>JAPZDZ010000004.1:11160534-11196783 GCA_029783805.1 Acanthurus tennentii | reverse complement strand
TTGTGGAGGGTTTTTAAGCTTTTTGAGATACAGTCTGACATCAGCTGCCTTAGGCAACCTTGTATAAATGGTTCAGGACCTTATGATGGTTTCTGTATCTTATATCTGAGACAGCAAAAGGGTGGCTGACGCAAAATGTGCTCAAGGCCAGTCTATAGGCTTAACCGATAAGTTGTGTGTGCCTTTGGCACTCTGTCTCACCTCTTAGGCTGCCTGCACTGACTTACTCAGCAGTCCATTAGCTAATGATGGTGGGTGCAGCCTCTCATCTCCTCAGCCACCCTCACACGTCTTTTTCCAGTCTCCTCTTCCCTCTTTCAGTG
This sequence comes from Acanthurus tennentii, assembly GCA_029783805.1. Lineage (NCBI taxonomy): Eukaryota > Metazoa > Chordata > Actinopteri > Acanthuriformes > Acanthuridae > Acanthurus > Acanthurus tennentii. Next base: position 11,196,460 of record JAPZDZ010000004.1, on the reverse strand, counting down.
TTTGCATAGCTTCTAATAAGACACAAAAGCCTTCAGCACCACGAAAACACTGCATTTTCTCTTCTTCACATTGAAAATTCTGTTTTACCAATAAGCAATGGACCTACAGTCAATTACATTTGGGTCTGAACATCAAGCAGTGATCCTAAGTCTGTTAGTTTTCTCTGTGACCCATGACTTGATCCGATGGAATCATAATTTCAGAAATCATGTCATTTCTCAGATATGTGTTTTTATAAGCTGAAGTAATGTTTGCAGAAGTGGGACTAAATGATGTGGGGCTTTCCTTCATAGCTTGAGGTCTGCTGCTCAGATGGGTTGTTTTTCACAGGATGAAAAATGACTGAGAGAGAAAGAGAGAGAGATGACAAGACAAAGAAAGAGGGTTGTCAAGTTCACAAATATGTTGATGTTTTCATCTATGATGATCATAAATATCAACAACAAAGCTTGTATCCAAAAGCCGTTTGCAAGCATGATTTGATTTAATGTCTGAATACTTACATTAGTGAGATGAAAGTCATGTGAAGTTCACTGTGAACTTTCCACACCGTCAACCAGAGACTGTAGCTGAGCAGGGATACGCAGTAACAAACGAGACCAGCAGGAGACATAATGTTATTATCAACACATCAGAACACTCTGTCAACCTGCTGTCTCATTTTTCGTCATGCAGGCAGGAGGCTGAAAGATGCTTTGATACTTTGATTTATTGCAGTTTACTTCTTAAACCTTTTAAAAAAATGTTTTTATACATATTTTTGAATCATATATTGAAATAGAAATGCATTTAGATGCATCTAAAAAAATTTTTTTCATTGATTTATTCTCTGAATCAGAGTTTATTCCAATTGTCAGGTGCCTAGAAATTCCCACTTCCAGTCTTTATCCTCCCAGCAGCCTCACCTAATGCTGGGGTGCCCACTGTCCTGGTGTTTGAGTGCTTTCACACTTCAGCTGCAGTAGCTGGCAGATGTTATCATGCAGCTGTTGCTGTGACGTTACCCCAAATGCCTACTGCATCTGTGTTATGATTTTAGTGGCAATTGCTGCCTCATTGAGAGGCTTCTAACGGACACATGTACAGTGGAAGTTTCTGTCCGCAAGCTTATTTTCTTTGCTTGTGCCCGTATGTTAAACCATATCACAGACAGACTAGATGAACTCACTTGACCTTTGTTTCTCTTTTTCCTGCCCCTTGTCTTCTTTGTCCTAGATGGGAAACCACTTGGGTCCTCTGAGACATCTTGTGGCATTTTGTTCCTGTAGTTCTCATAAATTTGTTTACAACAATGTGCAAATGTTGTCAACAAACCCCAAAGTGGCACCCATATTTACAAGGGCCTCTAATTTTTAGTTCATCTGTGAATGATTCAATCAGGGTAAACAAGCCTCACTGTGGAGAAAGAAACTCAGTGTTCTCTTTGCTGATTGGAATCTCAAGGACTTTTTCACTGAGATATACGAGGGACTGAGTCTCTCTTTAATTAGCACTGACATCATTTAGATAAGAGAGAAAGAAAAAAAGAAGGGAGGGAGGGAGGTACTGATTGACAAAGAGTGGAGAGTGAAGAGAAAGACGAAGACGAAGACAGAGTGATTTAAAAAGAATGAAGAGAGACCTATAAAGATGTCAATGAAGAATTGGCAGGGGGAGAGGGAAAAGAAAGCAATGAGTAAAGAAATGCTGTAAATCTTCTCTACTCTCTCAGTGGAGGGTTTTTTTCTGGGAGTGGCCATGTGGAGAGCTGTCACAATTAGCCCGCAAGTCCAGGGGTGTTACACATGCTGAATGTTTTTACACTGGAATAGTCTGAAAGCCATCTTATCTTTTCCCTTAAAGCTACAACACATTGTTAATATCTCCAGAATGCATGTTTAGAACAGATCCAAACCCATTTGTTTTTTTTTTGTGTTCAGTAATTAGATAATTAATTATGCAATACATTTTTTTTTTACAGTTTATATGACAAACACAGCTGTTTTTAATGCAGTTTATCCACTGCCTGCTTTAATGTCCCCCAGCTTTAATGTTTACAGCCTAAAAGAACTGAAGTCTCAGTTCACACAGTTTAATCGTTTACAGCATCGGCTTAACATTATCAGTCGATTCAGTAATTACTATTCGGATCAAAAAAACTCTTAATCTGACATGCACACAATCACAGTCACTTTGAGTCATTTACTACTTGACATGGTTCTTTTTTCAACCTGAAATGCTCTGCCATCATTGCTGATACAGATTTTTCCATCTTTATATGATACTTGTGATGGCATCTGTTCCCATGTGTGTCATGTAATGTGTAATCTCATTGCAAGATACACTTTCTTACTAAACTCATGTTTATTTCAGAATTAGTTTCAGCAAAAAGGTTTTAGTGTGCTTTTAGTAAAATGTGTGAGAAATATAGTAATTTACCGGTGTTAATGTTGAGTTGTTGAGTCTGAAGGAACCAAATTTATTCTTTTTTTGAGGTTAGTCAGACCTCTGACTCTGAGAGAAGTCCTGAGGTTGATGAAAAATCATCGACTCAAACACTTTTAAACTAAAATGAGTGCATGAAAAAAAAAGTCCCAAACGAAAACCTTTTTAGTCAGTATGGCCACCCATTTTCTTTTTATACCATCCATTAGTTGCACAAAAGCTGCTTTCTGTCTGTCACTCAAGTGTAGGTAGCTCACTATCATTAGCAGGTCTAATCACAGAGAACAATCTCTACCCATACATTTAAAAGGAAATTCTCATAAATCTGAACCAGGTCCCAACATTTTATTCTTAGATGTGTTGCTATATATAAGAAACTCGCCTGTCAGCTGGTGCTACATGCAGCAATTATCATCAATTATCGTTATTTACAGTGAAACCCTCTCAGCGTAGATTATCAGTATGTTCCGCCTATAGCCACTTTACACCATCTTCAGAAACCCAGACATGTTATTTCTTGAGTACACTCAGAAGTGACCTGTCTGTCTATTCCTTTAATGGAAAATGAGAGTCTGCTTGTCCAAGTCGTGGGTTAACTGCTGTTTGAACACTTTAAAGCCTTCATCAGTGTCTTTGTGCGATTATTTGTCTCCATACTCCTTCAACAACACTGTAGGTGAGACACTACCTTATTCCCTTTATTCTCCCATCCCACCCAGGTTTCACCAGGTGGTCCCAGGTTTGAACTGGCACCTCTCCAGTCTCAAACTTGCTTCCTTAACCTCAGGGCCTCCACCACAACACAGCCAGTCCTGCAGAAATCAAACAGTCACCTTAATGCATAAATAAAGAGGGAACCTTTTTGTATTTGCCTCACTGCTATACATAGATCTATGGTTGTTCTTGGATTGCAGTGTATTGTGGTAGCGAACTGTTAGACATAGGATCCAGTGTTGATCCCCAACAAGTCCTGCAACTATGCCCTTTATTTGGTCATTTTTATTGGACACAAGTAGATATACTTGAAAGACTGTTTACCTCATGGACTTTATTACACCTGACGGTCTGAGATTGTTGGTAATTTCTCTTATTTAAGGGGATGAAAAAGCTCTCTGTGCAAACAGAAATGGAAACCCTGCATAAGTAGCAGGCCCTCCCTGTCTATTTTTATGTTGCAATTAGGGATGGAAATTGTTACTTGTTTAAACACAATTACCGTGATGCTCGACAGCAAAACAACTCCAGTCATTTAACATGAAATGAATGCCTTCGGTTTTCTTTGAAGAAAACATAATAAACAACCATGTTGCCAAATTAACAGGGATCTTCCTGTGAGGCCACCAGTATGTGAACCAGTGACCTGGTGTTCCCTTTGTGTTCCTGTTAGTCATTCTGCTACTTAGCTACTGATTGCTCCTTTTTTTCCTTTCGTCGGTAACCACAGTGTTGTAAATACCAAAAAAAAAAAAGTTAATTGCGCTCACTCTCATTAGCTCACTGTTTTTCAGTCTGGTAGTTTTTTACTGTGCATAACCCAGAGGAAATTTCAAATTGGATGAGATTCGCATCTAAAGATGATATGATGCTGAACAGGGGTCTCTGTTTTTTATTTTGGCATGTTTTTTCTCTGCAGTGGCGGGCGGAGTACTACAAATCTAAGCTCAAGAAAAGAAGAAGTACTACCAAAAAGTTATTTCAAATAAAGTGAAAGATTACTGTTTGAAAAAAATACTTAAGTAAAAATAATTAAAAAAAGGTTAATAATGAATAAAATTTCCCCAAGTGCAAGTTACTTTTCATCTTAATCTCAATTTAAAATGAAGTGTAATTTATTCATAAAGTTAAAAATCCACAGCAGTAGGGGTAAGATAGGTTAATGTCATTTTATTGCATCAAAGATTAACTTTACACATAAAAAATGAACAGAGCTAAAAATTACTAACTTCTTTTTACCTATGACAAGTTAAATGTGCGACTTAACTTCAATATGCTTGCAGAGGTTAGACAAGGAGTCTTTTAAAGTGGAGATCTCAGTGTTTTCTACACAACACTGAAAGTATTTCATCATGTAATTGTTGTCTTTTTTTTAATTTTGGTGTGGCCAGATGTAGCAAGGGCTTGTCGCTGGAAGCTGCCTCTTGTTTTTGGTTTTACTCCAGCATCAGAAAAAAAATGATTAAAGAGTTGCCAAAGCTCCAAGATAGAGGTCACTATGGTTTGGACAAAGGATGTAAGCAACACTCCCAAGAGCCATTCTCAGGGATATAAATTTGTAGTTTGTAGCTTCCTGTCTGCATTCATGCTTACGCAAATGTACACAACTTAGACTGTGCAAAAACAAAAGAAAAAAAAACTGAAGTAAATTCTTGAGATTAATTTAAAATAGGACAATTAATGGACCAGTGGTTTGTAGTTCTATGAGCTGATGCTCCACAGAGACCGTTCAGCCCTATGATACATAACTGTGATAAATGAATACAATCCCTAAGGCTTGGCTGAAAAGTGGATATTGTTTTAGCTAAGGTCAGGAACGGTTAATACAACACAATCTCAGTATGTGACTTTTTTCATTTCGATAGCCTTGGCCAAATGCTGCAGAGTAGAGATATTTGTATCTTTGTTACACATGGTAAGAATTTTGTGACCTCTTTCAGAAATTGTATTTAGCCGTTGCTCACTTTGACCAAGCAGACAACCACAATGCTGTTTGTGTAATTAAAAAGTTAGTAGCATTAGTAGCATTACTTGATGTGTATGCCTATTTAGCATGCAAACTATGGAAAAATTGAAGTGGGGGGTCTTGACTGACAGAACAAGCCCTCTTCATCCCACAATGCAATGCACTGGGGGTGAGAGGGGGCTGAGAGGTTTCCTAGGCTTTACTGGGTAATCCCTGGATAAATAAACTGGGGAGACAAGACCACCGCTGCTATCTGTAAGCCAATACTCCCCGAGAGGAGGGATGGCCCTGGGCTTCGCTATCTTGAAACTGATTCTCTTTCTTCACTTTTCTATCACTCACTTGTCTCAAGGTGATGTTTGCATAAGGCACAGAAACACACACACAGACATGCATTCACACACACATGTTTCACACATAATTTTAAGGTAAACACATTGAAATAGATGCATTATTAGATGAAGAGATGCATTATTCTGTTGACATGCAACACAATTAACCCAAACCAGTAAAACACATGTACATAGTTTTTAAAAACACTTCCCCTTAACAGTAGAAATCAAATTTCATTGGCTAACACAAATGCACACAAAACACATGCCTTGTATTTCCCTAAAGTCTCCCCATGTGGACAACATGCGTCCAACCGATCCCACCCCCCTCTGTCACTCTCCGTCCTCAGGCAATCATATGTGGAATGCTCAGTAAAATAGCTGGAATTGTGAAGGTATAACAAGGAAAAACAGGTGTTCACACACACAAACACGCACTAAACCAAGTACTCATGTCTTTCCCAAGTGGAATTCTCATTCTCACGCCATCATCAGGTCAGGAGATAATTGATTTATAGCTGTGCCTCCAGCCTCTGTCATTTTTCAACCTGTCCTCTGATTAGCCCTCAGGATCAAGTGGTTTACAGGCTCCATCCTACAAGAGCATGTGTCCATTTCTCAAGGGGATCCACAATGAGGACACTGTTTATTTTTCCCAAAGATGACTTTGTGTTCTGTTTACACTCTCATTTGCTTATTTAGGCATAAGAATGGTTTGTGTCAATGGTTTTGTTTTGAATTGCAGGCCTTTCTCAAGTCTCTTCTGGCTTCTTCAAAAGTGGCTCATTTTTGAACTCCTTCTCTGTGTTTTGGCTGTAAAAATAATGGGGTAATGGAAACAGAACTGCGAGTGACCTCTTCTTGATGTTCATATTTTACACGGATGTTTACATTTTTGTCTGAGAGAATAGCAGAGTGTCATACAAAGGCAGGTGGGAAATGGCAACTTTGGTCTGCCTCTTTTTTGAGTTCACAATGACTGGATTAGGACCTGTCTTTATCACTCATTTATCAGCTCTGTAGGGAAACGATCATCTGAGTCTTTGACCTCTTTTTGTTTGTTTTTGATGCATTGAAATAAATAGCCTTTGGTCTCTTTATATGTATTTAAAAAAAGAAAGATTTTGAGGTACAAGGCTGGCCTTCAGTACCGTTAAACATATATCAAGAGCTTCTGAACTGTTGTTCTTGGATATGTCATGGTTTATTTACCATTGTTTATATTAATTTGAGGTCCATTATGCAATATTAAGTTACATTAAATGCAGATTTTCCACATTTTAAAATTTTATTTGACCAGATAGTCATTTAGGCTGCCAAAAATGGAGTAAAATAAGAATAAAAAGGGTAAAAAAATATAAAAAGACATAATAGGCAAACTATTTCCATAACAAACAGCAGAACCTGTTGCCACCAGCCACATTTAATTCTGTTTGGCCCTTTCTGCACCTGCACCTTTCACAGCAATCTTGACCAGATTGACCACTTTCTTACAAACAGAGATACACACATGCACACACCACACACCACTCTTCCTTTTTCTCTCTCTCTGCCTCTCCCCTCTCTCTCTCTCTCTCTCTCTCTCACGCACACACACAGTGCTGCAGACCTCCCAGACGCTACAGTCTGGACTTGATGTCTGTGCGCTGTCTGAAATACAGTATGTGTTTGAAATCCCTCCAGCCACACAGTTCAACCTCATCTGCCATATTGGCGAAGTCCTTGATGTGTTTATGCATGTAGTCATAAACAGGTTGGAGCAAGTTTGCATTGTAAAATGAATGAGCCTTGACATTTATAGCTTCACTGCTTCTTGGAATTAATAGCGTTTTACTGTGTCATTTTATTTGTTGCCGCAAATACCCACCCATACTTGCCAGTGTTGCTAATTCTTAAGCAATGTTAAAAGCTCCAGGCTATTCAACAAAATATAAACTTAAGTCTTCATTTTAGTTTACCACTACCTTTATTTGGGAACTTACAATTTTCAATCTTGGTGTAATAAAACATCCATTTTGCAGGCCTTGAATTAGGCAGGTGTTCTTATAAATGTCTAAAGACATCATGATGACATTAATTTACCATAGAAGCATTGCAGCACATGCAAGGAGTGTTGATAGGCTACATAGTCAAAACAGTTGTGGCATCCTATCTTTTCTCACCACCACAATGTAATGTGTGGGTGTGTGTGTGTCTGTGGCATGTTAGCATGTGCATGTGTGTTGTTAGCTGCTCTACCACATGTGAGCATGTTTTATTGGTCTGGAGGGAGTTAAGGTTAATGCAATAAAACAACCATCCTCGTGCCCAGCGTCTGCTTCGACAAAGGATTTAAGACCCGAATGTAGTTTAGCTGAAGGGGACAGAAAGAAAGCCCGGACTGAAGTGGAAAGGGAGATGAAAGATCTTCAGGTAGTTAGTTATGCTTCCAGAAATCATATCTAGGATTTCTCAGCCACTTACAACCCCACTGCTCAGGAATATCTCGCTGTTATGTGAAAACTTTCATTTAAACTCTATTTATAAGGCACAGAAGATGACAGATCTGTCTCACCATGGAGGGAAAGTGTATTTTTAGCCGGCTGGCAAGACACTTTTTAGTGTCCGTTAACACATATTTCAGCTGCTTCCAGACTCACTTATCCAAGCTTTTCCTAGCATGTGGACACACCCCTTTAACCAACCATTTAAACACAGATGCTTGCCAGTTCTTTCCCAAACTTAGTTTATGTATTTATTTGTGCATTCCATTGTTCATGGCCCCTCACAGGCTGTCCGTAACACTTGCATATTTGTGGTAGTGCATCTAATAGTATGAGAACAATTTTCACTATTTTGTTGTCTTTGGTAGGGAGTATGTCCAGAGTATTTCTGCAGATTTTGTGTCAGAGTGGATCAGTGTATAGTTTCATCTAAGCCCACCTAATATCTGATCTGTTCTTAATTGTGGCTTATTTTACCTCCAACTTTGCACGTACAAAACACTTGGAAATTACACTCTCTCAGTAAGGTAAATGCAAAGTAAATGCGAGAAATTTTAAGGAAGGAAAGTGATCATCCAACTGTTCTTGGAAAAGCCAAGATGGGCTTTGTTTTATGCCTGAAAACATCCATAACCCTCCTTCAAGAGAAGTAGAACGAAATCATTCCTGCCGCTTCTTACTGTAGGCCTCCCTTTTTTAAATCAGTGATGAGTAAGTGGTGCTGCTCAAAATTATGTAGACTTGTTAGACGCCCTCACACGGTGGAATGACTCATCCTCTTAGACAAAGCAGTGTATACATTGATCACAAGAGTTACGCAGTCTGGCGTGCAAGAGCCATTACACTCTGTCTCTCTGGCTAATTGAGGACCACTTAATAACACTGGCCAGAGGCTTTTAAACCAATGAGTTGTCATTGATTTTACTTCTTAGTTTGAAGCACATGCCCCTTTATCCTCATGATCCCACTGTCTCCTCTCCGCCGCTGGCTTTAATAGCCCATTGGAGAAACTTGCCATCATTGCCAGCTGTGCACACGTGCATTCACCTTCATGAGGTAGTGGAATGTTCTACATTTGCCGTCAGCCCTCCTGGCAGTAACTCACTCATCAAACCATTTTCTTTCATCACATCCCTCCCTTCACACCCATATTTTTCCCATGTTGCCTGTTACTCTGATATTTCTGTTCCATAATTCTTTTCGCGTCTCTTCTCCTCGCAGTCATTTACTTAAATGCGGCCATTCTCTGTTTGAAAATGATTGCATCACCAACAAAAGTGTTCACTTTGAATAGCCCATTTGCATTTATATGCTTTCAGCTGTGAAGGTGCCAATTGGCGGTTTATGGAAGCTGCCCTGCAGCTCCACCCACACTGTTATGTGTTTTCCTAGCTTAACAGGTGTATATGTGTGTGTGTGTTTGCACTATCATCCCCACAGGTGGACAAGGTGTGTGGCCTGTCTACTGGGGAACCTACAAGCATGCAGCCTACAAGTCCAGAGGTCACAACCTCTACCGTGACCTCATCTTCTCCCCTTCCATCTGCTGCCCCCTCCAAACCTCTACCAGAGCAGTTGCTGGGGCAGTTAGCCCACCTAAGGAGGTAAGACCAGGCAATAGACTGCACTGTGAACTGTGAATTGCTGCCTTTTTTTTAAACCACTTATTTTATTTTTGGTAATATTTGCCATAGATGTTTTGAATTTTAGTAAGTAACACTGCCATGTGGTCAGCTAGATGGAAACTTAAAATTGAATGAAAACTGTTCAGGTCAGTATGAAATAGCCTGAGGGGTTGGCCATTGTCTATTCACTTCTCTCTTTCTCCATATTGTTAGCTGCACCCACACACACACACACACACACACACACACACATAATAAATGTAGTGTCTGGCATTAAAAGTCCATGCCCTCCACCTGGTCTCTGAGGCGGCCAGCCCATGCCTACAGCAGCTGGCGGTGAAGTGGCAAGAGAGGGAGAGTGTGGGTACGATTAATCTTGACGGACCAACAATTTCCTGTTTACCCAGACAGCCATACCACCAACTCTGCACACCAGCCGACCTTAGCTTAAATAACACACATACACACACACTCACACTAGCAGAGTTGCCTGCCTGACCTTGTCCCAAACCATGAATCACTGCACTGATGCCAGCCTAGCTGACAGGTCTGGCCTGGCACTGCCACCGCCATTCATGGCAACACAATCCAGCTCTCTCCCTGCTGCCAGCCCTGACCAGAGCACATATGAGTGCTGACCACTTCAGAGACATGGCAGCAGCCACTGCAGTAAGGCGAGAACAGTCTAGTGCTGAAAAATATGAAATGTGATAGGGTAAGGCAACATTTATGTTTCGTCTCAACAGGAACAAGAATGAATTTAGGGGCACAGCAGAACTTTTATTGACTTTCCTGCAAATATTTAACCATTTGCACGTGTACAGATGTTTGTTTATGTGTTTGTTTTCTGACTTAACATACATTTTAAATAGCTGTACCTGTTTTAATTGTCGGTGTGGTGTTGGGAGACATTGTTATTGATTTATATGTGGTGTGGACAGTTTCTGCATGTGCATGTGTAAACACTCTCTTCCAGGGGTCAACTGACTGTCTTCTCTCCCTTCTCCCCTCATGTCTTGTCATGTCATCCTTTTGTTTCTTTTTTTTTTCTCACCCCCCCACCCTGTCTTCCACATCCCCTGCATCCCCCTTGCTTGCAACAATCTCCCCTGGACTCCAACTCCCATCATTCCCAGCTCGTTCCCCCTGAAACCCTCCAAGAACAATAAACATAGTCTGAGAACACTCTCTAGGTAAGCATGAACACAGGCGACTTATTTTGCTCAATCTCTCACACACTTTTATCTAGAGATGACAACTCATTTTGTGACACGTGTGACATGTCATTTATCTTTGTCTTTTCAGTGGTAGATTTTTTTTATTTCTTACGCACTCATTCATAATCATTCAAAATCAATAATTCTTCAAAAACAAACACCCTCTTCAACAGCGACACTGCCTGACTCAGCACATGAACTCTCTTGACGCCCACTGTTTTTTTGCTCCTCATGTGTGTCTGATCAAAATATTTTGCCTTTTTTTTTTGCTTAAGAAGATAGTATCTTTATCATAGACATGTGTCAGTGCATCTGGTGAAGACAGTGTCTAGCTACGGTTCGGCATAATTGAGAAAAATGTGCTGACTCGGCCAAGTGGTCACATTCACTCATTTTCCGCCACCATCAGTTTTCATCAAGAGTATTTATCGCATGTATGAACTGTTAAGTGGAATGCAGATACTATTTGTCGGTACTGAAGCAATCACAAGTATGTTCGCCAACCACACCAAAAAACCTGGCTGCAGTCACACACACACCGCATTCCGCAGTTGTGTGTTAAAAAAACTTGCTCCTTGGCTTTTCCTATGTGTCTGCTTTTTCTTAGGGAATTTTTGATGTACCTGCAGCGCTACAAGTCTTTCTTTGCAGCGTTGCCAGAGATGCTGTGCGAAGGGGAGAATGTAGTGGACGACTCAACATGCTGGAGCGGAGATGATGTGGTGGAGAGGTAAGAAAAAAGATGAAAACATGATGTTACTGATGTTGCTTTCTGACCAAAACAACACCCAAAAATCCATTGTTCTTTCAAGATTTAATAAGAGCAGTGAACATTGATTAGTTATGCTGCTTGGACTTATACTTCTGTGAGAGCTCCCCATGAACAGGCGACATTGTAGATTTTGTTACATGTCTGTGTTGTAACCGTTTGTGGCATAAATGCCTTTTGTTTTTTTTGGCAGCATTGGAATTGCTTTAAAGAAAAAAGAACAAACTCTCTGAACATTAGCTTATGTGCTTGTGCAGGATAATATCAGTCTGTGAGTCACCGTGGCTGGCTGTCGTTAATCACTTTGGAAATAAGGAGGTCATTAAATCCATCTTCACTTTGAGTGAAAGCAGGCAGAACAAATAGTTGCTAGGCTCTTGTCTTTTTTGCACGAGAGTCAGATAATGAGTTGCCTTTCTCTCTTTTTAGTCCAATCTGTTTATTTCATATATTATGAGGCTTTTATTTTGTGCTGATTTATAGGTGCGGTCTTGGATCCCTTTTTGCTGCTCATGGTTGCATCTTTCAGAGACGATAGTGCTCTGTGTGTATGTGCGTGTGTGCCTGTGTGTGTGTGTCTGTCTTTGTGTGTGTTTTGTAATGAGCCCTCTCTGTCAGCATGACAAGAACAGTCAATTGATGCAGCTTACTGAGCCAGTTTGCATCTGTAACTGATTCCCCCTGCTGTATCTGTTTCTTAAACACTCTAGAAATTCAGTCCACAATTATGACAAGGTTACGCTCTCCTACTTTTGCGGTGGCCCTAAACTGGCTCCCATTACCATGGCAACCTCAGCTCTTGGCACTGTCAGTTTTGGCCTTGACAGAGGAAAACAGAGGTCCGGGGATGCCTTTTCCCCTAAATCTGTCCCATGAGCATTTGTTAGATACAGCCCTTGTCTGTTTTGCTTGGATTTACTATACATTATGCTTTACATGAGTGCATGGGAAGACATTAGAAACATGAGCAAACGTCTCGGGCCCAAAAGACCCTTTTAGTTTTCTCAGTGGCTGGCTTAAAGCCTTTTTTTTGTAGAGTTTCAAGAATAAGTAGCACTTTAGTTAGCTTCTAAAGAGCTTTCAGAATCTCCTTTAATTTGAAACTTTCCTTTCTTCTCCTCTGCTCTTCTCTGCTCTATCCTTTTTTTTCTCATTTCCTCTCTTTTTTCTCTCCTCTCCTCTGCTCTCATCCTCCAGACCTGGCTTTATACTCTCTTACCTTCCTAACTGTGGATGATCTGCCAATGACTGAGAGATATTGAGCAGACCACCCATCCATCTGGGGCCTGTGACAGTGTGTCGGCACACAAAGTGCAGTAGGCAGCCAAAGTGTGTGTCTGCTAGGTTCATGATCAGGAGCATATGAGCGAGTAAACACATGCAGGGGCGACTATTTAGCACCAAAAACAGACAAAATCTCTAATCTTATCAAGATACACGTTTTTTGTCCGTGTTTACAGCCCGGTCTTGTGTATCACTTTTACTAGCAAGGGCACTGGCTTTTCAACAACAGTGCTAATGTGTTGTAACGGTGTGTTATCACACACTCCCTGGTGTGAGCCAGGTTGTTACTGGTGGTGTCAAGTGTTCTTGGGTCTGAAAAGAAAACAGTACCCGACTGAAACATTTTGCCCACTCGTAAACTGCTCTGATTGGCCCTTGGCTATTCAGCAAACCTCATTCACTGTATGTGACTCTGTATCCGACTATGCTGGCATGTAAGAGAGAGAGAGAGAGAGAGAGAGAGAGAGAGTAAAAGAGAGAGAGAGAGACAGAGAGAGAGAGAAAGAGAGAGGAAAAGAACAGGGCATGAAAAGGGTTGGCGTTTTGGTGCCGTGGTGCCCCCTGTGCCTCCCTGTGCCCCTAAGGAGGGAAGCATGATGGAGTGACATGGGGGAGGGGGGCCTTGGCAGCATAAAGACCCATTGTGGAGTCAGTGGAGTGGGGCACAGCCCTGCCGTGGGGACCCCCAAAGCCTAGAGGGGAAACAAAGACCCTCCTATGAGGCTGCATGGGAAAGACTTGGACATCGCTGCCACTACCACTGCCACTGTCCTCACCATGCCTGGGAAAGTTGCATGAGAACAGCAAAGGAGATGAGAGAAGAGTAGATACTGACAGGGCAAGATGAGAAAATATGAGAAGAGATGAGAAAAGAGATGGTTCCCAGTGACTGGGACACAAAGAGAATGCTGGAAAATGGGCATGCTTAGCTGCAGTTGTGTCCGTCAATGTCACAGTCTGACTTCCTGTGTGGTGGGCCCATGAAGCCTCCGAAGCGGTTGGTGGGTTTCGCCCCCACACAGAAGGACACGGACCCAATAAAACCCACGCACACCCACATATCAATCCACACAGGATCCATATGCTGTTCAACAGCTGGAGGGGCTATTCATCCAGACACAATCAGACTGTCCGCAGCAAAGGGGACACACACATCCACATGTGAGAACGCACACATAAACACACACACATGCTCACACACTTGTATGTTTCAATACTTCAAAGCACATCAAAGGCATCAGGGATTGAAATTCCCTTCCTCGCTTTATTCAGCATCTGATGACAGAGAGCCGAGCGGATGGCAAGCAGTTGTACTTACAACCAAAAGTGCATTTTGGCATTTGTTCAAACATCTCTGAACATTTACAGCAATACATTTGTGAATAGTTTGCACCATCTTTTCCGGAAAGACAAGATCAACAGAAATGACCTCATTCTCTTTTAAGATTAGCCAGTTGCTGTATTTTTATTGCAGAAGATTTATTACAGTCTGAAATAATTCACTGCCATCTCTCTTGACTATACTCATGTAAGTAACATCCACGTTTTTTACTGTCTTTTTGATACGCATTAGTACAACTGATTGTGCAGGTTTTCTGACAATTCTATTCTGGCATCATTAAGACTTTGATTAGCCAACTGACTGTTAACACTTGAGGAAGTAACTCCAAGAGGCCGTTTTAATAGACAAATCTAAAAAAACAAAAAAAAAAAGGATGTGAACCTTAAAGCAATCGTCACTAACATTCATAGCTGATAATAGAGGAAGTAGAGCCGAGTGGATGAGAAATCGTCCTGTTTTATTTACATCCATAAATCCATCCATCAGTTCATTTTCTTCCACTTATCCTGGGCGGGATCGCGGTACAGCAGGCCAAGCAAGATATCCCTGATATCCCAGATATCCCTCCTCCCCAACAATATTTTTCATCTCCAGTGCTTTGGTGTACTCTCAGGCCAGATAAGATATACAAGTTCCTGTTAAAACTTAACTTTAACTCTAAATTACATGTATTAAGAGTTGATTTATATGGCCTCAGGCTCTTTATCAGCATTTTATAACTTATAAAGGCCTCACTTTGTATTAATCTGATTTAGACACTACGCAGACAGAGTCTATGTTCTGCAGGGAGGAAACGATGATGAGATCCTAACGTGTATGTGTGTGCATATTTGAGAGTGTAGTGCATGTGCATATGTGTAAGCGCTTACTAAAGAGTGGAAAACTAATAACTCATCACTGTACTTTGGGGATGATTCTGAAGTTTTTGGATTAGCTCAAGGGGATGGACTGCAGACAATAGAGCAGTACAAGGGCTTCTGAATGCTTTGCATTTTTATATGGTTATGACAACCCATTTGTTTATCATTCTGACATCTGGAATCTATTCTGTTTTTGCAATGAGGAGCAGGGAGAGCACTGCATTGGGCAAAGCCCTCACCCCACACGCTCGCTTTCTCTCCTTCTTCTAGTCCCATCAACTCATAGTTGTTTTTTTTCTTCCCCGCCTTCTCTGTGTCAGTCCCTTGGGTCAGAGGAGCTCGGTTTGAAAATGCAAGAGAATTGGATAATGAAATTCTAGCTGAGGGGACAATAAATTAATTACTATATGCAGAGGAAGGGCATTCCCTGCTGTGTATGTGTGTGCTGTGTATGTGTGGCTGAGGTCCTTTGTTATAGCAGCAAAACACTAGCAGAAGTCCACTCAGTCTGTTCATTATGTGAATTCTTTTTTATCATGAAAACAGACATGATGGATTGGTAGAGTCATGAGAACAGTTGACATTAGAGAAATAATGAAAAGTCATGAAAGTATAGACTTTATTCACTTCTTTTTCTCTTGCATCAACCCTTTCACCTCTTCCATTTACATTAGATGTCTGCAGCAAACCTCCAAGCCCTTCCTCTGCCCTTCCCACAATCCGTCTCTTCTATTTCTCCGAAACTCTGATTCAGTGGCCCATCCCTTTCCCATAACCCATGCTACTGAGTGGGACCTCTGCACGATCGGCTCTACATTACTATATTGCTTAGACATTTCTGTCTTTGCTACTGCATATTTGTGTTGTGTTAGTGTGCCTTTGTGTGTGCCTTCATGTGAGAAAAAGGGGAAAAATGCAATCATGTTGCAGTAGCTTTAAGTTATAATTCTCCCTGCAAAAATGCTTGGATTCAAAGAGTTTGGGGTTATGATATTTTTTAAATTCATAGCTGTGCAAAAGAAAACAGGGAGAAAAGTGTTACAAATATGATTTTGTTGTCCTAGCTCTACATCTGTTTGTCAATTTGGGACTTAGCATGCTTCTCTGTGAAGAGTGTTTATGTGTTTCAGCCCACTAAAGTTTTGGTTTTATGATGTGACTTGTGCACATTGTGTTTTTGTGAAATTTCCTTCCAAATCCTTTCAGTCCTACTGTCATCACTTTTATGGATGGGACACAATTTTATAGCCCCTACTTTTGTGTTGTGTGTCTAGCCAATGGAGTGGGTTGAGCTAATATAATTAAAAGCGCCACAATAGACTGGCATGTTTTATTGGAGCAGTTCCTACTGGGCGAGGTAGACATAGTGTACCCACTAACCTCTGTGCTTGCCCATTGGCAAGGCATCAAACTCATAGCAGGAGAGGAGGATGAGAAATAGATGGATAGACATGCAGAAGAAGGGAAAGGAAGTGTGGACAAGGAAACAATGGATAGAAGGAGAGATGAACTGATGAGATGCACGGAGGGGAAAAAAATGAGGGATGTAGGTCAGTGGCAGCAGGAAGCAGTGGCTTTAGGAGAGCCCTCTGTCTTTGTGGTTTAATTGCCTCTATGAGCCTGTTTGAAGTCCTCACTGCTAGCGTGCCTGGGTGCCAGCCAGTAATGGTCTGTGTGGTGTATGTGTGCGTGTGTGTGCAGGACAGGGTTGTGTTAGCCTCTTCAGCATCTTTATATCTCAGACACACATTTTGACACTCTGTGCCAGCGAGAAAAAGGACAAAGCCCTAAAAGTTATGTCCTCTGTGATGTCAGTGCCTCTGATTATATGCAACTGTGCACATAAACACCACACCACCCAAAATATTACGTGCAAAATAAAACAGTCAAGGATGAGTCCTGCAGGAAAAGATCTGGCATTTTAAAGGCAATTTTATGTTGAATCATAAAATTGCTCTTGGAAGACACCACGGTCATGTAACAAAGTGTTTTTTCCTCGACACATCCTCGTGATGCTTATCATTGCGTTGCGATGTAAGAGCTGTCTCTCCCTGTGTCGACAGTCTTGTTCCTAGTTGACTTTCTACAGGCATTTCAGTTCACTTTCTACTTTTCTAACATAACACGCTCAATCAAACTTTCGGCACACATCACATTGCTATGTTGGCAGCCTTTTTTTGACTTTTGTGAGCATTTGAGAGGTGGCATGTAACTCAAACCTCAGCGTGTCTACCAAAGTAAGCCAAACGTTTGCCACTTGTGGAAGTGGTGACGTGTAATTTTTTTAGTGCAGCTAAAACAAAGAAATAAAAGTAGCTCTCAGGTTATACAGTCCATAGCACCGTGTGAGAAAGGCTTCATATCTCTGACTCTTACCATATCAGTGACACACACTTAAAGAGTCAGTGTGAATTTTAACACTCTTCAAAGGCAGAGAAAATCCACTTTCAAACCTCTGCTTTGATCCAAACACGCAGCTCGTACTGCAGCCTCGCTGACACGGGATTACGGCCTTTGAGACCATCACACTATTTCTGTGAGCCTCAGACAATGCACACACTACAGGCAACACATTCACACACCCAGAACACATCAACACTCATACAGCATGATCACACCTGACTTGCAGAACTGAACCTCTCTGTCGAGACTATTTTAGGACTCTTTAACCTTTTTCCCAGGGGGATACAGTAAACCTTAAAAAAGTCAGTTAGGGCTTGCTTAAGTGTACTTTTTTGACTTAATTTAATCTTATTTTTGTGTGTTGCAGTGTAAACATGTAAGTCTAAACTAGGTTCCCATAAACAGAATTGGCGAGATTCCCTGTAGAGTTTGAGTGTGAATGTGTGTACCTGTTGAAGTTTTCAGTGTGTGGTATTTACCATCACAGTGAGATTCTGAACAAGACTTCTGGTTTGAATCTGACAGCAAGTTTAAGTGTTAGTCCAAGTTGTTGTTCAACCCAATGGGTAAGTATGTGAGTTTAAAAAATAAATGACAGGCATGGGAGGAGATAGGCAAAGCTAACAAAACTTACTCTGTACAAACAACAAAAGTACAGTACACTACTGTGGAGGGTGTTATGTGAGTGTGTGCGTGCGTGTGCCTGTGATCTGTGCTCAGAGTGTGTATGTGGTAACCTGAAACCACAGGGAAAACGTTCCTAGAATTCCGGGTGGGTTTGGTGTCGTGGCTCGCTCACTGGAGCCCCCTGAGTGGTGCTGGGAATGCGGCCTCCGCACGGAAGAGTCACAGAATGAAGGGAAAGTCCCCCCTCCCCACCTTCATGCATCCTTATACACTTCACCCTGCTGCCAAACACACAGACACATTCCTTTTGACTTAATCAACCAATGCATATATAGATAAAATAAAGGTGCAGGGCAGCACTGACTTATATGTATTCAATAACTATTATTTACTTTTAAAACCAGACTGGTTTGCTCAACCTTTGACCTGTAAATGCACATCTTTTGTCTTTAATTAAACAGTGTACATAAAGTTACCAAAGATAGCAAACACAGTAGTAAAAACAGTCAAAAAATAAAGCAGCATTACTGCTTCATGGCCTTAAGGGTCAGTCTTACTGTGACAGAGTGATGAAGTACGGAAGGACCAAATGTGGACTGGATCCGGCCCAACTGTGGCTGCCAGATTTTAATAGACTTTGAGGGTGCAGACTTGTCTCATTCAAGTTGAGAGTGAGCTTCATTTAGCTGGTGACGACGTCAGTTTTAAATGATTTGGAATTTAAAAAGTAACATAAACTATACATTTCTATTTTGTTTCTTCTGTTCTTTTCAATGCACAAGACTGTCATTTGTAGACAATAGTGGCCGGTTCACCAGCATACATCCAATAGCCATACAGACTGTAGGTCTGGGTAAACCTTTTGTTTTAACAGTAATTGATAGGAATTAATGGTAATTAAAGGGAATAAAATGGAAATACACGGGTTATTTATGATTATATTATAATCAAAGCAAGGAGAGGGTGAAAACGAGTTTTTTGCACTTGGCTTTAGGCTTCTACATGCTTGTTAACTAAAATATAGTTTATGTAAAATACATGTTAACTCCAGTTATATGACAAAAACTTACCTGAAAGCAGGCAGTCCTTATGTCCAGACAATGCAGTGGTTTAAATTGGCATACCATGAATGTATATTAGAAAAGGCAACAAGTTTGTATGAACAGCACAAGATTAATTTAAAAAAAATGTCTTGTTTAAGCACATCTAGGATATCTAGGTCTTTTTTTGCAGTGAAATGAAATGTATGTACTAGAGAGAAAAAAGCACAGAAAGACACGCAAATGTTATTTTGACATTTAACAATGCCAGTACTATGTTCAGCAAGAAGTATCCACCCAAAGCTATAGCAATAACAGTAAAGAGTGTTAACAAGTTGTTGTTAATTAAATATTAAAAATTATATTGTGCTATTGAGTTTACAGTTAATAGTTCATTTGAATAGACAAACATGTTGATGGATACCACAAAAGTCTATAAACGAAAACCCAAATGGAGAGTTTCGATCAAATTTTTTGCTGTGTTTTGTACATGAAAGGCGACACCAAGTGGAGAGCAGCTGTCTTGAACATCTAGGAAAGTGGCTGTGAATTAAACAAATGGGACTTAAGATTTGAGGCAAAAATAAAGAGATAAAAAGGTATAGGATGGCAGGAGAATGCTTCTTTGAGGTGTTGACCCACCCCATAAATGATTCTTGTCAAAGACAAGCATGGCACAATCACAAATCCACTAAAGAAACAAAGACTCCAGAACATTCAGAGAAGGGACTTATCTTATAAAAAGTGATACTGCCAATGACTCTGCGCTCGAGGGACAGATTTGCTCAGATACGGTCCAAGCCTCTTAACCTAAACCGAGACTTCTCAGTTTCAGCTTACTGATGATGTGTCCAATTTCCAACCTTTGGCTGATTGACAGATAAGCCTGATCACGACGAACATGATAGTTATGGCTGGGATGTCTGCCAAGAAAGCCATTTTGACCATGTGTTTGTCAATGCTGCCATCTGCCTGACTTCATTTGGATAATAGCTGCCTAACCTTTGCCCTTCTTTTCCCTGCCTGCAGTACAGTCACTCTCTCTCTTACTCGCTGACCTTAGCAGCAGTTTGCACAACACTGCAGCATATAATCCTACATATGTTATTCTGGTGTCAAATAGCTGTAGTTTGAACTTCCTCACTATGTCTCTGTCTTACACATGCTCTCAAAGGTCAATCTTTTTGAGTGTCGTGGGACTTTTTCTCCTCGTGTGTTAGTGTGTGGTGGGTACGTCTCTATTCTGATTGCAAGTAATCATATAGATATACTGTGCGGTCATTAGTGTGTGTCCTGTGTGCATATGTGTGCACATGTGTTCATGACAGGATGGGTGTGACTTGTGCTCCCACATGCCCTTTGCAGCAGCAGAGAGTCTGAACCCTGACCCCCCCACTCAACACCCTCGCAGGCCCTCTCAGCTCTCTATGCGAGTATGTCTGTATATGTTTGCTGCCTCCAGTCAGAAGAGCTGTATGTTTGAGCTGAAACTGGACAGTTAGCCCTGGGCTTTCTTTGCTCACACAGGCAGCATATACAGCACTGTCCAGATGTGACACTCAATGTTGACCTCTCCCTGTGTTTGTCCATGTTTATGATACTGATACTTAACGCAAACAGATACATTTTGTGATTGCAAAACTAGCTATTAAAATTTTACGTAAAATCACAATGTATAGTGTATTTAGTTTCATCCATGTAAACCCCCCCCTGACTGGCTTTTAGTTTACAGTGGAGATGTCAACTTTAAACACAAGATCACGCCACTCTGGCCCCTGCAGACAGACAGACAGACAGACAGACCAACAGGTGGTCGTACCACACCAGAGGATCATGGTCCACTCCACCCGTCTGTGCTCCAGGGGCATAGTTTACCCTGCTGGCTCTACCCCTGCCTGCCCTTGTCTGCTTTCCACACACCAACTGCCCCTCCTGCACCCCCCAGACCTCTAACCTCAGTTATCCATGCCCTCCTCGGCATGTTGGCATGTGGCTGTAAGGGGAGATAGATCATTGCTTTAGGTCCTCTAATGCTTATCAATCTTTTTCTCTATTTCTTTTAATTTGTTTCTTTCAGGTCTTTTAGTTTTTCCTTTTTTTTCTTTTTTTTATTTCTTCCCCCCTTTTTTCTTTTCCTTTTTCTTTTTGGTTTCTTTCATGTCTTTTCTCCATTTTAGTAATTTGAGTTGCTGTGCTCTCTCTGTTTTCCCCTCTCAGACATGGTCTCTTACATACATCCTGTATCCCTTTGTTTCTGTGCACAATATCCTTAAAAATTGCTGCGTTGTCTGGTGGAACTTTTCATGATTTAAACTGACCAATGCTTCCACCTACTGGGAGATCAGTGTAATTGACTTAGGCACATGTTTTATCAGTTTACAAAAGAAGTCATGAGATTTTTAAAATATACTAGAGAAGTTAGTGGAACATGTTTGGATGGTGCTGGGTGGAAAATCAATCACTTGAATTTTGCCCACTCGGCTTATTTGTTCCAGAGTTCTATAAGTGCTTTAGGTTCAGTAATCACATGCACTGACAGCTGAATGTGTGCTGAACAGAAAAGACACGTAGTACTTAATAAATTTAGCTCTAGCAGTGTTTCCACTGTAAGCCACAACTTTTTTGCAGCAGGAATTTTACACATTTTCTTTTAACTTGTGACATTTTCTCATTAACAATCACTTGTAACACTTTAGTATAATCCTGAGAATTTATACTTAAGAAGATACTTGTGCATGTTTTTCAGCGATGCAGAGAGAAAAAAAATGTGTAAGTGAGCGCGTGGGAGCACGTATAGAAGAGAAAAATTGTTGGTTTTTTCAGGAAATGATGCTTGTCTGCATGTGATTTGCGTGTGTGGGCAGAGCGAACATGACTTGTTCATGTTTCTTCGGTGTAATGGAGCTGCACAATCCTTTCCCAGAAGTCTGTGTGGTCTGTTGACTCAGTCTGCAGTATGTCTTTCAGAACATCAGCATAGGCGACACAGAAAGGTGGGGAACAGTTACACCCAGTGACAAACACAGTCGGGACAGCCAGGCCTGGGAATGTCCTCAAAGCAAACCACGAGCCAATTACAGTTGTAACTGCCACCAGCGACTGTAAAAGCTTTCTGCGCTGCAGCCATCTTGAATGTTTCCATTCGTCTCCAGCAGTACAGTCAGAGAAATATAAGTAGTCACACTGATTTGTAGTTGTGGCCAGGAAATGTGGTTAGTGGCTCTCCGTTCCTTCCCATGAGAAAAGCGCTTAATTATTTTAATTATCAAAAAGTAAAAGTTTTGCATTACAATTTTGGAGGTTTAATGTTTGTTACATGGTGTACTGTTCCTCAGCACGTGTGGAGTCAAATTACATTTTCATGGGATGGATGTCACTACCTCTTGCTAACTGTGTATTCTTTCAGCAGGGTATTAGTCTTTAAAATGTAATTAGAGTAATTAAAAAAGGCATTATAAATGCAATTAAACAAGTATCAGCTTTAAGTGCTCTTATTTGTTATAAGGTGAATTAAATATAATTGAATAAAACTGAGTCGCATCTGAAAATGAATTTAACTCAGACGCTTGATGTAAAGTCTGCACTTTCAACTGCAACTTGTTTTAATGCTACATTCATGCACAAAACTACCAGAACCCATTGAAATGGTAACACTGTGAGACTGAGATTATCACAGACATCTAGGTAGCTCAGCTTTCTTGCTCTGACAGGTTTGAACACTCAAACTCTGTTTACTAAAGTTCTTGAAGCTTCTTGAGTGCCATATCTTCAATTTAAAACACAAGCTTGAAATACTGTCAAAAGCATCTGTGTCTCAAACAGTGGATACTCTTAGCCTCTAGTACATAATTTTTGCCACATGGGTGCAGTGTGGTAGCACATTTTACTTCCTTGTTAGACCGGCAGCTAAGTCTGGAAGTATTGTCACTGCATTTTATTGCAATGTAGCATAATTAAAGTAATTTATATTTTGTATTATTTCTGCATTAGACAGTATCTTGGCACTTAATCATTATGACAGTGATTGGAGGCAGAACTAATTACAGAGAGTAGATGTGGGTTCTTTTGGCTTAATACTGAGACAGAGTGAGCATATACACATAGTGCTGCAACTTTCCTTTGTTTTGCTAATGTCAGAATTACAAAGCCACAGGAATGACAGGAATAAAGAGAGAGAGAGAGAATGTGAGGAAGAGCAATTTGTTGGCAAGAGCAAGTCACTTACACCAAATTAATTCAGCTCTTTGCAGTTGCTGTGATTGTTAGATAAATCGATACCTGTTCATTAGCCTGGAGTAGCATTGAAATGAAGCATGCTTGGCTGTGTGTAGGCCTATAATGGGCTAATGATGAGCCAAGCTAGATATCGTAGACATCACTTAGCCTGCAGACGGAAATAAAAATAGATAGGTAGAATAGCCCTAATGATGAGCATCAAACGCCTCCTGGGTACAATGTAATCACAGTGTGTGATTACCTGTAAGTGCATGCGCATACTAAGTGAATCACTGTGCCCTGTCATAGATCATTTTCCCATCTCTGTTTTTCTCCCTTTAAACTCATTGCCCTCCCCCTTGCTCAGTCTTTTCCAGTTCTTTGGCTCTCCTTAGGGTTGGTCTAAGTTCCAGCAACCAAGACAGCATACAAAGGCAGGTTGGGCTGAACACAGAGGAGTATCCAGAGTGCTTGTTGCCTGCGTGGTTTGTCTCCACAAATAGGGATTTGGATAAGATTTAAATGAAACTCTAAGGCTTCTTGTATTCAGGAAGTCTAAGGGTAACCCTAGTAAGCAGTGTGCATACCCAAAACCAAATCTACAAAAACCTGCTAAATGAGAACACTGGTACCCTCTGGAAATACAGAGGACATTAGTTATAATATTAGTTTGACACAGAGTATTTTGGAAATCCCATGCTAAAGAGAGTTCTAGCCTACTTTTAGCAGCGAGCCGCATCTGCACAAGTCCACGGTCTACTGGCTCAGAGGTGACTGGGGTCAGCTTTCATCTCAATCCACCCAGCAATCTGATAAGACACATCCAGTCAACAGCTACCACGCTGTGTACACAAACAAGCAGAGAAAAAAAGCAAACATTCAGACAGGCTCTGCTCTGCCTCGCCACATTTAGCTCCGGTCACTGTAAAAAGAGGGGAATGTGCACGATACAAATGAAAGGAAATCTGAATCTAATGATTGTGTATGAAAGCCAGATCCCCCTCAGGAGCGCTTTGTGAAAGAGATAAGTGTCGGCAGTGATGGACAGATTAATAACAGGATGAAGGAGAAATATTGATTGGATATTTGACCTGACCCAATAAAAGCCATGCACATGTTTCTGATGGCTTTGAAAAAGGAAACAGCAAACAAACACACTATATGAAGGGCACTATTCATAAGTGCAGTAACACCTTTTATTGCACTATAGAGGACAGGCTTTAAGTGCGTAATAGCCATGAGTAATTTGAGCCGTTGGACCTTCAACCATATAGCTATTACAGTTCAACCACTCAATAAAGCAGCCTGGTCTTGGTAAAACCAACCTGGGACCTCTTAAGAAACAGTTGAGACTTACGTAGTGGTGTGTAATTCCAACCCAACCGCAGAGCCATAAACAGCCATATTTCACTTGTAGGACAGATATATGGCCAACTCAGAACAGGTGTCGTGCCTCAGGTAAGGTCCAAGACAAAAACTGTAAAGATTCATCAATGAATCGTCGTGGACAGCAATGTTTCATCTTGGCTGAGATGACATAACCCCAGAGTTAATGTAACTAGAGTTTAAAACAGCCTGTAGACTTTTTATATATGAGTGTGAAGCCCTTTTATTAATAGTGAAAACATGTCTTCTTCACTTACTGCAATTACTGTAGGTCAGAGACCTCCAACCTCAGGGACCAGGATGCTTATAGAGATTATTAATTAACAGTGCAGCAGGCTAGATGGGCAACTATTACACTTAATTGTTTTTTTTCCAGAATTTGCTCTTATCTTAGCTTTCTTCATCATAATTTTCTTTAAAGAAAAAAAAGGACTTTAAATGAGCTACTTGTAACAATTTTCAAAGACCTAGCACATTTTTTTCTTAACATAGTCCCCCTCCTACATTTGCACACCTAATTCAGCAGTGATGGAGCTAATGAAGTCTCTTCTTTTTGGTCCGCTACAGCAATGACATCAGTACCATTAAGATCCTCCTTCATCTTGAGGACGAGGTACTAGTCTAGGGTTGCCAAATCAGTGAATAGGCCGGGTGTTACTCAAGTTCAAATCCGCATTTCTGGATGTCTGCACGAAAGGCAATTTAGTAAATTTTCTTAGCCAGTGCTGTCTTGAATTTTCAATTACCCCGAACAGAACACCACAGAAGTTATTAACTTTATTTAACTTTCTGCATAATTGCTCAAAGAGTTGAACTGCATTTGCCTGTAACGAGGGCTGTATAACTCATCTCTTTCTACCGTAGGCCAAAAACGTATCAATCACCAGTCATATGCAGTGTGTAACAGGGTGTTGCAAGACATTATTGCTTTGTTCTAAAGGGTAACAGGTCAGCAGGGTCAGAGACCACAGTAACTGCCAATGTAATTTCAAGACAATTTTCTGACATCAGCATTCCCATCCAGAGAGGACTAAGTTTGATGAACTAAAGATGAGTGATTATGTGGGAAAAGCAAGTTTAAAAAGCTATACACCGTCTCATGTTTAGTCATGCAGACGATTTTCCAAACCTAGGGAGCAGCTACTCAGTAAGGAATCATCAAAACAGTTTGAAAGTAACTTTCAATCAAGAGAAATGAGATTGCTGGGTTCAGCAGCTGACTGCGTTTTTGATCTTGTGTGGAGTTGCCGACGTGACTGGTGCGCCTCTGCTACACTTTATATTTCTGACCCTGCCTGACTCTGCCATGTCTGACTCATCACTCAATACAGAAGCTTGTGAGGCTGCAAAGAAGCATAGCAGAGGCCACACTGGGCTACCTGCCAGGTCTACAAAATCACACGGTGCCCTTGACTCAGCTTAACGGAGATTAACTGGGAGCTTCACAAAGTTTGGACAAATAATTTGATGTCTCTGTACTTAGAGTCAAAAGTTCTACTTTAGGCGGTTGAACCCAGGAATCAGATCCTTCACGAAACAGATTATAGTTTACAACACATTTCATCAGCCCTTTTTGAGTTTTTCTCATAGTTTAGTTTGGGTTAGCTTGCCTCATTGTCCGCAATGTCACTGCCTTTCTAAACAACCATGAGGTTGGGTCTTACTGAGACAAGATGGGGACAAGTAGAGCTGTTTCATTTCCCAAGCCCAAAGCTGCTAGCTGGAACCAAGAAGATATGAGGTCAAAAGATAGGAGGAGACAGATAAAGACTGAAAAAAACACAAAGCTTGGAATAAAATGAGAGTTAAATTAAGCCAAGACTGCAGGCCTCAGGTACTGCTGGGGCTTTCAAGTGACTGCAGCTACTGGCTGCGTTCAGTGTGTTCTTGTGGTTACCAATGTGAACAAAGTGAGAGAAAGCAGGATTTATTGGAGTGTGCAGTGGTACACAGAGAAATCAAGGGAAAGAAGAAGAGTGGCTTGAAATGAAGACATGGCCTTTTGATGGATTTTTTTGTTGTTTTAGAACTCAAGATAATAGGTAGGGGGCTGGAATTACAGCATCGAAAAGAAAACCACACTGTTTGAGCTTGCCTGCCCTGCAGATGACCTCTCTGATTTGCTTGCAAGTTCTCCTAGCACATTTTATGATCTGAGTAATTCCTCTTTTATATCATTATCTTTGAAGCATAGCAAGTTACAGCACATGCCAAAAGTTAGGACACCTTCTATGAGTAGTCATATGAGTAGTCATAGATGATTCAATTTTATATATAGACTAATAACTTGAAACACTTTTTTTCACTGTGTTTATTGTTAGAAACCTACAAATACTCACACGTTGTGTGAATGTTTACATCGTGCAACAGAGCACAGGCTTGCGAAACACTTGTATGCCTTTGCACATGTTCATGTTTACTGTCAGAGGGACAGCATGTGCACATATGTCATGTTGATTAAATGTTTGCAAAGTGGCTTTTGACCAATCGCCTGTTGATGTGCTTAGTGTTAGTCCAGTGAATGGCTGCTAAGCTCACTGTGTGTGGTTGTGTGTGCGTGCATGCGTGTGTGTGTGTGTGTGTGTGTGTGTGTGTGTGTGTGTGTGTGAGAACAGTCTGGCCTTTCAGAACAAAACCCTCAGCTCAGAGAATTTCAACATGTCCAAGCACTGCTCGTAAAGTTAGCTGGCTACAAAACATCTACTCAACCCCTCCCTTGCTCTCACTACTGGCCTCACTCGTGACTTCTGGTCTTCTTGCTCCAGGAGGAGAAAGTTGTAATGCTGCATTTAACACTGTTATAGTCTCAGCGTTGTGTTGGGCAGTGTGTGTTTTTTCATTTTATATAGACCAATGTAACCTAATAAAACAATTAAATTAGCATCAGACAATAAAAACTTATGGCTTTAGCCTAAGAAAGGCAAGTTTAAAAAATAACGGAATCAATTATTGGGGTAGGTAGTGAAGTGTGTTATATTAGTTTTGCTTAATAATGTAGTCAGATGAGGCCAGTCCTTTTTAAAGCTTTTGTTTGTTTGTGATACCTCTTTATTTTGTTGATGTGCTTTTTAAACACATCAGTTGTGTTGGAGGAATAAACTTCTTCGGTTAAGGAAAAGGGAAATGAAGGAGAATATTAAATTGAATTGAACATTTATTTAACACTGAACACATTAAAATAATGCAAGCAAAATAAAAGAAGCACTAAAAGAAAACAAACATGATCCTCAAAAACACATTAACAACAAACAATGAACTTAAATAATATTGTTCCATGGTAAATATACAATATAATTTCTGTATATTTTAGTATGGTCAGTGGCATCCATCCTCTTAGAATATGCACAACAGACCTCATGAGAACTCTATGTTAAATTGCCTTGGCTGTTTCTTTCTCCTTGATTTAAACAGCAACATTCACATTTCATAAAGTGTTTACCACACACAACCATGCCTTATTATGTTGTGTGTGTGTTTTAAGAAAAATAAATTGTGTGCCGAAATTGCTAGAAACAAACAAATAAAGTGTAATGTAGACACCGCTTGAATATGAAGTTATCTTTTGGAGAGGCAGGAGAGAAAAAAACAGATGTCACAAAGTGTACTAAGCCTTTAAAAATGTCATCTTTTTTAAAAAAGATGACATTTTTTAAAAACTACATCTGGCATGTCCCAATGTGTATTAATCAGGGGAATCATCGCATGTTCAATCCTGTATACCAGAACAGCCGGGAGGATGGGGAGAGACAGTGTTAATCATGATGAACCAACAGTTTGCTGTTTACCCTGACAGCAGCACCAGCAGGTCTAATCCAATACCCTCCTCAGCTGAAATAGTACCACCCACAGCCACGAAAATACACACACTCAATCAGTTGAAAACAATCTCATCCCCTCTTAATCATTTCTCATTGACACTTTCCTCTCCTCAGTTTGCTCTGAGGAGGGTGTTTACTCAGTTTGCTCAGTCTGATTTTCCTTTCCGAGGAATCATTCATCCAAATCAATTTGCATGCAAAAATGTGACTGCCATGTTTCATGTCTTCTCTTAAGCAAAGGCACAGGAAACTGCGGTGCAGTTAATCAAACAAATATGAATCATTCAGCATCGCAATGTATTAGTTAAAGATTGCTAAAATTTAAATGAAGTATTCGTGAAAATATTCTTTTGAAGGGAGAATGATGACAGAAAATTCGTCATAGCTCATATTTTCAGTCATTAGCAGTCAGTTAGTAGTGCAGTTAAGTGAAACTTATGGTTTTTTTTGTTATTTAAATGTCATGCTTTTAAATTTTAATGTAGTTGCTGACAGATGCACACAAAGTTTGCAGTGCATGTGTTTGTACCCTGGCACAATTTTAAATTGATATAGGACTTGAGCCCCATTCAGACCAAATCAGGCACTGTTGCAAAAATGCAATATCTCTCATTCATTTTAATGTGGGTAGTCTCTTTAGATGCACAGCTGACCACTGCACCCATGACTACTTAATGCAACCTGCATTTGACCAAGCAGAGCTGTATGTGTTCTTCTTTGTATAGTCATATGTCACTGTGACATGCAGAATCCTCAGAGATCCCTTAGGGCCTGAATAGATCAGTCTTCACATGCTAGGGCAATGATATCAGTGACAACCAATAGCAAAAAATATTTCTACATTATTCAATAATGCTTTCCTGTTGACACAATGCATAAGAGAATTTATCTAATAAACTTGAGGAAATTCTCTTCTTATGAGTGACTACAAGATGATTGTTGATTACATTTACTGAAGCAAAGATCCAGATAATAAAGGTCCTAGCACAAAATGTCAAGCCCCAAACATGGAATGTAACCTCAGGGTGCTTTTTAATCCTGATGTGAATTTTAAAACAGGTCAAAAATATCAACAGAAAGCATTTAATCATCTCAGAGATGATGAACAATCATTTCTCTCCCTGGCAGTTACGAGTGGATAATCTCGTTAACTGTTGGGATCCTGGCAAAGTATCTCCAAACAGCTTGCAGTATAAAGGCAATTAAGTAATTACTGTGGACAAATTACAATCCAACAGGCCTACCTGCCGTATGTTCATTTTATTATGTGTATTTATTATGTATATGAATCATCTCTGGTACGTCTGTAGCTATCATGGTGCTTTTAATTTAGGAGGTTAAAAATAAGCTATGGTAAATTTTAGAAGTAGAAAAAAAAGACCAGTTGTCATTTTTTTGTTGTGCTGCATTTGTTTCAAAGAAACATTTAACCAGCCATAATCAGTGATGGGAGGTAAATAATTTAAAAACAAACTGGAGTCATTTGTTTGTTTTTATTTGCTTGAGTATTTGCATATTTTGCAGCTATGTACTTAAAAAATTTATGTACTTTTTATTCACAAATGCATTGTTTTTTTAAGCCATTTTTTGAATATAGGTTCCTTTATGCTTTAAGATAATTTTCATAGTTTTTAAGTTAAATTGACTTTTTAAAAGTCCTCTTGGATTAGCTGGAAAATACACTGTCACATAGCTAAAAAACAGAGCTGTTCTTCTAGGCTTGTTAACTTTTAAGAAAGGAATGGTTTCTCACAGGACAGTGACACGACAAATATATCTTGCAGAATTTGATTCATCTATGTTAATTAAACTACCTTGTAGTATATAAAGTTGTTAGAATTGCCTGCAACAAAACATGCACTTTAATGCAGCAGAAGTAATAATCCAAATATATCATATACAATTCCCTGCACAATAAGTAACTTAACTTCTGATATTTAAGTAAAATTTGATCATAGTACTGATAATTTACACTTACACTTAAGTAAGGGTTGAATGCAGGACTTTCTGTGCTCTAGCGTACTTTTTAGTGTGTGTTGGTGTGTTTAAGTAAAATATCTAAGTATTTCCTCTATCACTAGCCATAAGAGCACAGCATGCTGGAATCATTTTGAATCATAAAATAGAGAAACTTGCAAGGAAATGTGAAGATGACCTCTTACCTGCAGTTAAGGGGAGGCGTGCACATATATACACAAATAATCTAGCTAATTAAATCCCTGGTGGGTGTTGTGGGCTCATTAAACCAGCCAGACCTCAGTGATCAGTCAAGAGCCGAGCACAGATAAAAGACAACCGGAATCTGCTTTACTCAAGGCCAATCTACGATACACCCACTCACTCCGGCTGCAGCAAATCTTTTCTATATCCCCCTCTTCAAATGTTTACACATCCTTGAATTGTTAATATTCATCTTATAGTCTAGTTTTGTTTACAGAATATATATCCCGAAATGCTCAGGACCATGAGTGCACTCAAAATGCACTTTTTTTTCCTGTTATCTCCCTCTACACCTTGAAAGATGAATATTTAATTTCTGTTTTCTGCTCTGCAACCCAAGAGCATCGCTGCAGGCCTCCAGAAGATCAAGACAGTTCAGTTTGCGGTCAGCATCAGGGAGTGGAGGTCACTGTTCATCTGTGCTCCAGGCAGAAGGAAAGACGAGAACAGACAAAGCTGCCTTCAGGAAAGTTTATCAATTGGGCATTCACAGGGGAATGAGTCAGTTCCATAGAAAGGAGTCAGTGAGCCATGAGTAAGAAGCCATACATGTGTAGGTGGTAATTTTTTTTTTGAGACTGGATGTTTGAAAACCAACAGGAAAGGTGCTGATCTGTCTTGTGAAATCCTCTGTTCTCTGCTTGCAGTCATACTTTAATGAATTTGGATGTATAACTATAGTGAAAACTCCTTTCAAACAGTACATTATTGCCATTGGCAGGAATCTTATCATAACATCTGATATCTGCTCCTGATTCATCCATAATTCTGCAGCGTTAATTGTCTCTCTATTAGGTATTTAGCTGTGGGATGTCCTGCTGCGTCACTTGTCAAATCCCCTAAATAATATCAAACATACCCTGCAATGAAATGTTCCAGGCCAAACTCACTGCCAAACTCACCCTGACACTTCTCTTTCATTAGCATCCCATCTGATGAGCTCATTTCCGCGCCAACACTGTTATCCCAATCCAAGCCTGGAAACAGACACGCATACGCTCCCTAACACACAGACCGCCACTTTCAACCAAGGCTTAGAGAACTGTTTGATTCTTCAGTTTATCATGTGTGTCAGAAGGGGAGGGGGTTTAAAGTCCAAAAGCTATTGATTGTTCCATCTACACAAGAGAAGATTCAGAGCCCCAGGCAATTAGGAGCTCCAGTTGTTGTCAGAGCAGACAGTAGTTTGTGGTATGTGTGAGTGTTTGTGTGTGTCTGAAGCTAGGGCAGGGATTGAGGGAGACATCCACTTTGCAAATACACTAAAGTGCAGCAAGCAAATGAAGGAGGAAGAGAAAATAAACAAGAAGGGGATGTAAAGTAATATGTAGCGGCAGAAGGTTAAGAGAGAAATGTTTGCATTTTTATTGGCCCGATCTGCAAAGCGCTGCTTCAGCAAGCCGTAGAAGCACAGACCTTATCAGGACATTCCTTAGATCACAGGCCCGAGATTCTCAAGTTCAGCACTTTTATGATTGCCTCCGCTCATATTCACATGAACTAGTGTGTACATGCACAGACATGTAGCTATTAGCATATCCATATAAACACGTTCACGTACACAATCCATAATGACTTTATCAGCCCTGTGCTGCCAGTGGAGGCATCAATCGATTTGATGCCTGTACATGTCATTCTTCTCAAGTGCTATTAAATCACCCATGCATGGAAGATTAGCATCAACATATATAATTCTTAAGTTAATTTGGATAAAAGTATAATGGATGTGAGGGAAAAATAATCAGATTTTATTTATGTACAGCAAAGCTTTAGAAGTCTTTGTGTATCTAATACGAAGAGCTTCGAGGCTTTACGGTCGGTAGTAAATGAAAGGGATACAATCGCTGATACAAACAGCTGCTGCGAATTTTTCTCTAAAGTTTGTTGCTTTTTAAGACAGGTGGGGAGTCTGCATATTTGGGATGAGCCTGGAGTATAAGAGGGATGACTGAAGTTTTTTGTGCTTTAGATGTCTGTAGCCGTATAAATGTTAAGTTTAGAGTTAGTGAGTAAGTTTCAACAGCCTCTCTTTAATATTAATGGATTTAGGAGTAAGTGTACTTTTACTTTCCCTGTAAGGCATTGGTGAACTTTGGAAGGTATGGTGAGTCAGCACTTTTCTGTGACAGGCTTTTTGCCTTACATTTCCCTAAATTACTTAGTAATCACAAGTCTTCTGGTTAAGAGTTTTCATAATATACTCTTGCTTTAAGTATAAAGCTTTTTTTTACTGCAGACTCAAACAAATAAGTTATTGGCCAACAAGTGTCTGATGAATTTGATCAGTTTGGTGACTAATTTTCAGTTACCTGTTAGCCACTGTATTTTATCAATATCAGTTTTAAATGGGTGTTACTTTTCACTTATCTTTAAATAGTATAAGAATATAGTACATAAAAGTGTCTAAATCTAAGCTGATTTCAAAGCTGAAATAACAAAACATCTGTTTGTGTGTGTATGGAGTTTGATTAAGACCCAACCTTTCAGTTTTAGAGCTTGTTTTGTTAAACACAGGAACAAGCAGATACAACTGCCGGTACTCTATCATCAAATGTCCTCTCAAAACAAAGAGCACCACTGTATCAATTCCATGGTTTAAAATGCCACGGTTTAAGCGTTTTAATCTTTAAAACTATAAAGAATTTGGTCAATTCTTTCCAGAGCCCAAACTGTGGTTTGATGTGTCATTATACTTGCTTGTTTCTGCCAAAACAGCTTTCATTTGTATTATCCACAATTAAAACCTTTCCCCACTCCACATCAGGCAGTTGCTAGAAATGTTAGCCTCTCCGACATCAGCTCAACAACAGCTCCGACAAAATCAACAGCTATAATCCCCGCCGAGCTGCAGGCCCACGGAGCATGCCAGGGATTAAAGGGTTTAGCTCACCATGTCTTTCAATTTCATTTTTTACAAGGCTGTGCTCAGTCATATTTTCATTTAAAATATTCCCAATCACAGAGGGGCATAAAAAGCGGCATTAAGTGATTTCTGACCACTTTTTTTTCAATATTGTTGCCAAAACATTCTATATAATAGAGTTTTTATTGTTTTTCGTGCAACAAGCTCTTTGTTTTGTCTTCGACATATGTAATAGTTAAAGTTTATGTCCATGGTTTTAAGTTTGAAGAAGTGCTGTGGTACAATTGGCAGACATTAATGGCATACACAACAATGTTGTTTTTGTTTTTAGTTTACTTTGCCTATTGAAAGACAATTACATCTTCAAGTTCAAAAATGATTTCCATTGTGGTCCAAGATATCATGTAATTAGACTTTGTCATATTCAACAACAAAAGATTTAACAATAAAGAACTCCACAATCACAAAAACAAACAGTACAGCATGTTTTCAATGAGAGCAATGCAAAAACACATCAGAACATGGCTGTTGTTTTGTTAAACAGCCATTTATTAAAAGTTTTATCATTAACTACCTGGCTGACTGTATCTATTTGACACCAGTGTTCCTCAAGGATTTTCTCTCAGTGTCTTACTTCCCCTTTTTGTTTTCATAGCTATACTGGCAGAGTTGTAGGAAATGGTCTGCACGCCCAGAGGCAAAACCCTGAGGTCAAAGTTCGCAGTCCGAACCCTACGCTGATTGAGGTCAAGGAGAGGTTGGAGCACTTCAACCAGGTAAGATATACTGTTGTGTGCATATATACACATATTTGTCTGTGTTTCAGCGTGTAGAAAGCAAAATGTTTGGCCTAAGGGTCCCACCGAATCCATCTGTGTGTTCATCCACATGTCACACATAATATTTGAGACAACACTGAAAGCCGAGGGGCTCGCTACAATTACTGACTTGTCAAAACAAGAAGAAGAAATGTTATTGATTGGCCTCATCATTTACCTGGTTATTGGTTTACTGTTGCCTTGTTTAAAGTGAGTCAGTTTAATGGTAAAACATCAAAAGTAAATGCAAATATTAATGTTATCTAATTTGGCTGTTTTTTGTCTAAAGTGATCTAAGAAAAATTGTTTCCAGCATCAATATGAATATTAAAAGGGGTCAAAAGCTATTAGTCAGCTAAAGAATTATGTAACCAACAGTATAAAATCCTTAATGGATGGTTCTTTTACCTAATTAGTACATCTCAAACAATACAACACATAGTCAGAACTGATGAAATGTCCTTGCCATTTTTCTCGTATCTAAAAGACTTTGTTTGGAGCACAGAGGCAGATATCAAAGATAAATGAAAGGATAGAGGGTGAAAGGGAGGCGGTAACAAAAAAAAAGTGAATTACTGTGGAAAAGGAAAAAAAAGTAAGAAGGATGTGAGGCGGGAGCAAAAGGTCAGGAATGAGTGACAGATAGGCAGAGATGACACAAGCAGCTTCAAAGTGACACTGTTTGTCATGTAGATGGGGTTTAGTGCTGAAAAGGACCAAGAAGAAAAGGGCCATTTCACACAGTCCCCGGAGGCCATTTGAGAAGACAAACGGACCAGGATTCTGTTCCCCTCTGCCTGCCTGCCCTTTTGTTGCCCTGAAAATTATGCCCACAGATAGGATACCAGCCATCCCTCACTTTCTGTCCCTACATCCCCCTTTTCTTCCCCCTGTTTTTAACCTTGTGGTACCTATTTGATTGCTGAAAGTTCTCTTTCTTCACCTAAGAAACTTTCCTTTCTCCCAGTAAATGCAGTATTGTTTTCCCCCATAACACTCCGTAATATAACAATTCTTTGTCATTTTCAAATTCTCCTACTCTCATCCCTCTTTACTCTCTCTTCTTTACTTCAAATATTTATTTTTTCATCTCTGGTCACGTGTATCTCGCGTCTCACATTTATCTCCCAGCCAACTTGTTCATCTGTCTGCAGCTGACAGCTCAAGATCATTTTTGTCAGACCACAACATCCCATTGTGCATGGTGGCTGTCAAGTGTCATGTTGTCATGGTAACTATGCAGAGTTGAACGGGTGTCCTGTTGACATTTACAGGGCTGAAAAGCCTATCTTGAATCTAGACCAGGTGGCATAGCTGGGCTGAGCTTTGTGCTTGTGCCAGATAAGAGCAAAGGATCACAGAGTGTTAAACTGCATAATGTGTTAGGCTTTCCAAGGTACATTGGAACAGTTTAAACATCTACAAATGCAGAAATATATTTTATCACGTGTGTGCTCACACCTGCACACAGGCAGCCTACGATAGTTGCAGCATGCACACACTGATACAGTTAAAATCA
>JAPZDZ010000004.1:11146593-11160434 GCA_029783805.1 Acanthurus tennentii | reverse complement strand
TCTTTGAATCAAGTCACAGAGCTCTTGAGGGTTGCATGTTGATTACTGCAGATTTTACTGTTGAAATTGAAATGATTCTAAACTCAAAAGAGACCAATATATGACCTTCACTTTTTTTGCTCAAAGACAGTTCATCCCACTATCCCGACATTAGAACATGACATTAGTACATGTTGAAAGAGTCCCTTTCTATTCTTCCGACCTGGTCCTAATAAGTAAACCCTTATTTACTTGAATGGGTTTGAAAATCCCTCGTGGTGATGCCCACCTTCCATTCTATTTTTCTCTTTCTCTTTCTCTTCATGCCTCCTCTGTCCACTCTGGCATCTTTTTGCAATCCCCAGAGTCAGAGTCAGAGCTGCTCTAAATCACTTTGGTTCCAAAATCTTTTTCCTCAAACTGGCCTCAGTCGTTCTTGGGGGCTGTGTTCAGTCCCTGTCCTGTTTGCTGGGAGGCTGCAAGACCCAGTTCTGTTGTCCTCTAAGTGAACTGCACCCAGTTAGCTGCATGGCTAACTAAGTTAGCAAGCTCTCTCTCTCTCTCTCTCTCTCTCTCTCTCTCTCTTTCTCTCTTTCTCTCTTTCTCTCTCTCTCTCGTCACCTGACTGTAGTCAGATATTCAGTTAGAATATGTATTACTGCATTTTTAAAATTTATTTAAACCATGTTCCTATTAGAATATGTCAAAAAGTTCAGAATAAGGATGTAATGATGTCAACTGCCTTGATGCCTACTTTTCAGCCAAACTCTTGTCAGTGACTCTCTTTATCCTTGCTACATAGCCCTCAACAGATGTTGGGCGACAGGGCCATTATATAAGAATCTTCCAGGTGGGTGAGTCAGTTCACAAAATAAGTTTCTTTTCAGATTGATTTTGACAAGCCCATCTGGATCCCCTTCCAAATTGCAAACTTAGCTGGGCACCTTTGGCGCCTGTCAGGCTGCAAAGTTAGTTACAGTTCAGTCAGGAGGGAGTAGTTTACAGACATCAAGCTTTGTTGATCCATACAGTTTACATGTGTTTGTGCATGCTTCATTGACTTTGCTCTGTGATTGTGGATATGAGCTTCATATTCAGTCAATCACTGAAAGGTTTGAAGATCACAACTCCGGTTATAAATGGATTTTTGTTGCAGGTGGTCACTGCATGTTGGTTTCAAGGCCTTGATACTTGGAGCAGTGCATTTCAAGTTCAGCTAACTGTATGATAGAGCCATAGTGATTAGCAGTCAGTGTGTGAGTCCTGTGTGGATAAGGGAGAGGAGCAGTTCTTGACTTAATGAACCTGAAAATAATTCTTCCCTGCATTCCATTATAGATAGAAGAAGCAGGAGGGACAAAGTTTAAAGGCATCAAAGTTTTCAGAGTCCTAAGCCTTTTACGTTACATATGCTACACTGCTGTTTTCTCAGATTTGAAAAAAAAAAAGAAATCTAGCACTATGCAGACAGGAGGTAGTTGAGGGCTTGGAATATAGACCATTCGCAGCAAATACACAAAGTTAACCTATCTCTTTCTATTAAGTATGCTTAAAATCTTATCAGCCACTGAGGCAACGTCACTGATCAACAATCCCTGCTAGCCCGTGCTGATTTCTTATTGCTAGTTAATGTTAAGAGCTAGTAAAGTAATATTGATGACATCTTTTGATACATTTATTTCTTCAAACATCTGATCTGTTGTTTTTCAAAATCTTGTAGCACCACACTGAGGATGAAATCCTGACTTCAACAGGACAAAAATCTTTACAGAAAGAAATGGTGTCAAATTTGCTGATTTTCCTTCAGACTTTATCAAATCAAAGTGTTTTGTAATTATTATTTTTAATTATTTTTTCTTTTTTTTTGGATTTCTTTGTGCTGTTGTCTTTGTCAGAACCAATTCAAGGATGGTAGTTTGTGCTTTCATGTAGTGGAGGCTGATCCAAGTGATCCGCACTCAGCAAAATATAAAGCAAAATTTTTGTTTTTTCGCACCATGTGGGGTGTGTTATGAATGTAAAGCGGTATGACATCATTACACTGCCAACTCAGAATATCAGGGTTTATATTTTTACCAAAGGACCAAAAATTATACATGATTATCCTGAACAGTATGATATGGCAAGCCCCTAATGGCAACTTGAATGCACAGAGGTACCATGAAGAGATCCTCAGGGTCACTCTTGCACCATTCATCCAACACCACTGCCTCATGTTGTAGCATGATAATGCATTGCCTCATGTTGCAAGGATCTCTACAAAATTCCTGCAGGCAAGAGCATCCCAGTCTTTGCATGGCTGTCATAGTCAGACATGTGATCCATTGAGCATGTTTGGGATGCTTGGGATGTTTCTACAACAACACAGCAAGTACCATTCCCTTCTAATATCCAGCAACTCAACTGTTAAAGATGAGTGGACCAACAAGTCACAGTCAAAAACCTGATTATCAGGCATATTGTGTTCGCTGTCTAAAACCGAGCACCCCCTGGCCTGCAAAACCTCAAATATATATAAATGTATGTAGCCCTAGTCATGTGAAGTCCATAGCTTAGTGCAAATGTCTGACCAGCCTAAGGCACACCTGTCCAACAATCATGCTGTTCAGCATCCTCCCATGCCCCACCTCTCGGATGGATGTAATATCTTTGTGAAGAAGTGCACAGTATCTCACATTTTTAAACATTTGTGCTCAACATTTTAGAGATTTAAGCCTTTTGTGTGTACAGAAAAGTATTTGATCTTTGAGTTTAGCTCATGAAAAATGCCAAAGTCCCAAAACAGAAAGCCAAAGTGTTGGGTTTATATTTTTGTTAAGTGTATTACTGGTTTGATTTGAATTTTATGAAAGCATTTAAAGTACAACCAGGTGTGTGCGTGTTTGTCTCCGTCTGTCTTTGGAACTACAGTGGGCTGTTTTTAAATTGCATGGATATTATCCTGGTTCCATTTAAAAGGTATTGCAGGTATTTCAATGAATCTCTAATCTGAGCTTTTCCAAATTTGAATAACCTCCATTTTCAGGATTAGTGGGGTTAAGACGTGTATATTTTTACCTAGTGGAGAGTAGTTAGACCCAGAGCACTGTGAAACTAAGAGGATTGGGAAACTACTGCTGATGTATCACAGACTCTGACCTCTCATCTAACCATGGCATTCTCCTCTTAAAGCGCTAAGAGCCTCATTTAAATGAGAGTGAGTGTGTGTGTGTGTTTTTGTGTGCACTTAGAGCACGTTTGGTTCACACACATGCACACACCATCTGTGTTCGACAGGTTTGTAAGGTGGAGGAAGACAGAGGAAGTGTGCACAGATGCGGATCCATTTAAAATCTCAAACATAAAAAACTGTAGATTACACACAAAGATAACACACAAGCCTAAATCTCTGACCTCCTGTAAAATGGTCCATAAAGTGAACAGGCCAAACTATAGTCCTCCCCCGTGTGTCTCCTCTTCCTCGCTCTCTTTCTCTCTGCCTATAAATGTTGCTAATGTGGACAATAAATGTTTCTAAGTGGATTTTTGATTCCCTGCCATCAGTCCAGCTGTTTTTGGGTGGGGATCCCTTTTACAATGGTCTATCTGTTTCTCTGTGAGTATTTATGCCAGATCATTTGTCAGTTTGTCAATTTGCACTATGGTAAATGCAAAGTCAGTGGCAAC
Source organism: Acanthurus tennentii (assembly GCA_029783805.1). Lineage (NCBI taxonomy): Eukaryota > Metazoa > Chordata > Actinopteri > Acanthuriformes > Acanthuridae > Acanthurus > Acanthurus tennentii. The sequence continues at coordinate 11,156,789 of JAPZDZ010000004.1, read as the reverse complement.
ACGCAGCGCAGGGGAAAAAACACTCAGATGCTCATTCTCATGCTTTGTTTCCGTCTTAATTTTTTTCTCGGACACACACACGAAAAACACACACACACACACATGCATGCTTGCTTGCACACCAGCACAGACAACATCTTTTGAAATGGTGAAAGCTGTGGTGGAGGGAGAGTTGGAAAGATTTTGGCATAAAAATTTGGCACAGAGAGGCCAGTTGTGTGTGTGATTGATGAGACTGACTGCTGCTTTGCTGTCTGGTTTGGCCAGAGGCCTGGTCAGGTTCCACATCAGAGGAGCTTGTGTTCAACAAACACTCAGCACATCCCCTCTGTGGATCCAGTCAATCCACACATCCATCAACTCTTCATATGTATTCTAGTGAATACAGTCTGTGCATGCTAATGAGAAAGCGGTACAAAAAAAATGTTTAATCTCAACTCCTTAAAGCAAAAAGGTTAAGTCATTTGAGGCAACCACATTTGGGTTTTTTGACTTAGATATGCCTATATAGTACAGGTCTGTTTTATGTTTTAGCAATGCCTGTAGCAGTGAGGAAGGGTTTGAGCTTAAAGAGGAGTCCAAGGAGGAAGAAAGAGCTGGGGCCAAGCTGGCAGCACGTCACAGGGAGGGGACAGATTCTTTCCACTTGAAGAAGATGATGGAGCTGGCCTTCACGGGAGCTCTGCTGCTCTTTGCTGCTGCTGTGGCAACGACACGGCAACAAGTCTCACTGCCCAGGGCCCTCTGTTAGCTTCCCGACCAAACTTCATGAACCCAGACTCTAATTTAAGCATGACATTTTTTTTTGCCATCATAATAAGATGCAAAGCTCATAAAAATCCAGTGAACTGTGACAGTTTTTTTCCACACTGAGTCATGTTTACTCTCCTCGTGGGTTTCAGTTTCATGAAGACAGCGATTCTTGTCATATGTAAAAAATATGTGACCTGTTTCTGTTTCTGGCACAGAGAGATGAGAATTTTTTCAAACTGATATGATGTGCATTTGTTAAAAACAAGTAAGGATGGTGTGTTTATGAGGTTATCTGAAACACGGATTACAGGCTCCTGTGGGTTCACATATTTAGTGAATATCACTAAAGGAAGGAAGGATGGGTGTTCAAGTTGTGTTTTGTTTTTTAAGATAAAGTGTAAATCATTTGGGATGATGGGCTCCAAATATGTCCTAAATTAGGTCAGGATTTTCACACAGATTTCCTGATTAAATTACATTTTTTTCCTTAAGCCCCAGTACAATTCAATTTGAATTAATTAAAACCCACAGCACTTCTGCCGCTTGGGGTCCCTCAATTAAATGAAAACAAAAGATGTAATTTGATCAAAAAGAAGAGAAAATGAAACATGTCATTGATTTATTTTATTTCTAAATAATCCTTCCTCACACTCTGATGAGTTGGAGCACAACTCAACAAAAAATATTCACAAAGTTATAGGTTTTTTTTGTTTTCTTAGCTATTGTAATGCTAAAACGTTCAAGGAGCATTTGACTTAATACAAGTTCAGTTTAATTCTTTAAACAGATTTACATCAGATGCATCCTAATATTAGATAAATATGAAACATTTCTTTGGATTTCTTCTGAGATTTGAAACCAGATTTCATTATATTTCAAAGTTAATTAGCCATAATGTACATTGTGTTTGTAAAAGCCAATTCAGAACATTGTGTTCTAGAGGTTATCTGAATGAGTAATTACAGGATTTTTTGTGTTCACATATTGGGTAAATTTCATATGTCATATATGTTTCACCACGTTTAAAAAAAAAATGATTTTTTTTTTTTTTAATCGTACCAACTTAATTTTTATAATGCAAACATTTGACATAGCAGGTCCATAACTCCCCCCTATATAACCAGTACAGTTAAGCACAAAAATTAATAATGTTATGTGGGACCCAACTAAAACTAACAAAAAAAATCCAACCATATCAATTGTATTGATGAATATGTAGTCTAGTAAAGAGTATTCATCTTACTCTTCTTGTTCTCTGTCTCATATAGACTACCTTGAAGTTGTATGTGCTGTTGAACCTGCAATGATTGATGCAGTATTTTGGTCCATAATGACTATAATGACGGTCTTTCATGGGAGAATGTTAACCTTTTGTGCTGCTGCCTTATTCAGACTTCTGTAGTCCAATTTAAAGTCTGAAAAGCCATGGGCATCATTGTCTCTTGACCCTTGCTTTTTCAAACAACAGACTTTTCACTTGCTCGGTAGCTGTTAAAACATGCTCTCAGGAAATTGCTGATGTCACTCAAACTGTCAGACACTTTGTAACAACATCTCCATCACTTTTCTGACAGAAGCCAAAGTTTATCCACTCTCACATACATTACATGCACAATCTGCCCCAGTCAGTGCCTGACAGAGGCAGGGTGTGACAACCCAACGGCACGCCATGCTGTTGTGATTCACTCATGAGGGTTACTTGAGGTCATGGCCAACAAATTGTCACTAAAGGTAAGCAGCAGCAGCAGCTTGTACTAGCTTGCAGAACAGGGGTGTGTGCCTCAGCCATTGTTTAAAAAATGTTCAAGTATCACTCCAAACCTCTTGGGAAATTTACTTTTTGTATTCATTCCATTTTTAAGTTCAAGCAAGTGCTGTTTTTTAGATTTTGGACAGATTGCATGAAATTCAATGGAAAGTCAGAACTGATAAATTTTTGTTGCAGAAAACATGCGGACACTTAAAAAAACATTTTGTTTTGACTCCTGAGATGTAGAGGCGAAGTTTCCTGCATTCCTTCGTTCAAGACAAATCATCAGTACTTTTCCAGGATCCTGGCTGCCTGAAAAATAGGCAGACATTTTTAAAAAGTTATCGTCTTTGCACCTTATCTATGCTCCTCTCTATAAAATATATCAAAACTGCATGTAATTGCAACCAATCTTACATGACCATTGCATAATTTTAATCCAAACCATCTGGCTAAATTTTTTTTTGTTTTTTTTTGTAAGACGTTGTTTATGACATTTTGAAGTAGCACAGGATCATAGGATTAGTTTTTTCAGTTGTTTAACAACCACCACTACAGATGAAAATCTATCTGACTCAGGCAGAGATGTTAATAGACGAGGTTATGTATCAAATCAACATTATTTAACGTGACACATAATCTTGTGTGCCAACCTTCTGACCAGTGTTACCCCAGAAGTTATATGACAATGTAAGATGCATTTTTACCTTAAATAAAACTGCTGATTTTCTCTGAGTCAGGCACTGATCTGATGGAAACATATAAAATAATGTCAGTACACAACTGAATCTATTGCAAAGATATGATTGTTTTTAGCATCTTACTCTGGAAATAATATTTTTTAAGTAACATAATTTAGAACTTATGAGACTGACTCCCATTTTTGAAAGATGTGAATTAGTTTTTCTTTGTAAAAACATGGCCGCCTCAGTTGACAGGCAGAATTGCTTTATTTGTACACTGATGCACGAAGGAGAATAAAACATTTTTTACCATCAAAGTACAAAGTTGAGGTCTATGTAGCCTTGGCAGAGATGAATGTGGTCACTAAGTGAGTGTTTCTATGCATATGATCTTTTTTTTCTTTTTACATGTTCAGATATGTTTTCCTGATTTTGTAATTGCATGAAGTCTGGTGGTCTGTGGAGAGCTAAACTTTGTGTAGTCTGCAGTGCGATTTGGATTTCACATCTAAAAGATGGATAAAAAGGTTTTTATTGGCTCCATCTTCAACCATAGAAAAGGACAACAAAAGAAAAGTACTTGGCTCACTTTGTTGTTTTGCCTTTGATTTTAAATTCACTTTTGTATCAGTTACATTTTCCATACTGTGGATGGCAATGGAGGCTTTTGCTAAAGTCCAGACCAGAACTTGCTTACTCTGCCTGTTAAGGGCTTTCTATTAATTAAGAAATTACTCTTTGGTTGGCCAAAACAGACATTATTAATCTCCCCCAAAAAACAAAAGGACATATCTCTTCAAGAATCAGCAGTTTTGAATGGAGGCAATGCATCTGTAGTTATATTTGTTTGCAGCCTCTCACTCTTCTCACAGGGATTCATCGTTGTCTATACTTTCTCTCTGTCTGTCAGATTCATACTTTGGATATATATTTCTTTTTTATTCAGCTGCATTTCCTCGGTCAGGCGATATGTGAATTGTGGAGAGAATCGCAGCTATTTCCTCTGAAGCCAGGGACCTAAACAGATACACATACATACACACAGACACACTATGTACATTTTCTGTTTGTCAGCTGATGTTTGCTTTTACACAAAAGCGTTATGAGCCTGTACAGTGTGTGACAGAATGGAGAGAATTTTAATTTAAAGTTGGGAGGACTTCGGCAGACTTTTAGACTTTACCACTGTCACATTTTCCTTCTGACTCCTCCAGCTTTTCCTTCCTGTCTCCTTTTCACTGTCCACATATGCAGTTTTACCACAACTGCCCTCATGGATGTGATACTGTTTCAAGCCGTCTGGGGGGCGGGGGGAAGAGCACATGTCTTAATATGGTCTTGGTTCACTAGTTTAACAGTAGTATCCCACATATAACACATGCACAGACATGTGCACACACCCATACACACACACACCACACATGCACACACACACACACACACACACACACACACAGGCATACTGCGACAGTTACAGGATTCAGTTTCCATCCCGTTGACCACATTTTACATTTTTATATTTCATAATCAGATTTTCTGTTTCCACATAAAACTGGAACGTGTATCCGCAGTAGCTTCCTAGTTAAGCTGCTCACACACACGCACATGCACACACACACATACACTAGCTCTTTCAGCCTTGTCTTTTCTTCCAGTCTCCTTCGGAAGGTGATTGGTTACTCCTGGCAGTACAGATTTTAGTGTGACTGGGATGCAGTCAAATACATGCAGGAATTCAGCTCTTGATGCTCTCAAACATGCCCAATCATCCTCTGACTGAAGAATGCTTTTGAAAAGAAAGGGAGAGGAGAATGAGTTGGCAGGGTGAGAGGAGAACTAGAAAACATTTCATGATTTGGGATTTTATTCAAAGTCTTGCGGGAATACCTGATTTGTCTTCGGATGCCAGGGTAATTTCAAGGCAAGCCTCAAGTATAAAGGCTGGTGACTCGTTTTTTTTTTTTCAAGCCCTCCACCCTCAGACTCCTCACCTGCTTGCACAACTACAGTTCAATCTTTCTGTCTGAACACTTTGTACAATGTATTTCACCTTAAGTCATCAATTTTTTTTCCCTGAAACTCTCATCCACTCTACCTTTCATGTCTCCTACCTTGTCTGTTTGTGTCTTTCTTTCCTTTTTCCTTGTCAATCTGTCACTGCCTGTTTGTTTTACTTGGCACGTCTAGTCACAAGTCTTATCTAGCCGTTGAGCTGAAGTTTCAAACTTGAACTGATCGTTCCAGTTCCACATCCATCTAATTTTTTATGGATACAGACCTCCCATTGTTAATGGATATTAAAGGAAAATTTGAGATGCAAATGTACATTCTAATCTGGTTCCCATGAATGTCATCATGTCATATTGACATTTAGAAATAATGTTCTGTCACTAAGAAAGAGAGAAAATTAAGAAATTAATGAAATGATCTAAAAAGTCAGTGTTTGTAAAACTCTAAGCGCTGAAAAGAAATGGCCTCACTTTGAACCCGACGGTAAGCAAAGAGAATTATATCAATAAGGAGGCTAATAACCCCCATTGGTCAGTAGTATTCTCAATATTCTCAGCTATAGTCAATGACAGATCCTATGGGATGATGAAAATCAATCTTGAGAGAGTTGATTAGAAGGGCACATTTCACCAGTTCGTTCATTTACATCATATTAACTGGAAAATGCAATTGAAGTTAGTCACTGTCTTACAAAAATTAGCCTGAACCAGTTTACAATAAATATGTAAATAGGTATAAACCTCTAAATTTTAACTAAACTTTAAGAGCCTGAACTTACTAATAGAAAATTTTGAAACAGAAACTCCACATCATATTCAACAGCACAGTGATATTCAGCATTGTTGTACATGTCAGTAGGAGAAGGCAGAGCCATGTGAGAACAAAGACATCTGTCTCTGTAAGGTTGAATTTGTGCTTTGTGTGTCACGTAAAGGTTGCTTCTGTTAGGACAAGCTTTGTGAAGGATGTTGCTGTTTTTAATGACAAACACAGACCGTTCATTGTCGTCTTAAAACTTGCCATGTCGGTCATCTTTGGGTCCTGAGTCATTTGATGTTTGAGAACACTGTTTTTCATAGCTGCATTATTATCTGTGTCTGAAATTAACTTCTGCAGCTTAGCATACCATAATATGTGTGAAGTCTCCCGTGATATGATGATTGCTTCTACCCTAAAGAGGACAGAAAACTGAGAAAAAGCCAATTTGAGAAAACTGCTTAAGACACTCATTGAAACCCAGAGCTGGTCCTCCGTACAGCAACAGTAATTTTCAAAAGCAGATAGATAGAGACTATTCACTGCATATTATGCATTCAACAGTGCTTAAGGACTTATATTGGAATATTGTATATCTGTCCTCCTTTCGCTCCAAGGACAGATTAGAAATTTGCTTCTGCTCTATGTTTTTTGAATACAACAAATTAAGTTCCTCCGTGTTACTTTTAAAATTACCATAGTGGAGTTAAAATTTAAACAGACAGAAAGAGCAGAAACCCTCAGCAGTTTTGAAGTCCTGACACAGAACAAAGCGACAAACTGCATTGGACAGCAGCCAACCAACAATTCTGCAACGGCCCATCGGTGGTTTCCACAGCGACAGCGTCTTAATTGATTCTTTCCCTAATTAACATGCTTTAAGGACAGCTGGGCCGCGCAGCATTGTGTTAAAAGTCCCCTGAACACCACGGTTATTAGCTTAATACCCAAATGGTTATCTGGATGGTGTTGGTACACAACACTCGGCTGTTCAGCAAAGCATTTCCTCATGAACTCACGGAATGTGCATTAAATTTATTCAGTTGCTTTGCATAAAAAAAGTTAATTGGATTATCGCAGTTGCTGCCCAGAACCACTGAAGATGTTTTCTCTTCTCTCTTTCTGTCTATCTTCTGTTATCTTCCCCTCGCAGGATTCTGCTCGAACCTTTTGATTGCTGCAGTGGATAGATACTTTTTTTAAAAATTCTAACTTACTTTTTTGCTTACAATTCATTGTACTTCTTTGTGTAAATCACAGCAACAGAATAGTTTCCTCAAGGTGTAATGAGACCAACCCGTACCACGCTGTACATGATATACGAGTCCCCTAACCAAAGTTTCTCCTTCTGACTCAACATATCCCATTCTTGTCATAAAACAGGTGGAACAAGTACAGGACACACAAGAGCCTGTCAGCAGGTAGTAATGTGAGCCAATCCATAACCATAAAACTCACAACTGTAACCAGTATGTAATAATGTTCATATATTTTTAAAGTAATCTTGTACTATCTGTCCATCTGTGAAAAGTGAACCACCCATCTACTGCTGAGGGCTTTTCATTTTGCAACAAGCATAAGGGAAATGTTTTACCTGCTTCCTCTTAAGAGCCCCACTTGAGTTTAATGAGGCCTGTACTTGTGTTATGGTTGTAGACCTTTCATTTTACTTAAGCAGGGGTCTTATTCACTCAGGCCAGAGTGAAAGGGGTGCATTTAGTTTAAGTAAAAATGGGATACATGGCAGATGGGATGGATCACAATATAGAAAAAGACCTGCTAGTGCCAGGAACATTCTCAGTGTCTTTTTCAATTCATTGCAATTGTGGACAATCACAACACTAATTAGAAAGAAAACAAGAGAGAATAGCATTACTACTGTTCTAATAATCTTCACAGCGGCTGAGCTGCTGCAGAATTACTGCTGACAATTAAACATTCATATATGTGTCAGCTGCAGTTAAGCTTTGTGTGGGTTACTTGCCTCTTTATTTATGCTTGTCAGCTTAAAACCTTGACTGTCTGGACATGTGCTTTTTTATATAATTCCCTTTCAAGTTTAACATTTCTACACTGAAATAGTCTACCAGGTACTAAATATTGTAGTGAAGTTTTGCACAAAAAATATTGTTTCCGGATATATTCAAACAAGTTTATTATGATTTAATATTATGATTTTTCTATTACTGCCATCACCAGGTCCATTGCTAATTTGTCCAATACCACAGAATTATGATAAAAACACAAGACATTCCCAGGGGCCTTTGCTTTATGTTCTTGGTGCTAAATAACAAACATTAGCGTGTAAAGATGGTAACTTAGGTAAATGTCGCACCTGTTAACGTCTGTATGCTAACATTGTCACTGTGAGCATGTTACATGCAGATGTTAACATTTAGCTCAAACCACCTTTGTTTGGGTCACAGCTGCTTAAATGGCCGCAGACTGGTAGTCTTGTGTCATGATTCTACTTTACATTTAGATTTGCACTGTAAGCAGTAAATACAAGCCTGTCTGCCTTTATGGCAGGTTTCTTTTAGGGTTCTTGGGGCTTAGGAGACAACTGGTTAAAGGTCACCTTTGCTGTCAGGTCTGTAGAGTGACAGTCAGAGTCTAGTGTCAATGGCAGGGTTATTAGTCATCCCTTAAGACCACAAGCCCCACCTCCATTCCTCCCACCCACCTCTCAACATGTCTTTAGTGGTTGTTCCCTCCATATGAAGGTCAGCTGTGTACCAGGATTGATCTTGTCAGCTTTCTCATGAATGTTTAATAGTTAGTGTGTGTGTATGTTTTCTGCATGTGTGTGTGTGTGTGTGTGTGTATGTTCACGTGTACCTTAAGGATGGTCAAATAAGCAAACGGTTGCGTGTGTCTCTATAATTCCACATGCTCTGTAAATCAGGTATTCAGGCCTCTTTCTTAACCTCGTATTCCAAAGGATCATTTGTTGTTGTGTCAGGGGAGCTTCTTGTCAGACATGGTGTGATGGAACAAAGACCACCTTGATGATGGTGGACAGCAGGAAAGGCCAGCAGGTGGTCCAATTAGTTGACCCCATGCTGAGAGGGAGGAACATTATAAAGAGAAGTGTTTCACTCTTCAGGCTGTCAAAGCCTTCATTCACAGCTGTGGTTATAGTGCAGTGTGATGTGCTGCACTATGGATCCATGTGCTGATCACAGGTAGACGCAACATGGAGTGAAAATACCAATGATTTTTTTTTCTACCAATAAATGATGCAATCTTTAATCAGTTTTGACAGAAAGATTTATTGAAATGGTGCATAAACGATACTGCACTGCAGGTAAATGAACAGATGCTGAGAGATTTTTGCAGATGTTTAATATTCAAAATGTCATGCAAATAAATCATACACCTAAAAATTGACTTGTGTGACATTATTGGGTAACTTGTATGGTTTTTTTTGTAAACTGTATCAATGAAAAAGTAATTTAAGCTATATCAAAAAAAAAAAAAATCCAAACCTTGGTGTCTTAAAGAAATAGCACATAGCCTTTTGTTTTGGGGGGCTCTTTCTTAACCTTGTAATCAATGCTCTTCTTAAAATGTGGTTGCAATTAAATGCAACACGTCATCTTACCACCCAAGGCCCCTTACTTTACACCACCCACACTGTTCTTCTGTTTCCCACGATGCTGTGTATCATCTATTGGGCCCTTGCTGACATTTACAGGCACTCATATGTCAGAAAAGAAAAGAAGGACCACAGAAGACAGAAAGAACCACAATACTGGGAAACAGTCGACCACTGGTTGCAAGATGTACAGCTTTGCAATGTGAATGTAATTAGAAGTGTTACACATGATTATTTCAGCTGCCTCTGTGCATTATGGCATATAACTTATACATGATCACAGAAGGAGACTTGCAGATCGATGCTGAGCTAGTGCTAAAATTAGGTTTAACTTTCCTTTCTATTACTCAGTCAGTGACTTCCTTCAAGAACTGGTCTCCAGGGTGAAAGTAGGTGAATGTGACATGGTAAAATTATTACTATACATAAGGCAGAATGAAATAAACCTTGAATTATTGTGTTTCTGGTTCAGGAGACCCATGAGAGGTTTCCCAAACTCGGTCAGATGGAGGCCTGGGATGAGCTTGGCAGCGGGGAAACAGAGGAGGGCAGCACCACAGACTGTGATGATGAAGATGGGTGTCAAGCCTCAGGAGACGGTCAGAGTCAGACCTGTGAGTAATTCATGCCCACTTCCACATGCTAC
>JAPZDZ010000004.1:11127742-11146493 GCA_029783805.1 Acanthurus tennentii | reverse complement strand
TGCAGTACAGCTAAGGTGACAGCATGAAGAGTTCCCCAGATCCTGAGACATCAAGCCAGTTTAGTTAAAGTTAAACCAGTCAAACAAAGGAGTCCGGTGTGAAGCTTTGTCTTAATACCATGAAGAGAGTATGAAGGAATATGGAATAGTAAAAATCCACTCATTCATGTGATAGAACAGCAGGGGCCAGGTTAGGTTATAAAGGTTAGGAATTCTTTTTTTTCATGTGGCTTGTAAAAAGGGCTGTCAGGAGATGCTGCACCCTAAGACATCCAAGCAAGCGGACAGGTGAACACAATGAAGACAAGCCTAGTGATAAAATCTTTGCTGGAGGAAGCTGAGCCTCTTTGGCTTCCCCAAATCTTCTGCAAGACTGCAGATACCAAATGCAGCCTCAGCAGTCAGCAGTCTCTTAATACCATGTTTCCTCACTTCATCATGAACGCACATTTTGTACAGAGGGCTAACCTCATACATTGACAGGCAACTGAAGATATAATCCCAAAATGGTCCCATTTCATATCTGTCCAAGGATCTTTGTCGCAAGTCATTCTTTTTTTTTTCTCTTCATTGTCTCATGGCCAAACCCTAATATCTAAATAAAAACAAAAAAGCTTCAGAATAGCATAGAAATATCATATCAGATATTCTGAAGTGATTCAACAGACATTACACATCTCTAACTTTTTTTTTCTTGCTCTCCAAACATTTTGTTTATTTGCCCCATTTTGAGTATTGTTCACAAAAAAGGCATGGCTGTGTTTGTGAAGAAATGTTAAACAGCCTGTCTTTGGCCACTAGTTTTAAAGTTTTAAAGACACGGGGGAAAAAAACTTGAGTCCTAATCCTGTGTCTCTGAGATTATTATTCATTTTACTTGTTACTTGTCAAATATGTGTCAAACATGTTTTCCTCCTCCAAACATATTGTCTTCCTCCTTGTCTCATAACACAGATGAAAAAGGAGATTAACAGTCATATAAAGTTCTGTATTGCTGGACGGTATTCATTAAAGCATGTACACTTTTGAACTATCAAATCACTTCCAAAGGATTTGATTTAAACCCCTCTGATAACTAAAAACAGGCCCGCATAATCAGTTTCAGACAGAAAAGCGTGACTTTATTAAAGAAAGGACCATTTCTTCCTGTGACTTTGACATATTAAACTGTTCCATGGGACAACAATAGATGGCAAAAACACAGAGGGGCCTACAATTAGTGCGCCAATCATCAATCTTCAATCGTGATGACAATTTCTCAGTTGATAGTCTAATCCTCACTGTACACTGTACTTGTATCTAACATCACTCTGTTTGATGCAGTTTTGAAGCTACTGTATATGTAGCCTTGAAAGTAAGTAAGTATGTTAAAAATAGCAATAGTCAATGCAATATTTTGCACAAAAAAAAAAACAAAAATCCCTTCATGATGTATTAGCCACTGCAATACGTGTTTATGTAAAAACACATAAGGGCCTCAAGATGCTCTTACGGATGACAAGAGTCAGTGATGCTTTCGTGCTGTGAGCACAGCTCAAAATGATCTGGTTTTAGCCAACAGCAGCAAGACGGCTAGCCAGACCACAATACAGCTAATAAACAAATCAATAGCCATTACATTCCCAGTTACACTGAGCTCTGGACAGGTCCTTTATGCCCGGCTCCTCGCTGCGATGCGAATAAAAGTTGCCAGCCTTTCTTAGAGCTGTGACAGCAGCAGCAGTATCCCAACAGCAGGGGATAATCAATCAAAACCACTGTCTGAGATTTACAGAACAAAACCCATTAGTCTGTGCTCAAAGTATAAATCCATATCCCGGTGAGCCTGTTGTCTGTGCAACTATCCTTTAAGCCTCAAAAGAATATTTGTCATCCAGTAACAAAATCATGCTGCTCGTGATGGTGATAGGCCAATTGGTGTTTATAAAAACAAATTACAGCACTGGTCATATTATAAGACAACTCAGACCATAAGTCAGTCATTTGTTTCTCTGAAGACTGATGCCAGGAGCCTGGCAACATTAGTCTAGTGACACATGGACTATCCATTTTTGGCACATCATTTGTTAACACCAGCCAAGCCTGGCTTTGAACTTGGCTTTGGAAATGTTCAACTATTTAGCAATTTCTGAAGATTTTAGGTGTATAACAACTATGGTAAGGATCTCACACACTTCCATCAAGCTCTGGGAAGATAAAGTTTTACAGGCTAAGAGTAAATATTGTGATACTGAGGGAATATGAAGACAAGACTCAGTTGTGAGGGCAGTTCAGCTCCTGGACCATCTACAAACCCTCAAACCCTGGAGTTATCTTGTAACTCTCATTTCAAAAAGGCATTGGTAGCAAGCATTATTGATTTAATGACAAAGTAATCCTTTTGTAAGTTGAACAGGAAGAACATTGTAAACTTTTTACACTGTCACTTTGAGACAGAAAACTTTGCCGCTGCAACTTTTAGAAACTTAAAGTCAGTCTGTTTTACCTCAGAAACCCCCCTCAGCTTCTTCCACAACAGTGGCTCTAACTGGTGCTGATAGTGCAGCAGAAAAGCTGCTTTCCACTGCTGGAAATACAATGTTAATAACACACAGGAGCCCCTTTTGTTACTTGCATTTAGGAAGGAGACTACAAAATCTTTTAAAATTAATTACTGCAATTTATTAGTTGATACTGTTAATTTTTTAAAATAAAAAGACTACAGATAATATCTCTTGATTGCCTGTTCATTTCAGTGGACCAAGGATACCAGTGGATGGATGGGTATATGGTATGCTAGGAATGGGAGACTTATGGGAGATTTACATATTTTTCCCTCTCGTATGACTTCAGAAGTATTGGTTAAACTTGTTCTCATTTTGCAAAGATCAAATATGGCAGCTGTTAGCTGGGCAAGGCTGTGATACATTTTTAGGAGTAGGAGGCATATTTTAACTTCCATATGTCCATGTATTTGTTTGCCTCTGTGTAGCTGTGGCAGAGCTCCCAAGGCCCATGTTAAAAGGGGGCATGACCACCCACTGTTCCACTAAGAGAAACTTCACACCAAGCTAATGAACAGCACTAATCTGCAGAGCACAGAATTTCTCTCTCTATCACTAATGCTTTCTAAGGAGATAGGATGCATATATGCAGCTCCTTTCCCACTGAAAGCATGTTTAAGAATGAAGATGCCTCCAACCGATTTATTTAAGATCAAAGATTGTGAAAGCTGAAAGATTATACTATGTTCTCCTACATCAAATACAACAAAAATACTACATGCAAGAGTTGAAAAACTCACATTCCTGTCACATAGTCCAATTAGCTTCTCACCACTTAAAGAAAGTGCAGTCTGATTGTGTGATGTCATGCCTGTTTGATCTCTGTTCAGATCCTTCTCTTCTCGCCTGGGGATATGCTGGTGTACTTTGTGTGCCAACTCAACAAGGCCTGGTCATGTACAAGTTGCCATGACCACAGTTGTGAACAGGAGAATAAATCAGTGAATCTTACATGAACCATATCATCCCTTTCCCCTGCAGCAATGGCAGCCTCTTCTGTAGTACACTTTGTGGCGTGACGATGGCTTGTTAACTGTATTAGCCCGGGAACACTTATGGCTGATCCGTCCAAAAGAGCTATTCATTTGTAGCTAGCTCATTAATGTATTAATCTCTAAAAGGCCCACAGTGGCACATTAGACCACTATCTTTCCATTAGGATGAGAGGGGAGATTCTGAATGCCTGTGCATCAAAAAGTGGAACAGTGCTTTGTTTGTCTGTCTGCTTTGGTGAGTTTAGCAGGCCAGTATGAGTCTCTGCCATAGTAGGCACAGTCCTTTCTGTTGTGGCCCTCCGGAAAAGCAGACACACATATCAGGAAGTGAAGATGTTATTTTGAAATTTAGTTTTTTAAATCTCATGGAGTTTATAATGGGGTTTGGGAGATAATTAAAAAAACAAAAAACTTTCCCACTGCTACTTCTTTTGAATTTGACTGCAGTACAGTGTTTCTTGAGTGTGCCAGGCAAAGGTGTGAGAAGTCATAAAAAAAGGGGGGGATGAAGTAGGTTATCCATCTCAGAGGAGCAGAATTAAATGCATGGATAAACACTCCCAATGATTTAGCCTAAGGTATGTGCAGCGCAAGCGACTGCAGCCATGAAAGTACAATTCTCCTTTGGTAACAAACACCATCTGTCTGGAACGTTGGTGAGCTCATCAAGAAAGCGAAGACACCCCCGGCATTGCTCACACACTCTGCACTTCAGTGGCTAAACCCGTCTGTTTGCATGAAGCCATTGGGAATGATTGTTTTGCTTTGTCACCCCGTCAGAGAACATAATCATCTAAATATAATAAGGTGGAAAGATTTAGGAATGAATCGGTGAGTTTCTGATATTCTTCAACAGAAGGACAAATATAATAACTTTCTTTTTTCTCTCATTGCATACCATCATACAGAAGGAAACAGCTGTGTGTGTGCGTGTGTGTGTGTGTGTGTGTGTATATGTGTGTGAGTGTTTGTGACCCCAAGGGAAGTAGACTCTGAACACTATTTCAAATCCACAGCTGCTAGTTTTGAGAACATTTTTTCTTGAGAAAACTGAGTATAGTGTAAGTTGTGCATTTTTCTCTGTCATTAAACACACACACAGTGAAACTAACACACCTGTATTTTTATACTTGTGAGCACTCTCATTGAATAATGCATTTTCTACCTCAAAACTTTATGCCTAAGCCTAACACTTAACCTTACCCTAATCCTAACTTAAGCCTTATTCTAGCATAATCTTCAAACAGTGCTTTATAATTTAAAGACTTACGTAAATGTCCTAATTCTCAAAAAACATCCTCATTTATTTAGTTAAAATCTTGTTCTGTCCTCACTATATTGCAAGTAAAAGTACACACACACATTCAGAGACATAGAAAGGTGGGTCTGTATGGCATGAGAAGGCTCATATCAGCAAATTTTGAATTTAAGGCTCAAGGACACCAGAGCAAAATCTACAGTCCCCATCTATCAATGTCGTAATGTGCAATTTATATTCTACTATCCACAGCTGTATGAAACACCTCTGTAGAGATCTCATTTCTACCACTTGAATGGCCAAAAGACTTCATAGTATCATAAAGATAATGGTCTTGATGTAGAGATTCAACTCTCAGGCTAAACCACGTAATGTTTGTGTGTGTTTGTACCTGAATGTCAAAGGCGTTGCAAGAACTTCTCTCAAAAGCCCATAAGGCCATAAAGGTGTGCGGCAGCTGTTCACACTGGCATGAAAAACACATTCCTCAATTGAACGACTGCTTGGCAGGATATGGCCAACCTAGACCAGCGTTAGCAGGATTACACTAGATCGGCCCCAAGCCCAGTACAGCCTGCTGTCATTCTAGAACTAGCACACACCTGCCTTTCATGTCAGAAAACTTGCAAGATGGAGAAGAGAAAGAGGACACAAGGTCAGAGGTTGGAAGTAACATCAATGTAGGGGTATTACCATAAAGCTATATGACGTGATGTTACAGGACGAGCAGTTTGGAAGTATGAAAGCTATCATAAGAATAAAATGTCCAGTGCTGCAGTTCAGGAAGGTTGATTGCAACATACAAACCAGTGATTCAATCTAGCGTGAGAGGAGGAGGTTAGGAGGGTGGGTGGAGGATTTGGTGCTTGTGTTTTCTTGCTGGCCGGTTAGAACCAATCCATCCCTTGATCTTCCCATCCTAGGACCTGAAGACTGGCGTGTGTAGAGGCCGGCTGGCCAGCAGATGTAGTGGCTGTGTCCCGGTGCGGATATTACCAGTATGACTGCCATTTCCCTTAGCCTTTTATCTGGAGCTCAAGGGGCTGAGAGAGAGAGCTCCACAGGGCAGAGTAGGGTTGGA
Source organism: Acanthurus tennentii (assembly GCA_029783805.1). Classification (NCBI taxonomy): domain Eukaryota; kingdom Metazoa; phylum Chordata; class Actinopteri; order Acanthuriformes; family Acanthuridae; genus Acanthurus; species Acanthurus tennentii. The sequence goes on along the minus strand of JAPZDZ010000004.1, from coordinate 11,140,616 downwards.
GGAGAAGGAACAAAAGGATCAGAGATGGCTTTGGCTGGGCAGGAAGATGGTCTGTTTTGCAGATAGATGTGGGAGGAGTGACTCATATTTTTTAATCAGACATGCAGAGTCATCTATATGTTCAATCTGGCTTTTTGAGTAAGACTTTTTTTTTCTTAGTGTTTGTCTTGACAAAATCTAGGTAGGATTCTGATAAATTAATGTATTTTTCCCTCAAATTTAAACAGAGAGAAACCAATCTGTAACAGCAGAATTAGAGGCTATAGTCCTTTAGACAAATATGTGCTCGAACCATTATTCTGTTTCATTATAGTCATGTTATCACAGCATCTGACATCAGCATCTGTGATCAACCAGCTCCTGTTTCCTCTTGCCTCAGTCCATCCCTTTTCATACTATGGTCCACCTTTCTTTTCAGTGGTCTCCTTTTTCTTCCTAGCTTGGCATATTCTGCCCTGTGGTTTTATGGCACTTTGAAAGCATATTAGCTTGAAGGGCTCCCTGGGAGTATGGTCATCAGAGGAGAATGGTTCTCATTAGCCAGCATCATCATTTCCTTTCTAACGGGTATTAGTGAGGCCTTTATGATTGAGCTTCTCCAGCACACCTTCGGGACTTTAGTTGGTAAACACCAAGAATCTCTGGTGTGGCAACAGGTTTTAAATGAGAGGAAGTGGTGGGACTTACTAGTTTGGAAGTTAATGAAAATGATACATACAATTTAACCTTTTGCATGGCTGCTATAAAGTTTATAGCAGAACAACAAGGAACGCCAATGACTTAGAGCTCTGTCACCGTAGCCACATAAAAGTCTTAGCTACAGTACCACGGAAGGAACTGTTATGCACTAATATAACAAGAAATCCTTCCAACATTTGTTGGTTTCCGAGCTGTAAGTACTATTTAATGATAGTTCAGAATGTTTCCAGACTGGCAAGGTGTTCCTTACTGAAAGCTGCTGTTGCAATGGATATGACTTGAAATTTATTATGTACAAAACCTCCTAAGGCATCACTCCTTTACACTTGCTCTAAGAATAAGAATAGAATACATTTCCAAGCTGTTATTGGGACCAAATTTCAACAGGTGTCCACAAATTTGGGCAAAAGTTAGTTGCTGGTTGGCCTACACATATTAACAGACAGACCAACAGCAGAGGAGACGTACCAATGGCCCTAATTTATTTGATTTTGATGTATTGTGGCTGTTCACAGGCTTCTCTGCTGGGGGTTGGGATGGGGATGGGGATGGGGATGGGAACAGGATAGAAGGGTAGGAAGGGAGTCTTGTGAGTGACCTCTATGACTTTTCTTGACTAGCCCGGAGCCCAGTCCTGGCTCCTTACACAGAAACTGGCATTCCTTCTGTAACACAGCACTGAACAAATAAAGGCAGGCATTCCACTGATATTGAAAAATACAGTAGAAGGATAAGCAGGGATGAGTCTGAGCCTCTCTGTCTCAGCTCAGCCTGGTATGCAGGGGGAAATACAGACTAGGTGAGGGGTGAAGGAGAGAGAGCATGCAAGGACTTGGGATGGGTTTTTCCCATCGAAGCAGGTACTTCCATCTCAAACTGAAAAGGTGCAAACTTTTGTTTTAGAGCAAGATGACAATCAGAGTATCTGCTTTGGATAGCAAATCTGCATTAGCACTGCATGAGAAGTCAGTTAATGGAGGTTGGTAGCAATGAGCCAATTTTTGTATTGACTACCTGTAGTGCAAGCCTGTGCATGGCTTTATATATGTGTATGCATCAAAAGGACTCGGTATACTTCATTAAAGGCCCATCCTATTGACCAGCAGTGAGAGCAACAAAGCCCTTCTATCTTATCCATAATTGATGTGGCAATTAGGGCTGAACCTGAAACAGATTGTTAGGCCTGAGGGCTGGGAGGGGGCTGACCTCTCACTGCGTCAGCTGATTACAGATCAGTTAGGAGCGGCCACTGACAGCGTGCTTAGTGCACAGTTCTAAGTAATTTGATTCTAAAACTGCAGTCAGTTATGCAACCAAGAGTTTACATCAAAGTATTTGACTCACCCCCACAAAATCAAACATTTATAACATCACAGCACAAATTTCTTTTTTTTTTCTTATCCACACAGATTTTCTGAAAAACACTTTGAAGTTGAAAAGGCAAGTATCACTTAGATCAGTTTAATTCAGAGGAGGCTGGTCACATGGAGCTGCACATGGCTGAATTCTTTGCTCTGTCTTACTTTTGTTTGGGTGGCGCTGCTGCTGCTTCTTGGTGTTTTTAGCCATGTTTCCATTTAGATATTTAAGTGAATATTTGAAATGATCACACTGAAAAATGTTGATGGAAAGGATCATGTTTAAAAAAAAAAATCTTGAATTTCACAAAAAAGGGCACCCACTTAAGATGGATTTTTGCATGGTCTGAAAAGAAAGAGCTAATGAACAAAGCAGATGATGGGAATCTTTCTGACATAGCAAACATTTAAATCTGACTTGATCAGCTGTTTTTTTTTTTCCTGGCAAAGAAGAAGAAGAAAACTGAGAGGAAGAAAAAGCTGTCAATGTCCTCCTTGACATGTGAATAGCATGCAAAAAAAACATGAAAACCATCTCTCCCTTTTTTTCTTACCCATACAACTGCTTTTGTTTTTTGTTCTTCTTGGAGATTTATTCGCGGTTGTCAAGTTTTTTTTTGTTTCCAGATTGAAACCTCTGCTCCTTTACTGTGTATTACAGCCATTTGAAATATAGCTTATGCCACTGCCTTTCTGACAAAACTGTGCTTTGCATAGCTTAGTTTATTTGCTCTACACCAGTTATGGAAACACAACAAATTTGCTTTTTTTCCCCCTTTTTTTTCCCCCTTTTTTTTTTCCTTTTTTTTTTTACACATTTTAAAGTTTGCTTCAAATTAGCTTGAATGGAAACACAATTAGTAAGTATGTAACACCTATCATAGTAAGAGAAACAGTGTCAGAACAGGTAAAAGCATTAAACTTTCTGCACTGTTTGACCGATATCAGTGAGCAGTTGTGTAATGATGTAATGTCAAGAGACACACACAGTGACAGTGGCCCTTGAGTTTTACCCAATGTGTACTTTCTTTTGACTGTAATGGATGGCAATGAAGTGTGTTTGTGTGTGTATGTGTGCGAGTGTTTGAGAGAGCAGAAAACTATGTCAGTGAGTTTATCCCTGCCACCTTCACGCTCATCTTTCTAAGATGGCAGCCTGACACCTGTCAATGCAATGAGGCATCTGGTGTTTTAGTCCATGCAAGTGTAGTGTTTTGGTGTGTGTGATTGCACACTGGTATCATCAGAGTTCTGGTGGGGAATGTTGAGTGTTCGCATCTTTGTAAGATGCCAAGGACTCGTACTGGGCCTTTAACTTCTCTCTTGCATAGAGACTGTTTTCTCCTCAGGACTCCCCTCCATCTTGAGAATCTGTCACATTGACTGGTGGAGGTCGCTGTCCTCCCAGGGCCCCTTTTGCCTATTTGTTTCTGTGTGTATGTGTTTGTGTGTGCGTACAGGAGAGTAAATCTTAATCTTGCCAAGGAGCTTAATAGTCTAGTACAGCCAAGAATTGCACTGGGCAGATTCCATTGCACTGATCCCCGCTCTGGAGTTGCCATGCTGCTATGCCCGTTGCTAGGTTAGCTGTAAACTAAGATGTGTACCCCACTGGTGCCCCTGTAATTTTGCCCCTGTAGCCCCTTAAGTGGCATGCCAGAGACCATGTACCAGTCCTGGTTTCCCCATAAAGGTTGCCTGTGAACCAGAGGGACAGTTCCTCAAGGAGTAAGTTATAGTGTGTGTGTTTGTATGTGTGTGTGTGTGCACAAGTTCAGTGTGTTGCTGGGAATACGGAGATTAGTTTGATGGGGCAAGGAGCCTCTGGCTGACATGGCACCACATAAAGAGTGAGTCTTGGACAAAAACAGCACAGAGATGGATGGCCAGTAATGAACTGTGTGAATGCATCTTCTCCTTCTCTCCACCCCTCTAACCTTACCACTCTTTGTATAAAAGTGTGTGTGAAAAGAGATAAGGAAACATTTTGCAAGCTCTCGGGAAGGTAAATGTCTGTGAGGGAGACAGTGAAAAAGAGGCCTTACAAACATAGTGACCCCAATAGTTTTAGCATTCTCCAGCTGCACCAAACAATGTCAGGACAGCCGTGATCCATAGCCACCCAGAGCAGCGTTAGTGTTTTATTGGTATCCACAGGTCTGATCAGAGGCAGACTGATAGCTCTGTGTCTCAGTAATTTTTGCTTTAGCCAGGAATAAAAATAGACTTGTCTATACCAATTGGTGTGTGTGTGGGACCCCACATGGAATCACTTTTTTTGTGTGTGTGTCACTATGATGATAATGTCGCAACCAAGGAGAAACAATTGTCGTTAAAAACATGTGGTCGAAGCCGTCTATGTATCAGTAATGTATAGCTTTATTTTTTGAACTACAAATAAGGACAAGCACAAATATTTTCTGCACAAATGGCTTAAATGCATGGGAGTGTGTATAATCTACGATATAAAACTTCTTTTGAATATGTGCTTTTACTAAATGGGATGATGGTACATTTACCACATCATTGTCTCTTCTTTAACTTCACAAGGGGAACAGGGAGCCTCTTGCTCTCAAAAGGATAGATATCTGCCAGTGAATATCTGACAAAGGTCACTTATCAGGTTGGATCAGAGGAGAACGCTTTGTCCCTGTTGATGACAGAGACTAATAGCACCAATCATTTTTACTGACTTAAATAGATTTGAAAAACGGTGAGCTGGCGCCCATGCCTCAAAGACGTATTGGCTATTGCATAAAGATCTTGTTTTACAGCAAATAAGAATTGATCTAGCAAATCAACAGTGTCATTATTCAGCTGCTGGGTAGAGCTGTCACTGGAACAGTTGGATACACTGTACTTCCTTTGTCTCTGAGGCTAAGCCTTGAACTCATGCTGGAAGCAGGCATGCACTATGGAGACAGGAGACTCGCTAATCACATATTTGCCTTACCACTAATTTCAAACGCCATGTCTGTCTGCGTGTGTGCATGCACTCTGAGTGTGACATGTAAATCCCTGTGCCCGTGTGCATGCTAATATTTATGTGTCTGCCTGTGTGAGTGGTAAAAAAAAAATGTGTCAAAGGTCGCCTCTCTTAATGAAACATGTCTGTGAGGCAGTACCAGTGGCCTTGTCAAAGCCCAGGCCCATGAGCCGCTTTTACAACCCTCCCTGCCTCCCTTCTGAATCCGTCTACCATCAACCGACTAGCAGGGAGAAGACCAACAAGGTCAAAGCAGGGGTGTGGGCCTAGAGAGAGGAAGATGGTGGAAATGAACAAGGGACTGAGGAAGTTACTGACCTCCATCCACATCCACCACTTTCCCTTGATGATCCATAAATCCAATCTCCACCTTGTGACCATTTTTTTAATTGTACACAGCAGGCGGGAGAGTGAAAACTGTCACAGGTGCTTTAAAGCCTCTGATAAACAGGAAAAAGTCCTTAATTTACACACCAAACCACTGAGTGGCATGAAGTTAGACAAGACATCATTTTGTTTACTTAGCCAGAGATGTAACTATGCAACACAGTTGTGCAGATAAAAAATAATAAATTCGAATACACATGTGTGTTTGCAGTTGCTGCAAGTCACTGTTGAGTCTGGAAAAGGTGCCTTGTCATTTTAATAGTATATAGTGTGACAACCTGCTAATCCCCAGTATACAGTAGCACCATTCCTCACTGGATTACAGCTCTGCAGCTTGTGTTTAGCCAAGCCCGTATGCAGGCTTGCATGCTTGCACAACAAGCCAAACACACACACACACACACACACACACAGCCTGACTGATCTGGTTTTAGTTTCCAGGGTCAACTCATTTGATTCGTTCTCTAATAAAGTCTTTGCACTCAATGCCCCTGTACAGGTCTTGTGATCATTGTATGCTTTTATGTGTTTTTTTATGTTCATGCTAGCTGTGTGTGTATTTTTTGTGTATAATGTGCTGATCAAAAAAGAGACTAAATCTTATCTGTTGAAGAGAGAGAGAGAGGATTGTTTGAGAACAGTCCTCTTCTTTTCTTTGCATTGCTTTGAGGATTTAATCTGCGTTCTGGCAAAAACAAAGAAACACGAGAGTAGAGACAAGGACAAAAAGAAGGACTGAGAGAAAGAAGTGAGTAGCAGTGGAAAACTAACATGGTTGCCCATACAACCGCAGAAATTATGGTGTTTGTTATTTGTCTTACTCACCTTCTAACCTTTATTGCTTTCTCTGTCTCTCCACTCCGCTTCTGTCCTGTCCTGTTCTGTCCTCTCCTCGTGGCGAGAGGTTGAAGTCCACCTCTGCTTCGATGCTGTGGCCGAGCTTGTTAAAAGCAGCTGTTGTTGCTCCCTCGGCCGATGGGGAATGGAGGCTCCTCAAAACACACAAGCTGCCCATCTGGAGAGGCATTAGTGGCAAAGGACATTATGAACCATTTCTCACACGCTTAGCCATCACAGAGGTCAAAAACATGGCAGAGCACCAAACACCCGTTCTTAACAAGCTAAAGGTGCAGGTCGAGCTGTGTTGCTTTCTTGTTCTGTGTTGGATGTCGAGCTGTACACAATGATGTGATCCTCGTCCTTTTCGTAACCCTGTTTACTGCAGGATTTAATGAGGAATGAAAGCTACCTCATCCCACTCCCTGTGTTAGTACTGGGCCCACACACATGCATACATATGCATTTTTATTTCATTTAATTTGTTTGCGGTCTTGTACAAACCTTTTAGCACTCAAGTGCTATACATCTCTCAGGTTTTCGTCACTCTGTTTTTGTTTTTCCCTGTTGCTGTTCGTCGCCTATTATAAAGCTTTTCACCAGTCAAACCACATTTCTCTTTTACTGCTGGGGAACATGTGTCACTGACTGTTGCTGTAATGGGAGAAGCTTGTCAACGTTCCATTGCATAGCATTGAAGTCACCCGAGGTTGATTGATTCCATCTGCTTTGATACTGGTGATGATGGATCTCATCCTCTGTACTGAAAAGCCAGACTACCTGTTTTCCTCTTTCAACCCTCCGTTTCATCCTCCTCCCCCACCAGCCGACAGACCCACCCTCTGTTTTATCAGTCTTGCATGTTTCCACTTCTTTTCTCCATCATATTACGGGGATTTACACATGAGCTAGCTTATGAAACACGGCTTATCTGCTAACATTGTCTCGTTATGACAGCAGCATCACATTTCATTGTGCTCCTGCACTCCTGGTTTTCCTTTTTTTTTCTTTGTACTTCCAGTTGTTGCTTGCTTTTAGAGAACTGATTATTTCACTGCACCTTTTACCTCAGTGTTTAACTTTATTACTTTAATTTAATTTCTAGGTGATAATTCCATATTACTTGATACTCTCATCACATAATATGTAGTTTTCACATAGCATTTAAAAACTATGTGAATGTGAGCTTTGTGTGAGGATTGTTGGCCAAAAGTTTTTTTTTCCTCTTGACCTGAAAAAGTTTGAGGCTTTTCCCATATGTTGAGAACCATTTTCCTGAAAATCTGCCAGAATCAATAAATACTGAGAAATGTTAAAAGATTTTCTGTTATTTACAAGTATTTTCTCTTTCCAAGATAAATATGACACAATGCATATGACATTTCAGTGTTAAAAGATAACTATGTTGTAAAATTTTATTGCATCTGTCAATGGCTGAGCTGAGTTTTGGAGCACTTTACTGTCCTCATTTCACAGTGGACATTTCATCTGATTTCAAGACTTCCTGAACCACTCTCAGTTTTTACAGCGATGTCATCTCTTTTTTTTCTTGGAAATGTTCAAATCTATTCATGATTCGTATTCTTATTTCAAAATGCATTTTAAGCTGATCAACAACAGCACTACTTTAGCTTTGATCTGTCCATCAAACTTTTGGCCACCTATTTAGGTCTAGGACACAGCAGCACATTAACAGCTTAGGTGTGCTTTTCCACAGCCATGTCCTCTATCTCATCGTATAGGATAATGGAACATTCTGTGGTTGGGTTACTGAATATGTTTTGTGTTGTAGCTCCTCAGAAAACTTCTTCAGAGCATGTGTAAGGTAATGTGAGCTTTGGTTTATTCATAAATAAATCTGATACGTCAGATGGATATTTGAAAAACATTTCAAAGGAAATTAAACATAATATAAATTCTACAAAACATTACTAAAATTTGATTTATTTTATCTTGGCTTTGCCTTGAAAGAGAACTGGATAGATAAATAGTTTGATAGGTATTGATTCTCTGCCTTATGAGCTAATTTTATTACACCCGATTTTATCTTATGTCTTGGTTAAAAGCATTACAAAGTGCCTACCTTATATAAAAAAGCAATTTAGATTGTTGGCAGTGTTGTTTTCTATGCTGTAATTGGTTGTTCTGATACAGAAATGCTGCATTAATTAGCCAGTTTGTTAGCCAGCAGTGGAGTAGCATTAGTGTGGTGTTGGCCCATTCTGACACTGTTTTCTGACATCTCCCTGATGAGATGCAGCCCATTTCCACTGAAACAATAACAGCAATCTGATTTGGGATAAATGATGTCTTTGTCCATTGTCTGCTGGAACAACAAAAACCATTGGCACGGGAAACACTTCTCTCTCTAGAGCCCTGCCCGGCCCTATTTCTGCATAAACACGCATGCATAAAAACCCAAGTGCACAGTAGGGATAGGTTGATGCATTCTTCTACAAAACAGTGCATTCTTTACAGGTGTGGCCGCGCCAGGTGTCAAAGCAAACATTCTTATTGGTTGACGGCTTAAAAAGACTAATTCATTTTATTTTTTAATGCCGGTGAAGAAGTGATTTAAGTGAAGTATTTAAACCTCTTGTGTGTAGTGCTTAAAATTTTCACCTTTTATATGAGTGCAACATCTGATAACATCTCACACACCTGACTGTAAGCTCGCTCGAGAGCCAAGTCAGCAGACATGGACATTGCAGCTGTATTTAATTATCCATCCATTTTCTATTATCTAACCGCTGACCACTTTTCCACCCTGTAAATTTGAAACAGACGAGACAGCTGAAATCTAGACAGATCAGTCAAACACACACAAGTGGAAATCACTGCAAACTTGGCCTTTTTTTTTTTTTTTGACAGTCAGAGTTCAAAGAGACATTTTGACACTGGCATCTGACACTGTCAGTAATCTGGTTTTCTAGCTCACTCCTTATCGCAACACACAGTCATTTCAGCCTTTCCCTCTCTAAGCACACACACACACAAACACACAAGATTCCCTAACCTCCTGCACATGGGTACTGACTAAATGCACGACACATGTAAGGTCTTAATAATACATGTTAAGTTACATGTAATTGGTAACTTGAAGTGTTTGGTGCACTTTGCTTTGCTGTGGGTGATAATCTGTCTGTATCTCATTGATGTATCTGGCTAAAGAGATGAAGAAGGGTGAAAAGCAGGATGGGTAATGAGCAGAAGGAATCCTTCTTAATTCAGTATTAGTCAGACCAACATACTGCCTCGTCCTTGAGGAAAAAGAAGCCAGATATACCTTAAGAGCCCGGGCGACAATTCTATGAGGATAAAAGTGGTCGAGTTTAAAGGCGACTGGAGGAACAGTGAGAGGTAGAAAAAAAAGAAGTCCTTTTAAGAAAGCAATGTCAGCAGGAAAGAGTTTGTTTGTGTGTGTGTGTGTGTGTGTTTATATGTGTTTGCAGGGCACTGTGATTAAATGGCCACTATACTCTCATCACCATGATTTATCTCTGATTGGCTAGAATGACACAGAGAGGGGCTGTCCGTCATCTGCAGCTGGAGATTAGACAACAAGTCAATCCTCCATCATGACGTGTTGAAGATGGTTGTGATGGGAGTTCTTTTTTTTATTTTATTTAAATGTGACCCATGGGGCAGAAAAATGACGTATATAGCTGCACAGATTTTTTATGTGTGCACCAAAAGGATTTAAAAATGAAATGTAGCAAAAGAAATAGAAATACATTGACTCTGTAAATGCAATTATTTTATTTTTTTTACCCTGGATGCTAAACTGGATGCTTTGGACATAAACTACCACATGTGTGTTTCCTCTCGTGCACATATGAGCTCACTTCAAGTGGAACAGAAGTAATTATATATCATGTTTATGTGTAACTATTTCTTTAACTCGTGGTATGAGGTTATGGGAATGGTGATAAGCCAGCTGCTTCTTCTAGGCTGTTTGGGGGTTTATAGTTTCACTTGCCCAAAGGTCTCAGAACATTAAAGCAAATTAACATGAGTACCATGATGAGCCACGCCATTTATCTCTCTCTGTTTCTCCTCCGTTCCCTCTCTATCTGTTTCTGTCTCTCACAGCACACACAGAAGCCCCCAGTGAAGGGAAGCCCATTGCAAGACAGCCTGGAGGTGACAGCCCACAAAAGAACCCTTCCAAGCCCCCCTCAGTGAAGGTGATAGGGAACTCAGCGTCTCCCCGATGGGCAAGACCCTGGAGCCTTGCTCTTCTCTTTGCTGCACTGAGCTTGCAGTGGACCCTGTTCTGATGCCAGCTTCCTCTATGAATCCACCAACCAACTCTGCCCCTCTAGGAACCACATACATGCAGACACATACAGACACCCATATCATATACATTTCTCTCATACTATCCATACTCCTGTCCTCAGCATACGTGAAGGATATAATGGAAAGATTTAAAAATAAAAACATGGAAAACAAGATGGATTTTGGAAGAGAAGAGGACGTCGTTGTAGGAGACTGTAGATGGAGGGATGCTCTTGCAGGAACTCCTTGTTCTGCAGCATCACCAACTCGGGTGTTTGCACAAACTAATCCCATGCACGCTCATCTAAAAAAGATTAGGCCTGCTGCTTCTTCTGGACTGTTCTGGGGTTAGACATTTGTGTGTACAGACACCAATACAGCCCTGCCCTTCATGAGTCAGAACCGGAATGCTTCATCTCTGATTTTACTTAAAAAACGCTTACACAGACTCACATATACAGTTCAAACACAGCTGTCTTCCTTTTCCAACGGTAGTTTTTACTTATCACTGCCACTGCACCACTCGCCAGTCAGTCAGTCAGAAGAATTCAGCTCATTTGAAAACTCAACTCATTTCCTTTTTGAAGGATTAAGGAATGCATGGTAGATTGGCAGATCAATCCCAGGGGCCTGGCCCGGAACAGCAGATTTGATATACTCTAATGACTGTGTACCTTGGCGGGGATTAGAATGTAATGAGTTCACAGGTAGAGCACGGGCACACTTGCATGGCTGAACACATTGTGCAGCCTAACTAAGTGTGTATAGTATGTAACTGTATATAGATGGAAAGATGTGATGGAGTGTATGAGGTTCTGATTCAACATAAAGCTCTTAACTGGTTGAGCTGAATGGGGTATTCTTGTGTTTCCCTTAGCTATGAATGGACTGTGCTTGTCTGATCAATGCTACATAAAAAAATAATGCAAAAAAAACAACTATAGAGATTAAAATTTCTGTAACAAATAATGCAGGAATGCACATCATTTTCTAACTCAAGCCTATGACATAAATGGACATTTTTGGACGTTTGAACAAAGTCTGTACATGGTTGATTTTACTAATGTTTATTTGTGTGTTTGCTCGTTGAATTGCACATTAATGCATGTATAGCCTACCAAGTTATCAAAATTATTATGATATGATCAGGCCTTTCTTCAGGAAGCATCGTTAGAACATATATAGCTTTCTCCATTACATCCATTACTAATAGTGTTAGGTTTTATCTTCCTCTCTCAAATGATGGTTTGTAAGTTGAAAACAAGAGGGAGGTCAGGCTGCAGATCCAACACATGCAGATTCAATACACGTACACACACACACACACACATGCACGTACACACCCAAACTTATAATAGTTTTTACAAAGTTGGATGCATTTATTGTTTGATCCGGTGTAGTGGGAACCATGGTGTTAGTCCCTCTACACAGATTTATCATGCATTTTGCCAGATAAGCTCTAAAGTCTCTCCACCCACTCTTAAACAGACCATTCCTTGGAATTAAGCAGAATAAAGGCAAATCCTTCTAGTTTGACTTATTGTTACTGACTTCTATAATAGCTTCCTCTTGCATTTTTTTTTCTCTTGTATAGATGAGGATAGTTCGTGTTATGGTACTGAGAGTGCATGTGTGAGTGAGGATGAATGTATGGCCAAGGCTTTGCAGCTACAGTAAGAAACCTGAAAATGCCTAAAAAGCTACACACATATGGTATCTAAGATGAGTAGGTTTTCACGTACATGGATCTATGTGCTGATCTGATGTAACCTTTTTTTGTACCAAACTCTTTCTCTCCTAACTGTAAAGTAATTCACTGTTTACTCTGCCTTAAAATGGAGAAAGGATGATCTGCTTTACAACTAACAAGAACACAAAAACCCTGCAATCGATGAAGAATGGAGATGACGACAGTTATGTAAGGTTTTTTCAGTTAAACGTGTCACATGTTGTCTTCTGTAACCAGATATGTTCAGTTCATATGATTTCCTCCATGTATGTTTTGTTCCTGACTGTTGATCATTGCACTCACAGGTCACTTACAGCCTTTTACTCTTGCATGTGTATAAATGTACATATTTTAAGTCACTTGCCATTTGTTCTGTGTCTCATTTCCTCTCCTGTGTGTCAGTATGATACGGAGTAGCTGGGCTCAATTAAAGGTGCTCTTCTTTTTCTTTTTCTTTTTTTTTTTTGCTTGTCTTGACCAAGGGGCAAACTCCCCACTTCTGCATTGAAGCCAACCAGGAAGTACAAAAAACTTGCAATTCCTCAACTGACCACTTGAGGCTGGCTCCAAAAGGGAGCAAATTCCCATTGGAGCCCA
>JAPZDZ010000004.1:11109545-11121539 GCA_029783805.1 Acanthurus tennentii | reverse complement strand
GAAATAGTTTGACCTGATAATGATCTAACAGGAATCAGAATATTATTTGAATAAATTTGTGTGTTGGGGATTTTATCCTGGAGTTATTCCTCTTGTCAAGTGATCTTGCAGTTAAAAATGTGCAGTGCCATTTTTTTTCTACTCAAGGCACCTTGTGAACATGCATGTATGCATCAGAGGTCATGACAGCATTACACACTGAGCGCATCCTTGTTACATTTACTGCTGTAAATGATGCACCAGTCCTCCAAGGGAGTCAGCATTGAGACAAAAAGCTTTTTTTCTACATCGAGTTGTAGGAAATGTACCTTCTGCATCACAGCTTCATTTGAAACCCAACCAAAAATAGACTGTTTCAAAGCAGACAGATTTACAGGCTAGATTTGTTTTTATAATCCAGTTTACAATGCCATATGAAGGGAGTGCTTGGAGAACCATCCGTCTAAATAGCAACTCCCTGTCAGCAGCTTCACTATGATCAGAGAGGGCGAAGGGAAATGTTTTATGCCAAAACCAGTACCAAAACTGGGAAGCTTTCAGAAGTGGTTTATCCCAATTTTTTGAAAAAAAGTTTGTGAAAACTAGCAAATGTAATACTTCCAGAGTCAGTGCATTTGTGCTGTATTTGCATCCGCTAATCAAACTGAGTCAGCAAAGATGCATTGTAATCTTTATGCAGTCTCTCTCATTAAAGGGAAATTGAAGAAATGGAAGGAGTAATGTGATAAAGTGCTTCTGTACATGGGAGGGCTGAGAGGAATGCTGAAGGAATGTGTGGATATTCTGAAGTGGCAGTGGGAAAATAATGAAGGACTCCTCATAGGGGGCTGAGAACCACACAGAAATGTGGCCTCCCACCGTCTCTGAAGTCTGCGTGGAGGGATCTGGATGAAGATCTGCCATCGAATCACAAAAAACCTGGAGAGAGCTGAGGTTAGTTGACTCTGGACCGTTTGTGTGCATCGAAATTCGGAGCCAACTTGTGGCCAGTTTCAGTGTTTCGGTATCTGTTTTGATAGCAAGGTCACTGTCAAGGTTGCCCTCGAGAAAATATTATCCACCGACCTTGTTATTGTCGTAGCACAGGACGTGGAACTTACCATGAATATAATGACTATATGAGTTTGTCTAATAATGCAGAGGAAACGACTGGCGCTAGAGTTGGTCATGAGAGGTCACCTGAGTGGTGCAGTTTTGTCATTGCTTCCCAGGAGTTTATGAATTTTCACAGCAGGAGGCAGAGGAGGAGAGATGTTCATTTATTCTCACAGACACACGACAAATAGAAAAGGGTGAAATATTTATATGAGAACAGCATGCGGGCGAGTGGAGAGAGTAATTAGCTGAAGTCCACGCACATGGAGGAGACACCCATGTCAATTAGCTATGATCTGCAATTGTATATGACAGGAAAAGATAAAAAAAACCTCCACTGATTGATTCAACCCAGTCCCTTTTTTTTAAAATAAATTTCTTTTCTGTCTCAATAACTACTGTTCACTTCAAATACAGCATTCAGGAGCCATTATTCTGATTTAAGTGGTGTCCTAAATCAGGTTCCATGCACTCCATTTTTGTGTACATGCTAATTTGCAGTTGCTTTCACATGTACCTAAGTATTTTTTCCCCCTCTTGTGTCCACGCTCGGAGAAAACTGGAATGTGCTCAGATTACTGAACAGAAAAAGTGCCAGGACACCCAGCGAGACATACAAAAGCACAATGCAACACACTACAGGGAGCATTTCTCATCCACAGCGGCGCCTGTTTACAGGAACAACCCCAAGAATTCAAGTATCCGACCACATTGGCTATTGGTTGTTTTCACTTAATTCCAACCTTTTTCTTTCCACTCGTCTCCTTTAGAAAAACTCTCTATTTGTTTTATCTCTGGCACTTCATCCTTTCCACTTTGAATGTGCAATTCCTCTCTGCTGCTTTTCTCCCCAACTCGCTTTTCTGTCACTCTCTCTGTGTCATCCATCATCATATTTTCTTCGTCCTTATCGTGCCTCATAAGCTCGCTGCCTTTCCCTCCCAGTTTCCCTCGCTATTTCTCATTTTTCTCTACAATACTATCTGTCAACCCTTTGCACTTAGCATCAAAATTTCTCCTTTTCCTGTCATAATCTGTCTCTGGCAACCGGGGAGGGCCATGTGTGTGTGGAGATATGCAGATCTACTGTTTGTGGAGGCTGTGTTTGCACAGACAGACAGACAATCAGACAGACAGACACTGGGTAAATGTGATCAAGGGATGCTGTAGCGCCACAAAATGGCAAAGGGACAGGCAAGAGGAGAAGGCAGGCAGTTAAAACAACTCTGAATTTAAGTTTTATGCATGACTGTGTTTTAACAGGCAAAGAGAGCGAGGATCGTGTGTTCTCATGAGGCGTAGATAAGAAGACGGAGGTGGAGAGTGTGTGTTTACCGTATAAGAGAAGAAAAAAGTAGCCTAACAAGAAGGACTGAAAGAAAAAAAAAGACAATGAACGAGAAACAAGAAAGGGAAGAGATAGCTCCAGTGAGTAATGTGTGCATGCTCCAGCACTCCGGCGATTGTGCTGAACTCGGGCTAATGGTTGACATTAAAACCCAGAAAAAAAAAGAGGCAGAATGGATGTTATCTGTAAGAACCCAGGATGAGACTGGTTTTAGGGAGAGGACACAATGATCTCCTTCTAAAAGCTGATTACATCTGTTGAAACAGCACACTGATATTTACACAGAAACCAAGCTGAGACCCAACAGTGGGTCCTGTATGCCGGCCAAATGTGCTGCACCTTCACTGCATCACTTTAGTGTGTGGGTGTAAGTGTGTGTGTGTATGTGTGTGTGTGTGTGTGTCTTCTATCAGATCTGGCTGTTCTTTGCTCTTTTTGACATTTATATCTTCATAAAACCGTACTCTTGGGTGTGATGGGTTGGAGCACTCTGTTCTTGTTCATATGTATGGCACAGTATGAGGATTAGATAAATATACCACTCTCATATAATTACATTAGACAACTTTCACAACTGAATTAAATTGCTTTCCTTTATATACGTGTGTGCGTGCATCAGTAGAAATTACATGTTGTAAAAATTTATCTTTGAACACAGTGAGAATGTTCTCATGTCAAACTTCCATAAGGAATACCTACACAAATGATCTCTACAGCGTGACAAGACTTATATGATTAAAAGCAAATGCTATCACCTCTGTGCGTTAAAATTTGCTTTTTCCAACCCACCAAAGCAACACTGAAAAACTGATTTAGGAACACAACTGCAGCATAAAACTGTACTAAATAGTAAGTCAGAACCACCCATTGGTTTGTGAGGTCACCCATTGGTTTGTGGAAAACCGTTCATAAGCCTGAAGTTTGGCATTATGGCAGCCATTCCCTTAATTATGCATAACTATAGTTCTTAATATAATTTGAATGACCACGTTATATAAAAATTCACCCCTGGGACTGTTGTGATTGATGGGGAAATGTGCTGCACAGACCAAAATATTTTTTGTTCCTCACTGTCAAACACATTTATTCCTGCTCTAAAGCTGCTCTTTTTAAATATTGGTTATATGATTGATATTGATTATATGTACATGTATAGATTGACTTGTTTTTGGAGCCAGTTTCAAGTAGCCATTCCAGAGACTGCAGTGTTTGGCACCTCTGTGTTGGCTTGATTTTGCAGCCCTGTTGATTGCCACTTGTGGCACCAACAATGTTGCAACAGTCCTTCAACATTTTCTGTGGCCCCTTCACATGAAACACATTCTGGTAACTTGCAGAAACTCTTCACTTTGCATTAACATATGTTTTATACCGCTGTGGGCTTAGAAAATAGTCTGATTGCTGAGCAAATAGAATCAAATAAGGAAACACTATTTTTTTCCTGTTTGATAGCAGTAAATTGTGCAATCAGTAAATAATCAGCCAGTTATTCTTTTGGTTGTGAAAAGTCTGATGAGTTTGTGTTATGAATAGTCCAAGTTTTACATACAGATGACAATCTTTTACATCACTTGTTGCCTTCACAGCACAGAAACACAGCAGAAAAAAATGCTTCTTTTAATTCAGTATATTTTTAAACTATATTTGAGTCAGTTTGAAGGTTAATGAGACTTTGTGTAAATGTATTTTAAGATGCTTTTGGATCCAGTGTTTCCTCTTGGATAACCTTTCTCTTCAGCCATGTGTTTCAGCGGAGATGATTCGCAAAGCACTGAGGAAAGAGAGGAAAACCCTAGAAATAAAAGCTCTTAAAGGTTCTAAGGAGTTCGGGTTATGGGAAGCTCTAGGCTACACCTTTAAGATCCCTAGGTGTAAAAAAAAGCTTAAAGAAATTAGGCTTACAATATTTAACGAGCGGAGGCTATTATTACTTTAATTAGCACCAGAGGAAGATGAGTCATTGCATGTGAAGGCCCACTGTCGAGACAGAGACAAAGCAGGGTCAGGGATACTACGTGGATGGAGAGAATACTAGTTGTGCTCTCAGGGAGCTCCGGCAAGAGTTCAGTAACAGTTGACCAGGTTGAGTTTATGTTAAACATACAAGTTTTCGATGCAGATGAACAAATATGAGTTCCCAGAACATTTGGAAAGAAAAGCCTGAGTTATGTAATCATTTTCCCATCCATCTTCTGCTGAACTAAGTATGAGGGCTTATGCCTGGGAGCAAACAACTGTAGTATTTCTGTATAGAACAAATGTAATTTTCAGTGGAAAACCTCATCACGCCCTGAAAATGCTCCCCACATAATTGCCGCATGTGTGCACTAAACTGACAGTTGTACGGTCACTCACCCCAGAGCTCTCCCCTCTCTTTGCTACCATTCGACCTTCCTTCTTTTGGCTCGCATTGGTCTCCCTAAATCTACCCCCCCCCCAAACAGACACACACACACACATCAGCATCCTGCACCTCATTAGAAGGCCTTTCATGGTCAAAAACAATAAAACTTCAATGGGAGGCAGCCTGAAGAAAACATGGCTGTGCTGCGGCTTTACTCAGCGTTAATTGCATGATTCCTGTACCAGACAGTAGAGCGCCAATCAAGTCTCTCCGACGGCACTGCTGACCTATGGCCACATGTGGGTCACAGCCAGACACATAAACTCACATTAGACACACACACACCAACTGCCTCTGAGAAAAGTGCGCAGACACACAAACCTGTAAAGACCATACATACACAAACCCATATATCTATAATACGGTCAGACTTACACACACTTTGAGGCCACTAGACTTATTAACCTCGAGCCACATGGGCTTAACTCCACCCGGTGTTTCCCTGCAGCAACAAGAAAGGTGAAGCAATGCTATTATACATAATTAGAAAGAGCTTTCTCTCTACTGTTTGGCACAATTACACAATTCTCAACTTTAGCAGACTACTTGCAATAGTGCCAGATTTGCCTGAGTGTACACAGAGTGCAAATGAGAGAGACACTTGACACCACAGAAGGAAGGTGCAGTTCATGCCTACTCATTTGCAGAGCTGTAATAATGGGAAGCAAGTGTAGCCATTTGTCAGTTACTGATATGTGAAATGCTATCCTCTTTGTTTGGACTCATCCAGTCATGAGGAACAGACTAATTATAGAGTAGCATTTCCTAATGTATTCATAAACAATGTCTGCCTTCATAAATAGAACCATTCGGGATGCAGGAAATGATTGTCGTTGCCATGCGGCTCTCACCCTTTTTACTCTCTTTCTCTGTCTTTTCACGTTTTTCTGTCCTTTGACGGCTGGTTATTTCTGGCTGTGCTGGAGTTTTTCCACACGTCGCTGCGATAATGTGTGGTGGCATCTCCTTCTGCAAACAATCCTTAAAAAGCATCTCCCACAGGAGTGACACCATCAAACACCGTCTGATTCCATCTCACACACTGGGATGACTAAAAGACACTGCATGACTCTTTGTTGCTACAACAAAACTATCCAGGATAAAATGTCTTCACCACAGACTTACTTCACATTAGCTACATATTTGGTAGGTTTCAGGGGTAAACATAACAGTTACGGTCATTTCCTGTTATTTATCTGAACTTTTAACATACTGACATGCATGACTACTAGAAGATGCACTTACTTAACCAGAGCAGTATCTCAAGTGTAATATCACTGCATTAAAGAAACCCTTGAACTCAATTGTTTCTTTGCAGGAAGTCCTGAGTTTCACCAACCTGGAATGAGTACTTTTTTTCCTAAAGAAGAAAAAGAAGAAGAAGAAGAAGAAGAAGAAGAAGAAGAAGAAGAAGAAGAAACAGGAAAACTATGCCTTGAGTATGGACATATTTAAGTTATTGCATGTCAAGTCACTGGCTTGCTGGGTCTGGGAACCAGGACTTACTGATCCATAGAACTAATGAATAAGCTTAAAAAATGCCAAGTATGTATAAAGTATAGCCTTCATAATAAACAAGCATTTCCTTCAGAAGTGGTTTTCACAAAACGCAAACAATTAAAGCAGCCTTCATGCTGGAAAAGCTAAAAGAAAACAAAAAAAGGTCGATTTTGTTTGTTTCAGACGCATACTCTTTTATTTGATTTCTGAAGGCTACAGCACGTTTTTATATCACTCAAGCATGAAATTATTAAGCAAAACTCCATGCTTGTGTTACACTCTTACAGAAACCGAGATAATGGAAGCATTCAGCAGGTGACAAATACTAGCAACAACACCTGACAGGTAGCCACATGCCGTTTAATTGCACCTTGTGGAGTGACATGGCGCATGTGCAGATACTATGCGGAGCGGAGGAGAGTTGTTCATTTAGTTGACCTGTAATGGTGGGTGGTCACTTTGTCGTCAAGGGCACGCCCACAGCTCACCTGTGACACCTGGCTGAAGGAGACCAAGCTGTCTGGACGCGCACATGGCGCATTCTTTCACCGAGGACCGGACTACTAGTTATGTATACAAAACTATAGCAACGCATCAAGCTTTTCTAAACTGTAATGCTATTCTGAGACGCATCTAAAAATAATATTTAGATGAGATGGGATGTAACGGAAATAGTAGGAAGAACGCGAGCCCTCCTATAGCCCAACTCTCTCTTTCTCTCTCCCTCTCTCTCCTCCTCTTGTAATCTGTCTGTCTCTGTCGCTCTCTCCCCCGCCTCCTCCTCATTCCACAGAGTGGCAGCGCTGGCATAGCATCGTTCAGCAAACCCTGAGTTGGAAACGAGCTGCGGTGGCTGCCTGTGCGCACCTCTTTCCTCAGATTCCCCCCGGGGCCGAGCCGTCATAGCCGGTAGGCGTGCGGCGACAGAACCTGATTGCACAGCGTCAGCGAAACGCACAGCTGCGATCTGACACGACTTCAATCATTTCAGCTGTTAGATGCATAACCTAATTCTTTCATCTCCTGCCTTCTCCTCTTTCTCTAGGTGAACCAAAAAGAAAGAAAAAACAGTGGATACATGAGACAGGAGATCATCCCGAGCGCAGTGTGAGAAGATACAGGGGAAAACTAATAAAGGCTCCTGTCCTGTCCACATCGGCCCTGCTTTTGGAAGTGGAAAGAGACGGGACCTCTGCGTTGTGGAGAGTCGCTCCTGTGCCGTGCAGCAGTTCGCGGAGAACAGCCACAGACTCCGACGCACCAAAGGGGCAGGAGGAGATAAGGGAGGGTGGAGGATATTTTACGCACAGCAGCACTCAGTAGCACTGTGTGACACGCGGCTACTTACTGGGAGTCTCCTGCTCTCTTTAGGACTCAACACAGGCGGATTTGCACTTGACTAAGTCCACATTACAGCAGTCGGCTGGGATGGATTCCTTCATCATAGCGGCTCTGGCAGTGTGCTCTCTAACGGCACCAGCCTATGGTGACAAAGGGATCAGCAAAGCCCGGAGTTGTTCGGATATCCGGCTGTTTTATAGCGGGAAAGGATTCTCTATAGACGGTGTCCCCTATGCTGAAATATCAGGTAAGCTTCTTTTAAAAATATACATTAAGCGAAGTCTGCTGCGGTAATATTGTGCGCACTCTATCTATGGACTAATTCTGATCTTTACCCCCTGGTCACACAAGCTTTCAGGATCATAACTCTAAAAAATATTGCAATAATTGCCTAAATTAGGACGTAATGATTTCAACACACTGTGGGGCACCATACAGTGGCTATAAACTCATTGCCACTGAGAACCATAATCTCTTGCAAGTCCCCTCCAGGAATGTAAGTCTATTTTGGGGGCAAAGTCGCACCTGCAGCAGCCCAGTTCATTGCATCTACAGTAGCTGTATGTGTGTACATTAGAGATATCCTATTGAAATGGATGAGACTGTAAATGATATATTACAGATTTGTGTGTCCAGTGCAGTTTTCACTCATCTCTGCAGATCACTGTAACTTAAATGTCTGCCTTGTGAACTAAAAGCTTGAAATGAACTAGTTTTTAGATTTTTTTTGTGAGAGTGAGCAAACCTGGTTCCTCTCCTCTAAACCTTTTAAACCCACATTTTATCTCACATGGTAGAGCAGAGGAATTCTATCTCTGGGCAGTCTCTCAAGATGAAACACTGCTTTGAAAAGATATGAGGAGAGTGCAGGCATGTCAAAGGCAATCTGGCTGTTTGATCCGACTCCTGATCATAAAAATATCGGGAAATCCCTTCAAATTCTCCCACACCTGACATCTTTTGGAAACAGATGTAGGATCAGCACCTTTCCTTCTGTCATTGCTTTCCCTGTCACTCTTAACTGAGCTGCTCCTCCTGAAGACACTCCCTGGTCTTTTCATGTTCTATAAGCTGGCTGGTCTTTTTTGCAGGGAAACTCTTCCTTATAAAATAGCCAGTCGGGTCACTTGACCGTGTGCTGTAACCACGCAAACATGGTGTTGCTCACTGTGTCATTCATGGTCTGATGTCAGATGGTCACAAGCCCCAGTGCAGTTCAGATGATTACACGTGTGCCTCCCCTGGAATTCAGTGCAACGCACACACACACACTAACAAACACACACAAACACATAAAGTTTCTACAGTTACACATATCATACATGCACGGACAAGACTGGAGACTGTGACTGTGCATGTTCACACCACCACTCTGCTGTTTACAGAACTTAAGGAAAAATAGCTTTATTTTAAAAGTAGCAACTTTTTGTTTTCTTTCTGTGTCATAATGTTGAAAACTAAGTGAATGTGAAGAGCTATTTTCCCAAAGTAAAGAGTATTAAGTGTAACACTAATATTTAAGTAATCTGTAGCCTTTTAACCAGCGTGTAATGAGTTTGGTTGTACTTCTAAACTTTGCTACAGGGATTTCTTCCTGTAACACTGCTACAATCTGATAACCCTCTCTGCAAAAAAAAAAAAAAAAGCCCCTCCAGACTCTGCGTCAGTCACCTCCTCTGTGTTGTCCAATTCATTTTCTACAGAGTGCTCCACTAACTGTGACAGCAGATAAACTCTTCTCCTCCTGTGAAGACAGCAATGTTTGTCCATTAGAGCACACCGAATGGCACTGAGACACACAAGGGTGACTTTCCGCAGCATTCACCTAAAGGTCACACACTCAGGATGATCCTAAAGTAGACGCTGCTCTATTTTCTGATAGCATATGGGCTCTCGCACAGCACAGCACGGTCGCAGAAAGAGCATTGTGTATTGCCAGAAATAGTGTGTGTATATAATATGCTGTGGGGTTTTTTTCGTTCCACCGTGCAGATTTTAGGTGATTTCCCCTTGGGTTTCTAACTAGATCTTCGAATAATTTAACACTGAGAGTACATCTATGAGCAACATGATATCAGATGCAAAGCTACACAGCAGATCTCTTTTTTTTCCAGTGATTGCCGTGATAGGACGGGAGAGATTATAAGATTTAAGGGTGGGGCAGTAATGTGATGAAACTGTTAGCCCATGTCATCACGCCATACATCATAAGATAGTTGGGATGAAGTAGTAACCGGACACTTCTAATTTAATTGATTGACCACACTCAATAAATCACAAAATGGAATTAACGCCAGCTTCGGCCGCTTAGAAATCCCCTTTTCTACTAAATGTCTGTAATCCGTAATGCGTTAAAGAGCAAATCTGTCTTGTCATGACACCACCTATTCTTCTTGTTTCAATCAATGATTTGGAGCTTACTTAAGTCTAGGGTCAATGCATTATCAGGAAGAGAGAAAATAAGGGAGTGAAGCAGACACTGAGGGCCAGGGAGAGACCGATAGAGAGCCGGGAGAGAAAAAGAAAGAGAGAGAAAGAGAGAGAGAGACAGAGAGAGGAGCAGGTAGAGTTGGCTTTGACAACATTTCTCCCTCACGTCCCTGTCTCTTTGCTCTCAAGCATAAATAACCGTTCATCTGCTCCAGTCTGGCATATTAAACACCTTAGTAAAATACGAACGCTGCCTCCAAATGATGAGCCGCCTAAATGTTGTGGATGATCCCTGACATTTGCAGAGGGATATTTCCCTGCTGTGACACCGGGGCCTGATCAACCTAATGTATTAGCCGGGCCTGACTCAAGGTCACATGCTGAGTACATCACCTCGATTCAGTCAGGGAGGACACCCAGAGACTACTGCATCCACATTCTGTAAATGATGTCCTTATTGGACGCTGCTGCACAATATATGAGATGAAATCAAATAAAGTCTCACCTAGGCCTGTGAGTTATGTACATCGAAAAAAAAAGTGCGCTTCTAAGCTTATATGATTTAAATTTTGGTTAAATTATCAGAGTTTGTGATTTAAAGATTCTGCTCTTATGCTTCTTTCTTTGAATTTAAAAAAGGTACTTTTTTTCGGCATGTTAGGTAAAAAGGAAAGAAATTTTCTGACCAGCCGAGCGCCCCCATCCCACATCACAGTCTCTGTTTGATTACGCTCATTCAGCAGTGAAAGAAGATGCCCAGCTATTGCTTTCACATCGATACGCCTCATGTAACAACTTGGATGGTTTCGTGTTCTCAAGTAATTTGCCCCGGAGGAAAAGCCTCATGGAAGAAACCATTTGACTTGAGGATGAGCTGTTTGTTATCATTGTGTTGAAGTGGTGTTTACTGGACCATGGCAACAATGTCAGTTGAGCAGAAATAAAAAAACAAAAACAAAATATAGTTAACAAGTATTCAAGTGAACAGATTGATGCTCTTAAAGTGATGCTAGTTTAACTCATCTGAGTGTAATCAGTTTTGGAGACAGCTTTTTTTTTTTTTTTGTTGGTGTTTACCAAAAAATGGATGAGTGACTTTTATGAGGCTCATCCGTCTCCTCCCTGCGCTGCCCCCTCCCTGTCCCACCCCATCATTACAGTCTTGATGACTTATCTTTTTGTCTTTCAGGGGATGACATTCTTCATCCCTCTGTTTCTCCCTCTCTTCCCTCTTAAAGAGCGAGGCGCCAGACACTCTTTGAAAGCAGCTGGCAGCCAATGAGTGTTAGACACTCAATGTCATTTAAGCGTATACAAAGAGACAAGTTACATGAGACATCTGCAGCGAGGCTAGTAACATTTTGGTATAACACTGGCTTTCCCATGCTGTATTTGTGTTGTTGTTGATTGCTGGTTGCTACAGGCTTACTGTGAGTGGCTCAGGCCTCGGACGTGTCATCTCCAACCAGTATTTGGCTAATGATACAGTGGGATTGCTGCTCACCAGGCCTATAGGAAATGTTGTGGACTAAAGACTGACTTGTGGCTGGAAATATGGGCTGATCAGCATTATAGCCCACAGCGAAAAGTATGGGAATGTTTTAAACTCAGCAGCTTGACTGTGACTTTGGGTATAAGTCTTGAAATGTGAAGTAGTTGTAGCTAAAGCAGGGTAAGAGTTTTCACATACTGGGTAAAAAAAAAAAAAAAAATCTCCCTGCGGAACTCCCTCACCTCTTAAACTGAGGGTAATGATAAGGTAATGGCTGCCAGTGTGTTTGCTGCCCCCTAAACAACTTTCCAGCCAGAGGTTAAATGGAGATAGAAGTCCACTGCCAGGATAAAACATAGCTGGCCAGCAAGGAGGAGGCTGCAA
>JAPZDZ010000004.1:11073154-11088787 GCA_029783805.1 Acanthurus tennentii | reverse complement strand
CTAAAGCTCAACTATAGATAGGCCTAACCTAGATATTGTTCACAGTAACCTACTACGCATGTTTGCTATTACTGATAGAGGCCTACATCTAACCTTCAGCCCTCCCATTGAGTGAACCAGAGTGAACTGGCCCTCCATAGAAAAAGTTTGGGGACCACTGGTGTATAGCGTAAATAATCACTAATAAATCGTGTTTTTGCAAGCTATTTGTCTAACATAGAGGGTCAAATGTTGGTGGGGAAAGAACAGTGTCAATCTTTGTATGTCAAATATACTTAAAGTCAGTTAAAGGTTAAATTTCATCATCTAGATTGCAACTTTGACATTGAGTGTCTTAAGTGTGAAATTTGCATCTAGTGAATTTACCCTCAAACTAAAACTCAAGGAGTGGTTATTAGACAAAGTAATGAAGTGATTATAATTTTGTACAAACTTGTACAACACAGATTCCAAAAAAAAGTTTGAATGTTGTGTAAAACATAAATAAAACAGGGTGTTATAATTCTCTAATCCCTTTTGACATACACTCAATTGAAAACAGCACAAAGCAATACTTTAAACTTATTACCTTATTAACTTCATTGATTTTTTTGGAAATATATCCTCATTCTGAATTAGATGCCGGCAGCACTTTTCAGGCAAGTTGAAACAGGGTCAAGAAGAGAGTTGGAAAGAGGTGGAATGCCACGAAAATAAAAAGGTGTTGAAAACATTCCACAGGTAAACAGGTTCATTTGTAACAGGTGATAGTATCATGATTGTGTATGAAAGGGACGTTGATAGACTCAGGGGTTCACAAGAAAAGATGGAGTGAGATTCACCTCTTTGTAGAAATATGACTGTAGGAAAGATATTACTGCACAGGTTGAGGAACACTTCATTAGTCGAATTTTGTCTTTTTTCATTTCTTTTTGCTCTCTGGGGTTATACATGTGTACTTGATGATATAGTACAACCACCTGATGTGTGGTAACATTAAAGTTACCTTCCAAGTGGGTGAAAAGTATGTAAAATTATTTTTTAGTTTACAGTATTTTCCTTAATAAAAAGGTAAACAAATGATCATTTCATAAAAAAGGGCTGTAAGCAAATCTTATCCTTCTCTCTTATCAGATGATTCTGGATCTGTGCTAATCTGACCAGTTCTGGGCAGTGCATGGCAAGATGGCTGACAGTTAGCATCACATGAATATGTAGAGATTTAGCATCACATGTAGAGATTTAGCCATACTTGTTTGATTTGATTTGGACCCAAACTCAGATTAGGAGCCTTTTTGGTACCAAAATTAGTGACTAACAGACAAATTAGACTGGCAGACTGTTAATATTATTTGCAAACTTTGCACAGATATAATTCAGTATGTTCAAGGTCTGACATTTGTTAGGATCACAAGCATAAGAAAAAGAAGGATTTTCAATTTGTTGTGTAATTACAATATGTGTTATGCAAGTTGTTTCCAGTGCAGCCAAAATCAAATGTCAAAAATGTGTGTTTATGTAGTATCATGATGCTTTGTTTCGTATCTAGGCTAAAATAAATACCAATCTTTACTTCATCAATTTTGGTGCACCACTAACATCCTGAAGATCATGTGACTCAGCTTCCCAAAACAGAGCCTCTATTTCCCAACAAGCGCAGGCACAGCTGGGGTTTTGTGGTTCCTTAGTCATTATGTGCAAATGGCCGATGCCCAGCAGCCCGTGCTGCTTTGCATCAGACAGTAGAAGTGTGTGACATCAGAAACGAAGGCCCACACTGAACAATGATTTGGTGGCCTGGTTTTCTGAATTGCACTACTGTGGCGAGTTGTGCTCTGTGATGTTTCATGCGGCGTAATTGTGGTTGTGCTGAAAGATCGTACTTGTTGGCATCCGGGACAAAAACAGGAACCGCAGACCTAATAGTTCTGACATCCTCTAAGCATCTTCATCTTTGTGTGAACAGTGCTGTTGCCTTCAAATGCTGTGTGTGTGTGTGTGTTGAATTTCTCTTTGTTTGTTGACCACCTACCTTCGTACCTACGTAGTAAATGTCTTCTACTCTTGTCTCGCTGTCGTGTGACTTTAATGTTTCTGTTTGCCGTTCACTCTCCCAACCTGACTGTCAGTTATCTGTCTGTTGGCAAGACTTTTTTACTGACTCAGTGTGTGACTAAGAGAGGCCTGAAGTGTTACCCTGTCCTGACCTGACTTCAAAATAGACAGCTTGGCACGCACACCGTGCACAGACAGCATCGCCAAAACAGGGCTTTCCTTGTACAGCGTTCGTTCCCATGTCAGGCTCTCGCGCAGATCAGGCTTTAAGTATGACTTACTGGTTATGACACTCACGAGCGATCATTTGAGAACATTCACGGCAGCCCGCAGCCGTCGTCATAATGCTTCTGATTGTCAGTTAACAGGACCACACACTGGAGTACACAGCTCTGTCTTGTGTCTGATTAAAGAGCTGCTGTTGGTGCTTTTGTTGATTAATCAGACCTTTAGCAAGATCCTTTATTTTTATGAAAAAGGCTTAAACACCATTTGTGTGCGTATATAAGCAACCATGCCATGTAACAGGTATTTATCTTGATTTATATTGAAGAGACTAATGACATAAAGTTATACAAAAAAAAAAAAAAGAACCTCCCCCTGAGGTAGAGATTATTGTCTAGCCTCAGTCATAAATAAAACATGCCATCATTTGAGGTTCTGGGCAAGTGTGGATTTGTTCTTTGGAAACCAAGATTCCCTGGCCAGATTCTAAGCCAGAGGCGAAGGAAGGAACGGGCGTGAGACAGTGCGGGGAGGGACAACGGAGCGGGAGAGATGAGTGAGAAGCGAGAGAAGGACTGATAGACTTGTCTCTGCTTTGATCTGATGACTGAGGCACAGTCACTGAGGCACTGAGCGTCAGTTGTATTTTCTCCAAGCTCTGATCTATAATCAGATCACCCAACATTTAAGACTTATCTGACTTTATTATTGGGGATTAAAGAGGATCTGATTGAGGATTTGACAACCTTTCTATCTGTCTTTGAAAACCTATGGGTGGGAGTGGCTGCCGTGAGCTCGTGGGTTAAAAGCTGATGATTAATGGCTCTTTTTTTTTTGTGAGGGGCCTTTGTACTGTGGCAGCAGAGAGAGAAAAGAACCGGATTAAATAGAAGAATTACATTCAAGACTTCAATCACATGTGCTATTTGTGTTCTATTAAAAATGGATTTCTGCTCATATGTATCCAAAGAATGAAGGAGAGAACAGACTGTTTTTTTTTTTCTTGGTGGAGCAGAAGTTGACAGCATGTAATTGCAGGAGATCTAGGTGGTTTTTGATGATGATCATGGTGATGATAATGACTATTATTGTTATTATCATTCAACAATTGTATTACCTCTTTATAACAAAGTAATTGCTGCACCAATACAAAGCGTCCCATTTGACAGTTTTGATGGATGCACACTGTGAGATCTGCAGATTAAATCTGATTTTGTACATTGCACAAAGGACACTGTTCTGTGTATTGTTAGCTTTGCAATTTCAAGAACTCACAGTGTGAGAACGAGGGGGAGAACAAAGAGATGAGCTCAAGAGCGTCAAAGGTCTTGGCAGGTAACAGCTTTTCCCGCAACTCCCTTGCAGTATACTGATGAGAAGATTAGCTGATGAATCATGTATCAACTGGCAGGGAGTTGTTAACTTGCAATTTTGATAAGCAGTTATTTAGTCATCTGAAGGAATGTTGTGCATTTGATGTTTAAGGCCTCAAAAAGACTTTTAACAGCTGTATTTCCGTATATTGAACATTTTTGTGGAAGTTTTTGGCTATTTAAAGACATGGGGTTTGGTGTGTGTATAGTGGTAAATCAAACATGTCAGAATATGTTGTTGTAAGTAACTGACAAATAAATGTTCTTTAAATCAAACCTACAATGACTGTTTTTGGCCTATTGGGGGCAACAGAAACAACCTATGACAGGATAATGACATATCATTACAATTAAGTTAATAATATGTAACTGGAAATCAAATTCCTTGTATGTCGTGACATACTCTTCCAATAAAATCTGATTCTGATTCTGATTCTGATGTATTTGTTAACAAACATTAGCATGTATTTAGGGATTTTGTTAGCTTTCAGAGAACAAATTTAAGTCCAGTATTCGCTCCCTAAAGCGTTATTATTTTGTCTTAACTAACTCCTGAAGGGAATCATTGGATTACAAGTTTGCAAGACAGTCGCTAACTTTGCTATTCTGCCATTTGGATGAACTCAGATTGTGTGCAGAGCTATTTTTGCTGCCTCCTGCATCTTAAACCAATTTTGATGACATCAATAAGAGTGAACCGATGAACTGAAACATAATTATATGTAGAGCTGTAGGCAATCTCACAATGTGATGTTATTTCTCTGCAAAATCTTTATTATAAGCGACTCCTTTCAAACACAAGTATGAATATGATCCATTGTTAATATTAAAAAATATGGACTACCGCCACTGTAATTTGTAATGAAAGGTAGCTGAAGGTCACTACATCACCCCCTTTTTTCTTCCTTACTTTTCTATCCTCTGTTTGCTCTCCATTATACTTAGTGTATCTTTGGCTTCTTTGTGAAAACCCTTCATCTTCTATGCTTTTTTTGAGCTCTTTTATGTGCTCACCTTCCCATGTCTCTCCTGCACGCATCTCTCTCAGCTTCATCACCCACCACCCTCTGTGTCCCAGTCTCTGACTCAGTCCTGGCTGAATGTGTTCTAGCTCTTGTTGCTTTGACAGGCCCTGACAACAGCAGGTCAGCTTTTATCTGTCAATGTCAGCCTCTCCACCTCTGAGCAGCACAGAGCAGAGGGGGACGCGTTGCTTTGTTTGTTCTTTCACCACCAGGAGACGACCCTGCCACAAAGGGAAGCTCGCGAGTTTACAGGAGTCAAGCCGTGAGCTCTCTCTCTTTCTCTCACACAAAAGCACAAATGCCTGCACACGGGCACACGCACCTATATGCTCTCTCTGTCTTACCTCTTTCATACATTTAATTAAATACGGAGAGAATTTTTCATTTCAGCATCATTCTTTAAAAGAAACCTATAACCATTTCTCAGAAGTGTCTCTCTGTTAATGCTAACCTCTGAACTGTTGACTATAAACAGCCGCAGGATTGGAAGGTGGGTAGGCTGTATATTAAATAAAAAAAAAACAGATGTATGAAGCCAATATAAGATTAATATATTGAATCGACCTTATACTTAAAGACTTTCATTTCAATTCAAAATACTTTATTGAAATGAAAGTTTAGGAAACAATTTTGCCAAAGCATCAAGGTCAAAATCGATCAAGTATGTAGGGAAGGAACAGGACAATTAGCAAACTAAACATCAGATATAATACAGTTCGTCAACAATCAATCAAAGCTGTCTGAATGGATGTGTGTAATTTTGCACCTGTGTGTGTGAGTGTGTGCATGTGTGTGGTTCTTCTTTGCTGTCATTATTTTCCAAACTCCTTCTTCTGCAGTGTTGCAATCAAAGCTATTCTTGAACAGTCTTGCCCTCTATGAAAACATGGAACATGATCCTGTGTGGGAAAATGTGATTGCCAAAAAGTCTTATGAATGTTTGACATCAGCATTGTTACAGGTTTATTTGTATGAGAAGAGCTTCAGATGTTTTTTTTTTTTTTTTTTTTGCTCTTTTCCTCCCTCATTTTGAAGGGTTTTTTTGTATGGACTACATAGCGTGCAGATTCACAAGAGGCATAAGAGGCGTCACTCGTCATTCGTTTGCATCATGTGAGGGGATGTCCTGTGTGTGATGTATGTCAACTGTTGACACTATCTGTCAAAGACCTTCGCTAGATCATCAGTGGAAAACTCATCCACATTCCTCCAGACACAGAAATGAGGTCAGCTCTCTGCAGCCTGTAGTTAGCGCATTTATTTTGAGATGGCGTAGGATGCAGTGTAATTTAAATGCAGATCAGCGGGATAACTTTCTTTTGAGTAACTTTGTCACTGACTTTTTTCCATTCCCTTTCTTCCATGTGTTTTTTTTGTACACACACACACACACACACACACTGAGAGTCAGCAGTTAAGTCAACACACAGACGAACTCATGTTAAAACATGTCTTTAAGAGACAGGGGAGGGTGGTTTAGAGAGAGTGTAGGGTGTAACTGGGACACTGTCTGTACTGTTTGTACAGTACATTGTTGGATGTGTTATTCTTGTTAAGTCTGAGTAAATTGCAATCCTCTGTATTTTAGGTCAGTCCAATTTAATCTCAGGTAACACACAAAGTGAGGTAATAAATGGTGGGAATGGATAAAGAGTGACGACGGCACTAAAGAAGGCAGGACATGGTCGGGCAAGTTGGCAGGCTGGTGGGAAAGCTACAGCAGCACTACATCAGCGCTGTGACTGTACCTGCTAAGTGAATGGGAAGGGCCACTGCCTCCATTTGAAGCAGTTGGCACTCACCCTCTTTGGTTATTCATTGGTTGCTGGGGATTTGTGTGGCTGTCTGTTTGGATGTGTGTGTTTGTGCGTGTGTGTGTGTGTGTGTGTGTGTGTGTGTGTGTGTGAATAGCAGAGAGCCGGACAGAGACAGAATGAACAGGACAAAAGAGCAAGTGTGTTTGCGTGCATTTGTGTGTGCGTGTCACTCTGTGCCTGGCTCAAAAGGGGTGGACGGTCCAGCATGTTTCTCAGGGCTACAGCAACTTAATTACCAAACCTGTTGTAATCCATCATGCTCCTTATAAATCACAGCTCCCATTAGAAGACTGGGATTCTGCAGGTCTTGTCCAGACCACAGCACGTGTTGCACTCATGCAATCTCATGCATTTTCTCCCACTTAACTCCAAATAAGCTACGACTTAAAGTTTGAGTGAAGCTCAATTCTCAGACTCACTTACTCACATTTTCTCTCTGCTTTTTAACATTAGAAATTGCCTTCCCTGATCCTTTTTCATCTGTAAACAATGACATTATCACTGTTGTTCTCTGGTTTGATGTTCCAGCATCTGGTTCACATCTGTTGCCATGGGAGATGTTATGAACTATCAGAGAAACAGGCACAATCCACAATGACTATTCACTCTTTGGTCCCACTGCCTCACCTTGAAGCTGTTTTACTTGTAAAAGCTGAGTAATTTTATTGGCATTTTTCAAATGCAACAACAAGACTGTTTCTTTGGAAGAGGGTTGATGATGTTCCAGTGGGATAGTTCCTAAGAATAAGTAAACAGTAATTGCAAAAAAACATCCCCAAAACAATGATATTATTCATGCTTTTATTTGCACTTTTAGGTGGTCATAAACATGCTCAGACCCTAGATACATTATCCTGTTTTATCTTGTCTAATCACATCTCTTCTAATCCCACCCTGTCCTTCACTTTTTCGCCCCCCTGCTCTCATTCATCCGGATTGGCTGACCACCGTTGGAGTTAAGCACAGCCATAGCTATTTAACTCTAACCAAGTAAACTACCCCCAATGGGCCACCTCATTACATTATCACATTATTCTTCCCTCCTGTGGTCAAAATAAGTAGCTGGTCAAACTTTTCCCAGCCAATTAAAATGAGTCTGATTCAGTGCAAGAGAGAGAGTGTGTGTGTGAGAGAGTAAGCAGTGTTATTTTCAGATATTTCAACCAGAAGTGCCAATACAGCCAAATAGCCAATATAGGCTTGAAGAGGACAGCATGGAGATCAGCCGGCCTCGGTAGTAATGTGTTATTAATGTGTTGTGCGGCCGCCACCTTGTCTGGCTCAAGGGACCTATTTATGTAGCTATATGCTTGGCTCACATTACCAGACTAGTGAGTGTCTAGGGTCTAAGCTATAGGCCTAAAGGCCCTGGTCACTCATGGGCTGTTATGTGGAGTTCAAAGAAAGACGGACGTATGGACAGACAGACTGACAGCGAACAGGAATGCAGGGTGCTAGCTGTAGGTCATGGAAGGTGTAGGTATGGAAATATTTCAGTGTGTACGGTTGGTGGATTAAATATGTAACCCTCTGTTTCCAAATGACCTTTTTTTAAAAAAAAATCAGTTTACCGTAAAGCACTGTTTAACTCTGTGTTTTTGGGTGTGTGCACATGTGTGTGTGATTCCTGGTGTTTCATGGGTGTTTTCCTTAGCACTGGCAAACACCCATCAAGCTGTAAACACACATGCAGCCTCACAAAAACAGACACATTGACTCAGACCGATGACCGGATTAGGCTGCTAATCTCTCTGATTCAACAGTGCGCATACACAACACACACACACACACACATACACACAAATACTGTGCATCATGGGTTGAAACGGTGTCAGTTATGCAATCACAATTATTACCAGGAACCATCAGTTATTTGTGCGAGCATATCAGTGTGGTCACAGTCATGTCATTTTGTCAAATGTGCCTCGGAAGAAAAATATGAGGATATGCCAGCTGTTCATTTGCAATGCATCCTAAATTCCCATTGGCATACTTGTCCAGAGCTACAGTGCCTGCAGTGTTGGACTCAAAAGTAAAACCAGAACTCTGGCCGAGCAACAGTTTCCATCTCCTTCAATGGTACTCAAGTATTTTTTCGATCGCTAACATGCATAGTTCATAACTTAGGTTAGAGAGCAAAAGAGAGAGAGAGAGAGAGAGACAGAGAAAGGAGTCAGGTGCTTATTGGTCTTACATTCTAGTCAATGTTTATGTCTAGACAGTTGCACCTATAGGCGTTTTCTCAGTCTCCAGCCTCTCTGAGCTGTGTGCAGCTTTTGAAATGATGAGAAAAGACCTTCAACACACTTTTTTTTACTGTGAGGAAACAGTGGCAACTTCTTTCCTGCTGTGGTAATACGAGAACAGTTGCCATAATAAAAAAAAAATGAATAAAAAAAAAACTGTGTTAAAAGGCAAAATAGCAGACAACAAAACAACAGAAATTAAAATTCGATGCAGCAATTTTCCACTGTGCCAACATGACAAAAGAATCTGGGTTTTTGAATAAACTAAGCAACGCAAGTTGCACGCCTTAACTCCTCCACGAACACACAAAATAGTCAAAGTTTAACTTGCCCAGCTTGAAATTACACAATCAGCATAACACTAATTCTGAGCTGACAGATGTAACACAGCATCAAGACTTTCCACGGATGCGAAATAAACCGTTGCATGGCTGTGTGTTGTGTTGTTTGAGCGCTCGTGTTTTAAAGTGCTCATGGAGCAGAAGAAACATGCACAGACGGCACACATAGCTAGACAAGGCCAGCATTTTGACTTTCCTGTTTTGTACACAGACTCCCAGACGACTGAGGGAGACACTTGGACTTTGACTCATTCTTAATTTCCTGTTTCCCTCTCCTCTCTCTGTGTTTCCCACCATCTCTAAAAGCCTCTGTCTGTCAGTCTGTCCCATGCTTTATCACACTGTGCACGACCTTATTCTGCCTTCCCAGATTGCTGGTTAATAGGAGCCTTCCTCCCTGGTGAACAGTGATAAGCTAATGTCAAGGGAATTGCTCACTGTTTTTGTGGCCGTGTCTGTCAAAAGAAAAGGGGAAGAAGTGATGGAGGATTTTTATGTGTTTTAGAGTGAACAAATAGCTTCTTAGAATTTTGCCGTCATGCAAAGATTAATGTTTGGGTGGGTGGTTCTCGCATGTGTGTAATTATAAGAGTGGCCAGATAATTGGCTTGCTACCTCCGTGCTGATTGGCCGCACAGAAGTTGGCTGATTAGCACAGCAAGCACCTACTCTGTCAATTCAAATAGATTTAAATAGATTATTTATTCTGTGAAATACTATGGGGTTTTGTTTCATCTCTTAGAGCCAACAACTCTCCATATTATTATTATTATTATTATTATTATTATTGTTAATATGATCATATTTTTCAGGTTTATCATGCATTCCATGTAGTTTATTCAGGCTGCAGGATAAAAAACGGTAACAATAGAGGCAGGAAATGGCGAGGAGAGGCTGGAATTTTGTTTCTTTTATGAGTAAATCTCTAATGTATGAGGAGTGGTCTTGAGGTATATAATAAAAACATTTTTTTTTTTCCTATCTCTAAGTGCAGAAAATGGGATATGTCTTGTATTATGAGCACCAAAAATTGGACGTCGCCAGCATTAGCATTAGCTGCCCTCACTGTCGTGGCCTTTTACATTCTACTGTTGGAGCCCCGGCTAACACAGCTCCGCTCTAGATTGAGCTGTCCTCCTCTGCTGATTACTCTTGTATCCTCTGGCTATGAGTATGTGTGTGTGAGTAGGTGTGTGTGCGTGTGTGTGCAAGTGTCTGTGTGTGTGTGTTTGAGAAAGAGAGAGAGTGTAAGTTAAAGCAGGAGAGCCATGTCTGACTGTTAATGATACATTTCCTCTACACTTTGATTTAGAGTGGCTTACTGTTGTTCTCGCTCTAATGGACACACACAGATTTCTGCTCACATACACATACACACACACATATTGAGCTAACTGAGTCAAATAGGAGACACTGCTCTGTTTGCAACATTAGCCAACTCTCAGGTTACCCGCGTGTAAACGTAATACTCTGTTACAGGTGACCTTTCCTGCTGGTGTGGCAGATGTGTTTCCAGAACCGTGTGTGTGTGTGAGTGTGTATGTTTAAAACTGCATGTCTGCGTGCATGTTTGTGTGTGTGTGTGTCCACTTTACAGATGTTGTGAGAAAATGCTGAGAAAATGGACCCTCTGAGGAGGTTGTTTCTGGCTGGTTGCATCTGGAAACCTCACACCTCCCACGATTCGTGCGTGCGTGCGAGTGTTTCGCGCGTCTGAGTGTGTATTCTTGTTCTTTCGCACAGATGTCCTTCAAATGACAGGCAGCTAGCAGATTGCACTGGAGGAAATGACCACAGGCAGACAATACACATACACACCAAAACCAGTCCAGGCATTTAAATGGCCATCCCAGGGGCTGACAGATTGCAGCTGACCCTTGATAGCACAATATGCTATTCTGAAATGAAGCTCCCCCCCCCCACTCTTACTATCCTGCCTCCCTTTTTCCTTCTCAATTTCTTTGCGTCTCTTTTCACTTTCTCATTCAATTATTTCCCCTGTCACTGACATGCACGTATCACAGAGACTTACATACACAGACTGACATACATGTGTCCATCTATAAGAGAAACTCTGTGGATTGTGAGTCACCCCATCGCAGGCGAGAGGGTGGTGAGGGATGCTCAATGTCAGCTCCTCCTCTGATACGTCCTCCACCTTCCTTTGAAGGGGAAAATTGCCTTTAATTGCTCCACTTTAAGAGTTGGCCTGGATGAGGCACTTAAAGGGCAGTTACAGAAACTTGCCTGACACATAATCAGTGAAGTGAGTGGTTTCTTCTCATACACACTTTGACTCTAAAATACAGCTGAGACCACTGACTGGACGGGGGATACACAGTGATTAACTCAGGCTACAACCGCAGTAAATGAAGGTGAAAAGTCTGCTTGTAATCGCCAAGTCAGTGCACACAGAAATCACTGGCTTTAAAGGTGAAAAGGGTGGCAGGATCAATCTTATCGACAGCAGCACTGTGCCTATAGACATGCCCTCAGATGCAGTGCTGCAGGTTGCATGCTAATGACAGCCTTAAGGGACATTAAATCATTAATCCGGTACTTATGTGTGTTTATTGCATTTGGGTTTGCCTTTGTGTGCCTGCACATCGCTGTGATGTAATGATGATGAAGACATATTATAGTAATTAGACATGTAAGCTGCACAGCTTTAATGATAAGACTGGGGCTTAGCTTGATATTAAGGCTTATTATCAAACTTATTATTAAACTGTAGTCTAATAAAGCAGGAACAAATTTCCTGTTATTTGTTATTTAACTTTTTATGAACACTGAAGGAAGCATTTTTATTATGAATACTTTCTGTACTGGCAGGGTTAAGAGTTGAAAGGTGTAACATGAAAGGTTATTATACTTCACTAAAGAAAGGCCTCTCAATTGTTGCTGATTTATATTGTGCTGTTCAAATGATTGAAATACATGGCAATCGCTTGGAAACCATCTTGTGAATCTTGAGTCTGAGTCTGAGTCTTGAGGTTTTTTTTTATTACTGTGACACTGAGAAGTAGAAAAATAACCTTATTAATTCAGACACTTTTCAAGTTCGATTCTGATCAAACAAAGAAAGTGGCCATAAGTTTAAATTGAGCTGCTACAGAAACAAAAACAGGTCTTAACAGCTTAGGATCTGTATGCTTGTGTGTAATTTGAATGGACCCATGTACTGTGACAGACTAATCAACAAAGAAGATTTCTTCTCTTCCTTCTAGCAGGGAAGAAAAGAAAGGGAAAGGAATGTCTGGTGAGGTAACAGAGAGGTAGTCATATTGCCTCACTGCAGGGCCTTTGGGTGGGAAGGTAGACTCAGTGAGATGAGGTGCGTCTGCTATGGAGGGAGAAATAATACAACCTGCACTTTATCTATAAACACTGCTTAATACAAAGTGCAAACAGTGGCTCACTAATATCAAATAACATTGGAGACGATGCCCTCTGTAATGCAGACAGTGGACTAGTCAATAACAGATACTGCTAGCCATTTATTTTAACGTGTGTGTCTGGAACTGTCTCTTAAGCCTGTAAAAAATATAGTCATACTGTAGCAAAAAGCACCCTTTCACTAACTTATGTCTCACTCTCTCTTTCTCTCTCTATAGATAGATAGATAGATAGACAGATAGACAGATAGACAGATAGACAGGAAACAGGCATGCAGGACAGTAAGCTTACATTTTTTAAGATAATTGCTCCTTTTTTGCAAAATATACAATATACATATACACGTTACCCGGAAAAAGGTGTGACCTTTGAGTACTAACTACACAAGATCCTAAGCAGTTACAACACTATCTGCTTATTTGTGTCATTCTTTTAAATGTTGGTTTTGTAATGATTTGCAGGAATTTCCAAAGTTATAAAAAAAATGTTCTTTAAAGTTAAAAGAGAGTGCTCTCTCTGTCTCTGTTATCTTTAGCAGTCTGACAGAATGCCCAAAAACCTCAATTTTTTTATGTGGTATGTTTCACCCTACACCACATTGACCTATGCATTCCTTTCTATTTTTTGTTATTAATGTGTACTTCTGCTTATGTGTATGTGCAGGGTTGTGTCTGGATATTGGAAGAGAGGGGAAGAATGTTCAAAAGTAAAATTTTTCATTGCCAGTCAGTGTTGCATCATACATGATCTGCCTTTTCACCTGCAAATGAACATCACCCACATGAATTTGGTTCCCCTCAGGCTTCGGGTGATGCGGTTGATGTTATTTCCATCTTAAGCAATTTATTCTGATTTCAGCTTTAGCTTGACTGCAGTTGTGACCGACTTTGACAACTCCTCCTTAAACTCTCTCATATTTTGCTATGTATGTGTTTACTCACACAGAAAACTCAAACCCCCTTGTAATTCTCCTCATTTTTTTCTGAATTTGTGTATCTGTATGTGTGTGTGTGCTCCATAATTGCAAACGCATGCACAACACTTGAGGGGTTCTTATTAAAATTGTACGGAGGCTGATGCCGTACTCCTGCTCCACTACTCCCGTTTCCACACAGCCACATCTTGTCAGGTAATCAGCCGGCTGAACACATGCAGCCCTGCCTCAGTGACTGCTGGCAGGCTGGGTTTGAGGTTATAAAAACATCCACTGCAGCAAATTCATTCTGTCATATACATGATTGCTGTTGAGTTTGTTTGTTTTTTTTTTTAAAGAGGAACTATTCATCTTTGTTGAACACTGACTGAACTGATAGAACCTGTCAACGCTAATGCCAATTTGTTGTCCCTTTTCTTTCCTTCATCTTCTTCCTTCTCCTGTTTTTGTTCTCTTTTCCCATACTTTTTTCCACCACCATCCTCCCACCCTTTTGCCTCTCCACCTGTCCTCCTTCTAGGGGAGCACCTGCGCATCTGTCCCCAGGGTTACACCTGTTGTACCACCGACATGGAAGAAAACCTGGCTGCGCTGAGCCTCAGGGAGATGGAGGGTCTGCTCAAAGACGCTGGCCGCTCCTTACAGACGTCCCTGACCGGACATTACAAGGCCTTCGATAGTGAGTTTGTGTAATTAGAACAAGTATATGAGTGTGTGAGAGAAAAAAATCTGTGTGCACTGTAGTTCTTCAAAAATAATCTGGTCTTTAAACTCAGAATTTTAACATCATGAGGCCCAGTTTTGAGTGTCTCTGTTTAAATTTTAATAGTTCAATTGTCTCTCCAGTTGTGGTGCTTTTTTAAACACAATAATGCACACGAACACAGACAAACAAAATGTAAAAGAGATAGGTTAAAGGCTTTTTTTCATAAAGTCTTCAGATTGATGCAGAGCACTGATCCACTGTCATGCGTCAGCAGAGGAGGATTGTTCTGCCTTGCAGTTGTGCTTTCAAAATGCCAAGCTGTTTTGGTTTAAAAAGTGTTTAACCAAACTTATAAAGACAGATCTACAAAAAAATGATATAGTTAAATTACTAAAACTGAGGAAATTAAGATGCTAACTTGAGCAATAATCATAATAATAATAATACAAAAAAGCCCCTACGTTTAAACGATAACAGGTCTCTTTCTTTTAAGCATTCTTATTAGCAGAAAGCCTCCCAAAGGGACACAGGGATAATTGAAAACAGGTATTTATACTGTTTTTTGTTTTACAGCATCTGCCTGTCTTTAAGAACAAACTCTGATTGTAATCTGGCTCAAAACCTTTTGTCCAACCATAGGGAACCGTAAACACATTTTACAGGGATTTCCATAATTAGGTTTTAATGAGTTTCAGAGTCTAACAGCGTATTATTCTGCAACCTAGCAGATTTTGTAAAGATTATCATAATGGTCATTTATTATGAAAGGTAATGTTAAGTAAATTTTTGTTACTGTTCCACCCAAGAACATCATATCTCATCAATTTTTCCCAATTTATGGTAAACTTATTTTATACTAATTATGTTGCTGCAAAATGAATGTTTTTTGCAGTAATATCTTAAACATATATGCAGGACGTTCACCTAACCAAGAGTCTGAATCACTAAATTTACTTTGCACTATGGCAAAATATTGTTTAAGTTCCTAATAAAATGAAATATATTCACGACATAATTGCAATCTGAGTGTGAGAGACACAAGGAGAGAGGGAAAGGGAGAGAGAGAGAGAGAAAGAAAGGGATTTTCAATCTTAGAAAATTGGCACACTAAGGCAATTATTTGTGTCTAATGACCTGCTCCAGTTAATAGAAGGGTGTCTCTGTGCTCCACTTGTTCCCCTTGGCCAGTCGGTGACAATGGATCTGTCAGCTGGGGCTCTGAGCTTGGCTAGTTAGCCTGACCTTTTCAGATCACAGTGATTAGTGGCTGAGTGACATTTCTTTACTCTTCTTCTATCGCTCTGTGTCCTTCTCTGGTCCCTCCCTTTCACTTAGGAGTTTGTTGCTGTGCCAAAGGGATGCAGTCACCCTGCCAAGTAGACAGACACGCATACACCCACCCACACACACACACACACACACACACACACACACACACACACACACACACACACACACGCACACACACATGCCCAAGCCCATCCAAGGCATACAAATTCTCAATTCAAGTCAAGTCAGTTTTTATTCATATAGTCT
>JAPZDZ010000004.1:10980491-11011180 GCA_029783805.1 Acanthurus tennentii | reverse complement strand
TGGAATAAGGGAGAGGGGGAAGTCAGGACAGCAGTGTAGACAAAAGTGGGGCGGGGGGGGGGTTGACTTTTACAGTTATACTGGCAGAGAGTCAAGTGAGCTCAGTGAAGCAGAATAATGTGGCCTGAGTGTGGTGGGCTGCAATGTGCCTTTCCAAGTGTGTGTTTGCTTTTGACTGGTGCACAACCCATGATTTTCTATGCAGAAGGCTTTCCTTGAATTTGCTCCAAATGAGTGGCTCAACAATTTTATGTCCGTTTTTATCGAACACACAGTCGTGGCTAACACACACAGCCAGTAACTGGCCAGGGATTTGCAAACGTAAAAATGGACAATTACGATACAATGTGTAGCTTTTTTGGAAGAAACGAATTCTATGGTTTTAGTGTTATTAAAAATATATGGAACATCATTATTTTTTTAACTGTGGTAATGCATTTTTTGAATATAAAGTACAGCTCCGGAATGTCATCCTGCTCTGAATCCTCTGAAGTGCTGTCAGGGTTGTGGACAGCAGCTCTAAAAGCTAATCAGCATCTTCAAAGAAAGAAATTAGTAGCCTGTATTGAATAAACTGATTGAGTCAAGCATGGATTCATCACATAAAGTGTTTGGCTTTGTCAAGGTCACATACACATGTCGTCATGTGAATATAAGCACACTTATACACGGGCCCCTCATTCATTCACATCTGAATATGGGGTTGCCAGGGGCAACACAGACCCTACAGCATCCTCACGCTTACTGTTTGCCAAGCAGCCAAATATCCAGCACCATTAACCTCATCATTGCAACATAATCAGCCGCGGATGAAGCTGCAACTAAATCGAGACAGCCTTCAAGGCACAATTAGAAATTTTAATTAAATGTTGCTCTGTCTTGCAGTGGCTTGACACATAATGCAAAAACTATCATTTGGAGCTTCACGGTGTTAGCTTCCCCGTTTACTCCGTCACTGTGGCACGTATTCTATAGATCACGGATAGGCAACCATGTGAGACTGCGCTGTGTGATTTCAATGAGCTGCGTAATTAGCAGAAACAACCAAGCGTCATCTTCTGTTGGAATAGCACGTACTCCTATGCCCTAAATAGCGTGACGCAAGCCCTGCTGCGGTTGCTCTTTCCGCAGATATGCTAGTGTTTGTTTTGTTTGCTTTCTTTACACCTAAATGTCTGGTGCTTTCAGATATTTTTACTCTGGATGTTTTTAAGAGCTTTGGAGCCTTGTTTATCTATTTTTATTGCTCCATGACTGACACACTGAAGACTGGATGGCTTTTGTGTGCGTGAACATGTGCACTTTGTTGTTTGTTGTTTGTGTCTGAGTCCCTGTCTGCCGATTTAAGTGCCCTAAGAGCACTCATCGTTCACTACACCACTGAAAGCTCTGAGGGCTCCAAATGTTAGGTGGCCATTTTGCAGTTTTAATACAACTACTAATGGCTGATAGAAATAGCACCCACCTTGACCTCAGAATAAATACGTGTTTGTGTGCATCTCTGGCTGATCCAGGGTGTGCAGGTGAACTGAGCAGGAGGGTCATCTTCCTCTTTTGCAGTGCTTGCCTTTTCAAGAGGTTTCAAGAGGAAAAAAAAAAAAAAAAAAGAATCCATATCTTGAACCATCTGCAATAAGGCGGAGCGCGGAGGCACCAGGCCTAAATGGATTGAACAGATTGGACGGTCTAATACCATTTTATTAGATGCTGCCAGTCTTTGCCCGTCATCTGAGAAAGACTGCTTTGCTTTGCTGTTTCAGTCTCACAGAGGCTCAGCTCGAGTGAGACTGCAGCTTGTGCATGTGTATCTATGTACGTGTGTGTGTTTGTGTTTGTGGCTGGTCTGGTTTAGCTATGCCCACAGATGAAGGAAGCCCAAAGAATGACAAGGGAGAGTAAAAAGGATTAAAAGCTCACTCTATTTAGACTGTGCCTAAAACAGACAGGTCTGCACTAAACAGGTGTGTTTATCCTTCTTTAAAGTTGCCCAAAAAGGCTCAGCTGTGGCAGAGTGTGTATGTGTGTGTGTGTGTGTGTGTGAGGGAAAAAGGGATAAAACTAAGAAGAGGAGAAAAAAAAAGACAAAGAATATATCTGTGTATACAGTGTTTTTTGTGTGTGCTCGTGTGTGTGTGTGTGTGTGTATTGAGTATCTCTCCAGAAGACTGGCTAATTTAAACAGGATTAGAGGAAGTAGTGATGGACCGTTCCCAGTAAACTATACTGTGTTGTAAAGCACCGTACCACCCACTCGCATCTCACACCTACATGGAAGTCCCATAGTGGTTACATATACTGCACACGTCCATACACACACGGAGAATCGGTGAAGAGAGTGTAGGCTGGAGAGGGGATATCTTGCCAGAGTGCGAGGGGGTTTGTGTGCTGTGTGAATACTTTCCCAGCTCTAATCCACCCATTCCTGTTGGCATGAAAGACAGGGATTAACAGACGAAAGGTGAACATGGAGAAAAGGCAGGGCCGGAAAAAGAACACAGGGAATGGGAGATAGTATTCCGGGGAACCTCTGCAGGATTCTTCCGCTGCAGCTGTGGTGAATGCAGATGAGCAGTCTTTTGTATGAAGTTAAATCCTCTTATTGATCAGCAGATTAGGTGCTGTCTTGCCTTCTTTAACTTCCAAAACTATGAAAAAGAAACTGTCTCTCATCAGCCTGCTTAGGTAGCTCAAGGTTTGGTCAAAAAAACTTTCAGAAAAACATAATAGAAATACAATTAAGGCATTAATATTTAAGTTTTCAGCACCAAACAGCAGAAACACACTGTGTAAACAAA
The DNA here is from genome assembly GCA_029783805.1 of Acanthurus tennentii. Lineage (NCBI taxonomy): Eukaryota > Metazoa > Chordata > Actinopteri > Acanthuriformes > Acanthuridae > Acanthurus > Acanthurus tennentii. The sequence goes on along the minus strand of JAPZDZ010000004.1, from coordinate 11,008,385 downwards.
CTATCTAAACAATGTGTACGATTCCTAATTTTAACATAAGCTCTTGATCTTCATTTGCTGAGTCACATTTAAGAAACAGGTGCTACCTGTTTCTGATTTTCTTTCAATGAGAGTTGAACAAACATCATGCGATTCATAAGTAAAATTGCCCTCCTGCCTGTAATGTAGCACAACACAAGCTGCTCACATCTAAAGGATGTATCCTGCAATGAGAATTTCTACTTAACGCCCACAGGAGAGGATCTCCCTTACTGTGAGATAAAAGCAAGGTTTTGCATCATTAGAGGATGATAGTATCAAGGTAATTATGATACCAGCCAGTGTTGTTAGTCGGCTTATAGCTGCTGTTAATTGCCACTCTATCAGTGTATGTTTGTATCTATCCATGTATCTATGTATTTATCTGTCTTTCTGTCTGTAAGTCTGTCTCTCTGCCCGTAATGTACCAACTCTTTTGACGACCTTTAGAATAAGAGGATAAGCAAAAAGCATTTGGACAGTCTGTATATAATAGATGCTTAAAACCAAGAATAAAAGCCCGATATATAAAAGAAATAAATGACATGTGTCTTATTATACTTTCTACACTTTTCTTTTTTTTCTGTGCACCTCTCTTTTGAAAAGACAACATGAAAACAGCAGCATAAAAATGCCGCTGTCACTGCCAGCTATTTTTGGAAAGCTAGCTACGCCTTCATGACAAACATATGCATAACTTAAGGCTTTTTAAGAACACTTCTTTTCTTGGTTTCTCCTTTGGAATTCATTTAAGTTGACTGGTGTGGCATTGTTTTGATAGAGGGCCTTTTCCGTCTCAGCAGGTACGCTGAAAAATTCACCCTGAAGACAAGGCAGAGATTTGCATCACCGCATGAAAGACTGTGGGCTAGTTATCTGAGCAGCCATTGTGGAAAATGGAGGGGCGGATGTTTTAAGCCTGCTTTGTGTCCAAGGCCTCATCTGTCTCTTTGTAGACAGAGGTATAGCAGACACAAAAATAACACTAAGGAAGAATGTGTTAACAAAGGAGTGAGAGGACCACCATCTGGTCCACTGTGAAAATAAGGAGGACAAAACTGATTTTGGAGTGCCTTTGTTAATTATTAATCTCAAAAGTAAGTCTCTTTTCAGTGGCTATGTAGCCTTTATGATGCTGATTTTAGCACTTTGGCATTATATTTCAAAAACCTGCTCTTTAAGGTGTTTAAAGCTGGGTGCCATGGGGGGGGGGGGTTCAGCAAATTTAAGAGAAGATAAGTGAGAATGTTTAAAAATATGTAAAAAATAAAGTTATTGTAAAAAAACATGTGTATCATTAGAATTAATAATAATAGATAGTATTAATATATTGAAATATTTTGCCCTGACCCTCTCTCTAAATGTCTGCTGGTCATAACATCGTTGAAAATATCACAAGTTTTCATTGTTGAACCTTGTATAGGTCTGAGCCTGCAGCTAATGTGGGGGGGGGTTATGGAAAAGTTTGTGAGCCTCTGGTTTGAATACAAGATACACTGTAAGCTGCACATGCACTCTCATCATCCTGCACTCTAGTAAAGGTATGTTTGCTTTGTGTGTATGTGTAAGAGAGAGATCACTTGCTTTTATTTCTGTCTGAGGGTGAGAAAGTGTGTGTGTGTTCTTGCAGGCATTAGTTTCTAAATGGTTTCCTTTCCACAACAAAACAAAGTTAATTGCTTCAATTACTGATATTATTTGCAAATTACCCGCCATTGGTTGTCTGTGACTCTCAATATGGAGTCCTATGAGTTCATACCTCAATCTGCGCTCTGTTTTGTTCTCGTAAATGATTATGATAATAGAGTTTATTTTCACTGTCCTTAGGAATACTGATAGACTTTGCTTTTGTCTACTCAGTCCACGCTTTGCCCTGAATGTGTGTAATTATACTTAATTTGACATTTGAATGATATTTGCCACACAGACTTTGTCTTGTTTCCTGCGTGTCACTTAAACAAACAGTTCAAAAGATGGATGCTTTGCAGTTCCCCCTTCCGGCAGTGCTGATGTCCCTACAGAGAAAGAAAAAAAAAGAAATGAAAAAAGAAAAAAAGAACAAAAAAAATAATGAAAAAAACCCAGAAGAAGTTCGAAATGTCACCGTCTTGCTGTCCTTCAGCACACATACAATGAAAAACATAAAAATTTTGGGTCTTATCACATTTTAGCTGCATTGCTGAGGCTAGGAGCTGTTTTCTGGTATGCCTTCTTCCGTAGGTATGTGGGCAGATTATTGAGTCACTCTTGTGTGTGTTTCTTTGCCTGTTGGGTCATCTCTGCTGTGATGTAGGTGTATTGTCTGACAGTTTATTTTTAAGCCCACCCAGGAGTTTGGATACCAAGGCCAGGTGTAAAGAAAAATTAACAAGAAGATAAGTTTGCTTTTTTTTGTTGAACTAAAGCCTAACAGGACAGATGGAGAATATGATTTTACACATATCCTGGATTTAAAACCCCCCTTACTTTTAAATGGTACGTTTTAGGTAAGTGCTGTTTATGATGTAGAGAGACGCCGGGGTACATTTACTGCAGGGTAACATTTAGACGGTTGAGAATACACCATATCATCTCTCTAATCACCTGTAATGAGCAGATGCAAGGCAGATGTGCATTGCTTCTGGCACAGGTGCTTCACGGTAAAGGTGTCCAAGGTTTGTCTTGGAATCCCCAATAGCCTCGGTGCGATCCACCGTCCCTCTGCTTGCCAACCTGTTCTGTCCTTTAGAAAGAGGAAGGGATGTTTGTTTCTGTCTGCAGCTCTGCAAGGGGCAAAAAGAATAGAGAGGAAAGTCGGAGAAAAAAAAGAGAGCATAGCGCAGTCCAAAAGAGTTTAATTACTACAGCATAAGTATTCATGAGCCCATCCTCTGAATTTTTTTTTCCCCCCGCTGGCTTTTTTCTGAACCGAACATGACTCTCAGCACTGGCTTTAGGCCACTGCAAAACCAAGTGGAGAGGTTTTCAACAGCCGGGTTGCGCTGCTGGATTTGGAACCATCACAGGTGGACTCCCCAAATGCTCTGCTGCCTGGCTGGGGGCGAGGCCGCAGGGGATCTACAGAAAGGAGACATATGGTAGCTTATGATTAAAAGTAGGAAAGTTTTCATGCAAGTCAGTGCGTGAGTGTGAAACCGTGTGGGTGCTCATGCATATGCACCAACTCCAGTTATAAATGTGTTAGTTATACCCTAATTTATCCAGGCGTGAAAAAAGCCCAAACCTCTGCAGAAATGCAGACCTGTCTGTCAGCGTGACTGACAAATTAAGCAAATTAATTTACCTGCAGCTGTGGGGGGAGACTTGGAGCAACACTGAATATTATATGGGTTACAGAGAACATGTTGCTTATTGTCTTTGATAAAAGTGAAAGAAAGTAAAAGTGTAAACTCTTGAGGTTTATAGGGTTCAGTCTAAATTAGTCACTTTACTCACTGTTTGTCACCTTTCAACCTGTATTCATCATTGCTAAGGCATGAATATAAACCTATCATAAAATACTTACAGTTTTTGTGTTGCGTCCTTGCCAGTATTCTTTCTTTACCATATAAGTAATCCAGCCAAGTGGCAAACCTGCTTTCTCAGTCTCTGAGTGGCTACCTACTTGTTCCTTTTACAAGTGAAACATGTTACAAAGGAGATTAAGTACATTCACCCTGACTTTAGTTTGCCTTTAGTCATCTACATGTTTATTTCTCTCAAATCTGTTCCAATCCTCTTCTGAAAACTGTCAGATCTCTGCGCCTGGGAGCAGTTAGCTTTTGGAGCCCATTGCTGTTGAGATCAGGTCATGCAACCTCTTTCTCGAGGGCTCCCCAGCTGCCTATATTGTGTACAGGGTATTACTGATGGCCACTAGCTAATCTGCATAGAACAAAGTTGATACCAAGGGGGCAGTGAGGCAGATGAGCATAATTATGCCTTATAAGTGGCAATTCTATAACTGCGGACAGTTAAGTAGTTTCATCAGACCAATGGGCAATAATACAGAGTGGCTGTCAGGGACACAGTCAAGTTCCTCAGTGTGACATTTCATTTTAGGTGTACAGTGATTCCAATGTAAACCGTTACAACACACATTAATCCACTCTCCACACATCCATTGTGAGTAAAAGCAAGAGGCAGTTTCCCTGTTTTATGTCGTACTTCATTACAGTGGCTTTTTCAGCTGATGACTATACAGTTTTTACATGATGCATTTGACAAGGCCACCACCCAGCGGTGCATTTAATCCTGTTATCCATATCTTAGTATTCAAATCTGCCACAATTTCACACGTCTTTACTTTAAATAAGCAGTCACGAAATGCAAAATCTTTCACTGTCAGAATCTCAAAAGTATTTCCTCTGCAGCCATTTACAGTCCACGCAGCTGCTCATATCAAAAATGGAATATACATCATCTACAGCCATATAAGACTAAGAGCAATATTGTGACATTTTTATTGGAAAGACTATGAAAGATGCCGTAACTCAAGAAGTGTAATAAACATAATGTGCTTTGATTTTTCTATATCCACTGTAATGTGAAACAGGCCTGAGGTCTTGCCAGGACTTGGCCAGAGATTTTATATGATCCTGTCCACTGGGTTTGACATATCAATCTGAAGATTTAATGTTCTTTTTGACTGCATGGCTGGTTTTTACATGCACACACAATTTACTGCCCCCCCCATACCTGCTCATACCCACACAGTGGCCTGTCCTTAAAACAGAAAAAAAAAAAGAAATGTTATACTCTGAACAACTGAAACAAAACCCTTTTCGCTGCATTACAAACCAAACTTTCAACAATATGCATCATGTCTGTCTGGTCTGTTTGGTAAGAGTTGTGAGGGTGCTGTGGCCCTGTCGTGAACCAGCAGTGTGCAGCTCTCAGCCCTGCCAGGCGCGTGTCTCCGCCTGGGCTTTGAGTTATTGCTGCCGGGGTCTTAGACCCATTCATCAGCGCTTCATTAAAACCCAAATCGCTTTTTCACTCGCAGTCTTCTCTCTCCCAGCCTGACAAATCCCACATCCTGCCTGCACAATATCTGAGCTGGTTCTGATGTTAAGAAGCAGATCATTCCCATAGCTTTCGCAGCCCCCTGCCCACTCTTAGTTGAGAATAAAGTGTGCTAAAGAATACATCGCCCATCTGGGAACCTCGCCGGCAGGAATGGCATTTCGCATGGTTAGCAGCAGAGCAAGGAGGACTTACCTGTGTGTCGTGGGGGGTGGGTGGAGGTGTCGGGGAAGTGCGAGAGCGACACGGGGCTGTTGAAAGGAAGTCTCCATTGGCCTTTTCCGGTTCCGCTTTTGTTCGTCGTTATCTTGCCGTTCTGTGTTATTCAAACCGCACAAAGGGGTACAAAGCTGCCGGCGGCTGCTCTGACTCCATCCCTCCTCCTCCCTTTCATCCTCCTCCCTCCGCCACAGTCATTTAAACCGGATTTTTGGCAGAGTGGAGCTGAGGCAGGTGGAATGGGAAAGTTCACAGGCCCCTGATTATTCTTTTGCTTGCAGGAAATTAGTTGTCCATTGTGCCTTTGCTTTGGCAGCTTGGTTAACATGGTGTCACTAAAAGCCAGTACTGTATCTTATCAAAATTGCAGTCGAGCAGCTGAGCAGCACTGTCATGTTGTTGTCTTTGTCACACATTTTTCACCCTCTCATTGTCTCTCACTTCCTCTCTCTGCTCTGTGAAGTCTGGTCTCCTCTGTGAAGTTAAAAGACGTGAAAGTCTGAACCATTTATTTCTCTGTTGCAACATAACACTTGCCTTAAGTGAGTGCTGTAAGTGAGAACGTCGAGCAGTCAGTGAGTGTTGTAAGTGTATTCCATTGATAATGGTTAAAGGAATTTAGTATTGATTTTTTACAGTACAACAAATACTTCACAGCCAATTTATTCTTTATGGTCGGACTAGTTGTGCTGCTGCACACGTGGGTCAGGCCATCAATTGAGCCACAAACTTTAACTAAAGCTTTTGTAAAAGCCTTTGGTTTCATATCCAATTTTACTGAAGTCCATGCAAATTTCTACAAGCCTTTTCGAAGAATAATAAAAAAAAATGAATTAATAAATTTCAAGTTCAGTGTTTTTACTTGAGGTTTTTACATTTTTTGAAGTGCTTGCTTCTGTTTTAACAGCCCCACTGCCTGTGGCTATATTTCTCCAGAGCATGCTCATTACATTTACTATGACATGTGACCTTTTTCTTTGGTAAATGTAACACAGACCACAGGGGGGAGCAGGGAAAACAGGATCGCACATTGTGCACCGTTGAGGAGCCGAGAGAAATGTGAAGAAAGTGCCAGAATTGTTTTCCTTTTTTTCAAGCATTTGGATTTATCAGCAGCCAAAATACGCACAGAGAAAACCCTTTAACTCTCTGTATACACGTGCGCACGCGTACACACTGCGACACACACACACACACACACACACACACAAATCCACCCTTTCCCCACATCCTGAGGGGAGAGGTCAGGTTAAGTGCTGCGTGGGGCAGGAGGCCTGTTTTTCCTCTTGGCTGGCACCCTGCCCACGTCAACAGTCCCTCTCTTCAAAAGCCACTAATGCAGGGCCGAGCACTGACAGTGCTCTGACAATAAGTTACTATCTGCCAGCCGTGGCCCCTGTCCGACTGCTGGTCCCACTGAAAAACAGATCTGTGGCGAGAGCAAAGGTTAATCTAGCATTGAGGCTCCACCGGCGACTGCCTCCATGGCCATGTGTGACTGAGAATAGGCTGGGAGGAATTAACACTACTGCCTCAGGGAGTGTTGACAGAGGTGTGTGTGTGTGTGTCTGTCTCTGTCTGTGCTTCTGTGTGTGTCTGTGTGTGTCTGCTGATGATGGGAAGTGGGGAAGGGGCAGATGACGAGGTTTGAGGAGGAGGTTTTGTGTTCACAATCCATTATCTTCAGGGAGGAATCACGCTGGATAAAGGTTGCTTCATGCCATTTCAGAGATGTAAGACAAATACCAGCAGACCGTGTAAACATTGCAGCGAGAGAATGCGTGCTGTCTCCCTTCTGTCCGCTGTATCAATCGCTCCCTCAGCCTGTCTCTCTCTATTGTTTTTTTAACCTACCTCCAACTTTTTTTTTTTTTTACATCCTTCTTGTCAGTCACAGTAAAAAAAAAAAAAAAAAAAGCACAAATGTAACAAAAAGGCTCCTGCAGCCTGCCTGTTACTTAAGAATCCACCTGTTAGCTAATGTGCTTGTGTTGTATACATTCATGCATGTCTACATTTCACTGAATCAGCTGAGGTTAACTTGGTTCATGGCCTCCTAAGGAAAGAGCATTTAAACAGGTCTCTCTACCACTGTGCCAGCTGTCTGTTTCCAGTCCAAACAGCTCTGTTGGCTAAGCGTCTGTTGCCACATCATGGCCCCCTGCCTTTTGGCAACACTCTAACTGTTAAAAGCTCACCATTGTACATGTGCACTAACTCCCAGGGGTATTAGTTGTGCCTTAACTGGCAAGATTTCTTTTTTTTTTTCTTCCTTAAGGTTTTGGCAGAGGAAGTTGACATTCTGTTTCATTCCCATCATCACAGGTGTCAAATGAAGTATGCTGTTGTGAAGCGATAGTTATATTGAGGCAGATAATAAATCAAATTCCTCACCTCGGATTTTTTTTTTTTTGAGATCAGCATATTAGCTGTAGCAATGAGCATGCATCGGCAGTTGGGGATATTTGCAGGGATTTGTGTGGCTTATGCATCACACAGAGAAATACCCAATTTTGTGGATTTCTTCAGATTATCTTTGTGCAGATAAAGTGGAAATTGAGGGATAAATAAAAGAAAAAAAAGAAAGCATCAAGGCATGCTGGCGCTGGCTCATCACAGTCAATTAGCTATGTGAGGCATCTCCTGGAGATATTTCACTTCCTATAAATCCTATTCTGTCATCAGCCCGTGTGCATGTGTCTCTGCGCGTGGTTTGCTTTTGTGTGTGGGTATGAGTCTCTGTCGGTATGCGTGTGTGTGTGTGTGGGCTTCCTGTGCGCACACCTGCCAAAATACCTTCATATAGCCCTCCATGTGAGACAGGGCAGACTAGAGTGCTTGTTTTCCCACTCGCAGTGGGTGTGCATTTCTTTATCTCCTTTGCCTGTCGTGTTGACTGATGGGTAATATGCTAAATGAGGCCTGTGTTTACCTCACCTGTGCCACCGGCAGGCCTCTGTGTCTGCTGGGCTGTGACAGGGAGCACTAATAATGCTTTAACTGCTCTGTCAAACTTCAATCACACTGACACAAGCTCGGGTGTAGCACACTGTCCTGTTGGCAGAGGTGCTGTCACTGGACGCATGTAAGTGAATTGTGTCCCAGTGGTTACATGGCAAATGGCAGCTACACGCTGGAGGTCAGGTAAATGGGCTGTGCACAGATGTGCCGATGTTCATTTGTGTAAGTGTGTTTGTCTGTATTCATGCAAATGCTCAATATGTGTTTGCAAATGTGCACATGTGTACTCGTGTGCCTAAGTAGCTTTTTTTTTTTTCTTCCCTCTCTCTAGTTACATGTGTGTAGCTGTTGCAGGGTTAGTGGAGCAGTGAGGCCTTGCAGTGAGTCTCTCAACAGGAGTGTGTGATTTACGAGCATGGTGTGAGCACTTCTCCCGTCCTCCTGCATAATGTCCCCATTAGAGACAGCAGACAGTGTGGCTCTGTTCATCATTTAGCCCCAGCCACCAGCACACCTGGGGAGCAAGAGAGAGAGAGAGAGAGAGAGAAGGAGAAAGAGGGACAGAGGCAAGAGATAGAAAGAAGGAAAGGAGGAGCAGAGGAAGAGGAGGGAGCACAGCGCATCATCTCACCATCAATTATCGCCCTATGCCTTTACAGAGGCCATGACCAAATACATCTGTGTGGAGTAGAGCAGGAAAAAAAAGTGAGAAAGAGATCAAAAAACAAAGGAATAGGGATGCAAAAAGCTCCAGGGGAAAAAAAAGCAGTGTTGTGACTCATATTGTATCCAAACCAGCCTCAGCCACCACAGCAGTAGCCATAGGTCTTTCCAAAGATAGCGAATTGCCCGCCTCATTCCTTCAACTCCTCCGGCTCTACTTTTCTGTTTTGTTTTTTGTTTTTTTCTTTCTTTCTTCTTTTTGTCTACCTATGTTCTGTACCTGTGTTTGTTTTGGTCTGTCAGCCTCATTATGTGGAGTGAGCTGTCAGGGGACACACGGGCTAACAACACCCCTGGGGAGGAGAAAAGAAGAGTAGTAGTGTGTGAAAACTCTGGGAGTCATTCCAACACCCATCTACATTAATAACTGCACAACCGCAGATAACAAACACTTGGTGGAATGGTGTTTGCTCAGCATACACTTAAGCCAGAGAGCGAAAGCATTTTATGACATGTACCATGTGTACAGGCAAACATTCGGGAAACTGCCTTATTTAATAGCAGGTGCAATCTTTGTTCTTGCCACTATCACGGACCATGTTTTGTGCCTTATCTTATTTAAACACCTGCTCTAGATAGTGGAATTAGTTTCCTCCTTCACAACATCTTTTAAAAACAGTCTGATATCAACCTTGGCGTGTTAGGGCTGCCGCGTTTTATATGAAGTTCGAGTTACCGTGGGAAACGAATCCCTATTTGATCTGTAACGGCGTGTTCCAACATGCAACGCTTTGAACTTAAACAGGGGACATTCCAAGTATATACATTTCCTCCTCACTAATGCCATAATGAGAAAAACTAACAAGCCTTAATAAAATAATAACTATGACGCTAAGATGTGGAAGTGTTTAGTAAATGACACCATAGATAAAAGAACTGGGAATAAATCCTGAAAAATCATCAAGGCTGCTCCCTTAATGTGAGGAAGCACTAATGAAAGGAACAGAGTTAATTCTACAGCAGATAAGGCTGCGTGTGTTGCATTTGAATCAATTTAAACACAGTACACTTGATTTTTTTTTTTTTTTTTTTTTGATAGCGTCCAACCCTGCCATATCATTTATTAAATTTAGCAGCCAAAATGTTAAATGGTCTTGTTTGTCATTGAGTAGAAAGCTTTAGTCAGTTTGCATGGGAGACATTGTGCCAATTGTGTCAACTGAAAATATGCATGGGAAAAAAAACAGAAGCATTGTCATTGTTGGCATAACAGGGATCCCATTTCAGTTAAATGTGCGAAGTCAGAGAGAATTAAATTTCCAAATGAAAAATAGAAGAATGTTTTTCCTTCTTTGTATTCATTTTGGATTGAAATGGTACACTTAGTGCAAATCTTGTGCCACAGAACTGTTGAACCCCTTGGGCTGAGTGTTAATTTTTTTTTTTTTTTTTTTGGGGGGGGGGATGAGACAGAGCCTTTCTGCTCTACTTAACATTTGTAATGAAACCTCCCGAGGCTTTCTGTCTCTGGCTTGCCTCTCTTCCAGCACAATGCAGGTCGATGGCAGAAATGACTGGAACACCTGCAGTTGTCATGGCTTATCCAGATCAATGTGCTGCTGCTGCTGTGTCCAGCTTTTTTTTCCCATGTGTCAAGTGGAGTCAGTTTTTTATCTTGTAGCCCGGTGTCACAAACTACAAATTTTCCTCAAGAGGCTTTACAATCTGCCCAGTATGAAACACAGTCTCTCTATCTTCGTACCTTTGATTTTGATAAGGACAAACTCCCCCCAGAAGGAGTTCCTGATTCACTTGAAGACTCAAAATGGTGCTGAAGCTGTAAAAAAAAAACTACACAGGATGGAGTTAACTGCATCAGCTTGACAACACTGCCTTTGTTTTATACAACCAGTATTGCTCTAAACATTTTGGTGCACAGGAGTACAGTAAATTCCTGCCTTTCCCCTCAATGCAGCTTTAAACAAACGTTAAGTATTATATACACTTTCTCCTACACACACACACAAACACACAACACAACACACCCAAAGGTGCACTTATCCCCTCCAACACAAACACTGTTGCCGTTTCATCTAAAATACAGCAGGTCCAGACGGGTTGCTGTTCTCTCCGAACACCTGCGAACCACTTGTTTCTCCCATCTGAGCTATTTACACCAGCAGCAGATACTCACACCCACACTGGACAGACACCTGCATCTACTCTAACCTAGTGACATACAACTGGCGAAATAATTTAACAGCTTGGAGCAGCTTTTACAGCTGTGTAAGCTGCTTGTGTATCCTGTATTTACATGTGTGGACGCGTGAAATGTGTGTGTTTCCCGGCGTGCAGAGCCAGGAGCTGGTGTTTGCCGCCACTGCCGCTTAACGTGTGAAGTGAAAGGAAAAGCTCGAAGTGGGTCGGTGGCACTACATATTTAACGAGGCGCCTCGGCTCTTTGGCTTCGCCGTTGCAGTGCCGCGTGTCGCCGGAGTGTCGCACTTTGACTCCTGGAGCACACCTCACATCACAGCAAAACGGCCTCATCTGGCTTGGGGGGGGTACGGGGGGGATGGAGGGGGGGCGGCTGCCAAGTGCAGCACAGCCTGCACTGCTTTCCTCTGGCAGGCAGATCTTTAACTTAGAGGGTAACCACAGGCTGTCTCGCTTCATCCAGAAGTTCACCCTCAGATCCGCCCATGTTGTCTCCATCACATTAGATATCGCCAAAAGGCTCTGAAAAGCCGAAATGGCAGGATAAAACCAGGAAAATGTTAGCGGTGTTGGTGGTTGCTGCCTAAAAGATGACAGCTAGTATTGGCATGGCTACTGTCGAGAGAGCAGAGGGGGCCAGAGGGATGGCTGATGTTTGGGCTGTCCACCAGTGTCACCGGACCACTGTGACATTTGGGGCTGCGCTCCGGGGCCAGACCTCCAATACACACACACACACACACACACACACACAGGCATCCTAGGCGCCAAATCAGATGAGGTCAGATACAGTGTGTATGTATTTGTGTGGGCAGTTGGCACGAGATCAAAATTACCCACACCATCCCTGTGGCAAAACAGACTGAATGTAATGTGTGTGAAATGACATTTGCTCTCCCAGAAGAGTTCAGTGTTTCAGTGAGCTGTGGCTTAGCATTCAGAGTGGCTTTGGAAAAAAAGAGCGAGTGAGAGGGAGAGGGAGAGGGATAAAAAAAAAAGACTGATTAAAAAGAGGAAACAAAAGAAAAGAGTGGGCAGGTTGATGGTGGAAATAAAAACAGCAGCATCAAATGGAGGAACATGAAACACAAATTCCTCCTGGAAGCGTAAAGAATCAGCCTTTTCCCTCTTTTTTTTTTATAGTTTTTCATTCCCCAGTTTTAGAGAAGTGCTGAAAAGCACGGAGAGGGCATGTACTGTTTTCCGCTGCTCGATGAGAGACTTCCAGACAAATACACTCAAAAAGGTCTGTTTCACTCTTATTCCCCAAAGGTAAAAATTATCTCTCTTTCCCTCCTTCTCTCTTGTTACAGATCCTCATTGGTGAATCTCACTCGCCTCTGTCAGCCTCATGCTATAAGGTCAAGATCCTCTGCAGAAAGTTTTTCTTTTAGCCTCAGGACTATTTTTCTATCTCTTATTCCCCCACTGCCAAATGCAGGCTCCAGCAAAGCCCAGGAGGAAAAACAAAGCCCATCTCCAAAAATATATAGACTTCCTCAGGCATGTGAGCATATGCTGCAAAAGGTAGATTTAGGGTTTGCTTTTAATGGAAATCATTGTGCTTGCTTGGGGGCGTTAGGGGGACCACTGGCATTTTTATGGAGATAAAAAAGGTGAGGAATGTAGGCGGCGAACGAGAGGTGATTTCAACCTAAGAGTGTCTGCGGTTGGACAATAGTTTGGCCACACTCTCGGGATGTATTCTCTGCTTATGTAAGTGTGTTGTCGGTGATGCTGCGAGTGTGTACATATGTGTGTGGTGGAGCTGCACTAACGAGATCCCCGAAGAACACCTCACTCACGGTTAATAGAGTGAGATCACACTGCTGCGTTTCCTCTCATTCACACCGGCTTAACCGGCATGGTCCCTGTGGTGAAGAGCACATGGCAGGGGAATACCAAACTGAGGCATCAATCGCCTGGATCTCACTGTATTGGTCAGGGGAGAACACGACTAAATTGAATAACACTCTCCTGCTCGCATGTTGGCATAATGTGCTTTCGTGCACAAGCTAGCACTGGCCAACACACACACATACACACACACATGCGCTCACACAAGTGGAAAACAATCAGTGATCCATCCCAGTGGCACCCTCTCCCGACAGGGTACAGTAGCCACCTCTCACTGCTTCACCACTGAGACTCCCTCTCGGTGAGAAATACAAGTGCGTCATATGATTGACTCATTTACACCTCCATATGACTATTAAATCGTCTGATATACATAGTCAGTTCAAGCTCAGTGCCTTACCCAAGCCCCATGGGCGCGGCTGATAATTTGACTTTTATTGAAATTTAGCTCCGGCGGGTTCAAGGTGGTTGAAGGTCGTTCTTTTACTGCCGCAGATGAGACGGAGTGAGAGCATGGCATCAAACCCTCAAGGCTCCATCTCTGTCTGACTCCCTCTGACTCCTCTCTCCCTCTCATCTGTTTTTCCTTCTCTGACAATTGGGGAGTCAATTTTGTGGTGCATCCAAACATGGTTTTACAATAACGTTTAATGTGATTGGATATAGCTAGCTGGGCTTCGCCTCAACCTCTTGGACACAGTCTATTCTATTACTTCTTAATGGTGCTTTGCCTTGTTCTTGGGATGAAACTAGCAGGAACACAGGTTAATAAGCATTAAGTTATTCTTTAGGGGAATAAGGGGCGAGCTGTATTAATTTCCTTCATCTGTGTGTTTGCTTTTCAGAATAAGTTTGTCACTTGTCTTTGACGATCGCCACCCACAGTTTTAAGTTCAGACTCTGAGGGTGAGCCATTAAAGGTGACAGGAGGAGCAGCAGCTGGGCTCTGCTGTGTTTTAATGGGTGTTTTTAGCATGCATATACTGTCTTCCACCGCATGCACGCCAAAGTTAGTGCACGCGTGACTTCCCTTTAATACTTCCATGCATTTTCTCTTCCTCTGCTGCTATAGCGTGATTTGTGTGTCCGTGCTAAGGCGAGACTGTTTTGTCTTGTGTTTTACTGTTCATAAATATTGCAGGGGCCACATGAGAGCAGAGCATGTCTTTGTATATACCCAGGCAGCAGGACAGAAATGGGGTAAGGTGCTTTTTTTTTTTTTTTTTTTTTTTTTTTCCAAGAAATGATGTGTTCAGCTGAGGTTAGATCCATAGCTGGATAAGATAACGCAGGGTGCTGCCACATGATGCCCTCTCCATTGCACTGTCTCTCCGATTACTCCTTCCATATCTTGTTTGGTATCTCTCTTCATATAAACTGCACTGTTCCTTCTTCTCCCTGTCCCTCTTTCTCAATCCTGTCTCCAACCCCCCCTTCGCCTTTTTTTTTTTTTTAATCTCTCAATCTCTCGCGGTTTCTCTTGCCCTCCATGCTGGTTCCACATATTATGGGATGGTTATCTCGGTTCAAGTGTGTGACAGAAAAGGACGGTCAGTTCTGTCTATTTCTTTGCCCTCCCGGCCCCCAGTTGCTGTAAAATGCAACCAGGCGAGTCAAGCTGAGACGCCATCAGAGACACAGTGCACATATTTGACACTAACTGTATTGATTACTTTCGTTCTTTCTATTTTTGTGCTTAATTTTGTGTTCCCTTTCTCCCAGTGCACCAACAGCATTCACACACACACACACACATAGGATTCACACACACACTAATGACAATCTTCACTGTCTTAATTAGAGTGAAGGACTGCACCGGGGGCTAATCCAGGGACACCTTTTTGTTCATTCAGCACTATTTCCTGGTCTGCTTGAAAAACAAAGATGCTTTGACTCACCCTGGATGGCCCATTAGCTATAACTTATCCAGCTGAATGCCAGCCTCACACAGTCCTGGTGCGGCATGGACAGGGTTTGTCTCTCTGCTTGTTTCAGGAGATTTTTCAGGACAAGTCTGGACTGACTTCTAAATTTTGTATGCGAGGCTTAGAAAAGCCCAAAGCTATAGTGGATAGACTTTCATTGTAAAGCCATTTTCCTTACGGGAAAAAAAGGTTGAATTACATTGCCATTTTCCCCATGCTGGCTTTTCCAACACAAACACAGATTTTAGTGCTGCAGTTGTTGTGCTGTAAAGTGATATTCCTCTGGCCCTCATGGTTCACATCAGCTACTCCAAAATTTTAATTTGGGGCATCGACCGGGGGGGTTAGGATCTTTCAGTTGTGTCATTAAAGTGATCAAATTTCTGCTTTTAATGTTTTTATTGGAACAAAAAGGAGAGTGGGAGGTGCAGGACTTTGCAAAGAGAATAAATGACAGTGAGTGGGTGTGGCTGAGCAATTGGGAAGCCAGCCAAAGCCTTGTTCCACAGCCAGTGAATCACTGGGGAGTAGTCTCCCTCTCTCTAAATGCTGTTTTGTGAGGTGAGGAGCCTGATAAGAGTTGTAATTACCTCATTTTACTGCAGCAAATTGCCAGGTTTCTTAAAAGCAGACAGGCTGGTTGAGGTAATATCAGCAGTAATGAGTATTGTGATAGTTGTGGGAGGCTAGCGCTGCTTCCATCTGGATTATTGCTTGGTCACTGCTGCTGCTTTGCTGTTACAGCGAACCTTGGCGGGTCCGAGGCTCATTACTGTCAGGTATAAAATGGTATAATATTGAGTTTATTTGTGCTGCGTGTTAAGCAGCATGACGAGGATTCACATAATCATTTATCTTATAATAACATAATGTGTACGCATGTGAAATTCACATTTATTTTTTAATTAAAGAAGACATTTTAGTACGTCCACATTTTTTTTTTTTTGCTGTATTCAAACATTATAGATAAAATCATCAAGCAGCTTGCAGTAGCTGCTTTTCAGTGATTTTACTTATGATAATTGCTGTACTAGTGTGTATTTGTGCATGAACCAATGCCATCTTGCATGTTTTTCTTGTAAAAAAGGCTGGTGACAAGTATAAACTTAACCGTATGGGAGTAGAGGACGACAACAGAAAGGCTGCCTTTTGATTGGTCCCTGTGAGAATCCATTAAATGACAGTCTCCTAAAGTAACTGCAGAATTCCCTAAGCGGTGTCATCACTGTCAGACTCACTCCAAAAAATCTACATGAAGGCTGATCATATTTCTGCTGTGTGCGTCAGGAGCAGAGATAAAAAAAAAAAAAGACGTCTGAAATGCCATATCCTTTGTCAGAGCGCTGAACGCTGTGTTTTCTCCAGATTATGTTGATATAATTTAACCTTTTCATGGAAATGCTAATAACCCTGCTGTTTGGCCTGAAACTGAAACATATGTTATCATATGTTTTTGTCAGTTGCCGTTAATCGTTAAAATGTAGAAAAGCAGCTGTTTTTCCACTTTACACCCAGCGAATGTTTGTTTAATGTATCAACATAATGAGCACAACCGTTCTTCCTATCCTTTGCTTTAGATCAAAGTCTGAACTAGTTAAGCTGCACATACAGACTCTTATATATACAAACCCCCAAAATATGAATGCACACACACACACATAAAAAAAAAAAACCCTGTGATATATAGCTAGGAAATGACTTTCCATTTGCATCTTTGGAAGAAGTTAATAATTCTGCAGTCGAGATCAAAGTTTTTCTTGGGTGCATGTGTGTTGAGTTTGAGTCCTTTGATAGCTAACTCCATTTCTTTAGGAATAAGCACAGGTCAAAGGGTCACGCTGGAAAACTCAGCATAAAGCCAGTAGATCCTCAGCTCCGTCTTGCCTCCAAGCTCGATGTTCATAAGGTGTAGATGTTGTAGCCAGATGGTTGACACGTGTGTTTTTATTTCGGGTGTGTTCCCCTCTCCTTCCTATCTTGTGTAGAGCTGGTGCAGGAAGACATATCTACCCCCCCCCCCCGTAGCCTGTCATTAACAGGAGGCAGAGAAAGAGAGATAAGTGGACGGAATGGAGGCGAGGGGGTAAAAAAAAAAAAAGATAAGGGGGTACAAGTGAAGAAGATGAAAGACAGTGGTAAATGGTTAGTGAAGAAACGTGCAGGGAAGAGGGGGAGAAAGGATGCACTGGGATTAAGGGGGAAAGAGAGGCAGAGGAAAGAAAGATGAGTGTGAGAGGAAAGAGGGAGGAGAAGAAGGTGGAGGTAAAGACAGAACGAAGGGGGTGGGTCGGTGGTTTGGTGGGGTTATGATGAATTAAAGATGACACTCTCCGGCAGCCTGGTTTCTAAAGATCACTCTGTCTGCTAATGTAATGTTAATGAATGCAAATGATGTGCCTAACCTCTCTCCCCTGACCAGGAGAGGATCAGGACGAGAGAGGGAGCGAATGAGAGCAAAATAAGGCGGACGAGAAGGAGGACTGGGGGGTTGTGAAGTGGGGGGGAGGTGGGGATAAATGTGCTGATTCTGTGTCGGGCCTTTAGCGTAACGAGTGACCGACCGCTGAGATATGATTGGACGTATCAGTCTGTTGTCACCAGCCTTCGGGGTGTGTGCACCTTTCTGTGTTTATCGACCCCACCTCAGGGGGCGCACTTGTGTTTCCATGCTTCCCTTCCGCAGCAACTCTATTACGAACTGGTGATGGATGGGAAAAGTGCTGGTGAAGCTGCTCGCCATGTGTGTCGCAAGGTTGAATCTTAAGTTTTTATGCGACGTGGCAGCTCCAGATGTGTAAGGCAAAGGGAGTGTCACCTTGCTGTGATTGGTGGGATAATTTCATCAGGGTTCTGCAGATACCGCATGTATTTTAATTTTCCTATCGTACGAGCCATTCTTCTCTAACATCTGCCGCTGATCTCATTTGGCTTCTAACTTCCCCCTCCTCTGTATCTCCTCTCATCTCTCTTGGCTTTCTTTCCCATCTCTCTGATACTGACCTCGTCTTCTTTCATCCTGAAAATTTTATTTTCACTCAGCCAGAGCGAGTGACTGCAAGCCCAGAACACTGTTAATACATTCGTTTGTGCGCATGTGTGTGTGTGTGTGTGTATGTGTGAGCCCCGTTCATTTAATTCTGTCTTTGGCTCAGCGACGAGGGACTTGTGTGTCCCATCACACTGCGCCAATGTCTCAGAGGATGGCAGATTATTTTCTGTTCAATTTTCAAATCAGCCACATTGTCATTTCTGTCTTCGGGGAGACATAGAAGTAACATATTTCTTTTGATGTATTTCTGTTGACTGTTCTGTATCTTCTATTTAAAGTGAAAACCTTTCAGTGTGAGTGACACAGCTTTGGTGTGGCACAGATTAGAAAAGTCTCACATCTGTGTTCGTAAGGATTGTCTTCTCTGTTGAACACGGTGACTCAATCAGAGATATCACCTCTTTCATATTCTTTTTTACCCTGAAGCAGAGCTCTGCCGTAAGCCCAGTCACAGTTTTCAAATCAGCTCAATGCTGTCGACCATGTTGGTCTTAAGATGGTCCTAACTTCTTTTTTTTTTTTTTTTTTTTCTGTGTGTGTGTGTGTGTATGTGATGTCCCAGGGTGTAGAGACTGAAGAGTGTCTGTCTGTGTGCCAGTCATACACAAAATTTGTTGAGAAAATACTTCAATCTGTCAAAAATGCCCCCTTTTTCTTTTTATTCATAAATCCCCCTGAGTGGGCGGCTGATTAGTTTGGGAGACGCTGCAGCTTTTGCTCTTGTTTGTTTGTCACTTTGTTTTCAGCCCTGTATTAAGATGCCAGGCTCAGCAGGCTACCATGGGGCTTCATCATTAAGTGCTCATTTCAATCCCGCTGATTTCTCCTCTCTGTTTCTCATCTCTGCCTCTCCCTCTGTCTGCCTTTTCCCTTCGATCTCTCTCTCTCTCTCTCTCTGTGTTCTCCCATCTTGATTCCATTTCTGAGAAAAAAAAAAAAAAAGAGAAAAGATAAAGCCCTCTTAAATATTGTCATTCAAGGCCTTCGGATCTTATTTCAGTTTGTTGCTGCAATCACAAAGAGAAGGCCCTCTCGGCCCAGCATCCAGCATCAGGACATGATTGTCTCATTGAATTACAAAGTGTACCAGCATCCTTGAACAGGAGGGCGTAGTGGAGTGGCAAAGGAGGTGGGGGTGGGGAGGGGGGAGGGGGCTTAAGGATAGATGAATGGAAAAGATGTGTTATGGGATGGGAAGGGAAATCCACAGAGAATAGTCTGCCATATTGACTAAGGAGCCAGGGAGCTTCGGCAAGGCGCTTCAGCACATGTTCTATCGACCGGCAGCCGTACAATCATACAGACACGGCAACAAAGGGAGGGAATTACACAGACATGTTACTTTTCTGACTTGCAAACTGTGGAATTAAAGTCATACATTAAAAGGCTCAAAGAGGGCAGAGAGATTGGAAAAAAAAAACTATCGGTGCTGCTCTTTCTTGTCTCAATTGTCCTTCTATATGTTCCTTGGCGTAAGTTCGAGCAATATGTAATCATGCATGTCCATGTGATGTATCATGCGACTGCTTGCTGACGCGTAATTGTGTGAAGAGGGCTGCCTTATCGATCTGTAACGCAAGGCCCCATCAATGTTTAATGCAGTCTCTCTCGCTCTTTCATTTCTCTCCCTCGCTCCCTCTCTCTCTCTCTCTCTCTCTCTATCTGTGGATGCAGCCCACTGTTAAGTATTGATCCACCATTTGGAGCAGTGCTTTCTGGGATTGGACGCTGTAGGCCCCTTTGGATGAGCCTTAGTTTTGGCTCGGCTTGCAACTTCTTGGTTTTTGACTAACAAGCTGGCTGCGCATCGGCTTGAGTGAGCCTTACACAATGAGTCAACCCACACCCGTTGTATGCTTTAGAGTGGCTAATATTCTGTGATGTAGTCACAATACCCCCCCTCCCCCCCCTCCCCCCCAGCCTTGTGGCTCTTTGAATCCATTTAAGACCAGCTACCCTGACACCTACAAGCTATTGTATTCCAATAGATTTATGAGCCATGGTGACATAGTCAACATTAAGCTCTCTATGTTAATAATTTTCCCGCAGACTGAGCTGCTAGTGAACCTGGTGGTGTTTTAATTTATTGGAGCTCGCAGGTGGAGCTGACATAGCAGAATGCGACTGCAGGAGAAACACTCTGGGCTACCCTCCAAACATGAGGGACAATAGCTAGCTGTTGTCTTTCCTTTGCCTTCCAAACCAAAGAGAAGGAGAGAGAGTAATGGAGTGTGTGGTCAGATATGAGTGCGATCAGGAACAGGGAGCCAGGGAAAAGGAGGACCGAAGCCTAATTGTTCTTGCCAAGACTTTATGGTCTAAGTTGAGGAGTAGCCCAGCATTAAGAGAGAGGAGAGATAAATGATTGTCCCAGCTGCTACAGCATATTTTTTTGTCCAAGCAAATTACTGTGTCCACTGAACAAATACCATTTTAAGAGAGAGATATTTTATCCCAAAATGTAAACTTAATAATTTGAGTCTTAAAAGACATTTTTATATAAAGTGGACCAGCATTTTGTCATTTTTTTTCCCATTTAATGGCATACATAGATTCAAAGTTCCTGTGAGACTTAACTGTTTTATAGGCTGAGGTCATATAACTTACAGTTTCAGCAATAAACCAAAATCTGCCTTTTTCAGTTTTCAAAGAGTTGGCTTTTCTAATTAATGCGGGTGCCTCATTTTAAAAAAAGGAAACTCTTCAAATCCACTTATGATTAAATGGATGAATAGTTCACATAACAGCTCATTTAAAACTCACACACATGCAAGTACACAAGGGACATTTCCTAAATCCCCATTGTCGGCGGACAGGTGTGGGAGCTTGTGGCATGACGGCACCGTGGGCTCCACCCCGTTGCTAATAACCACTTAGCATACCCCACTTACTCATCTGCTACTCTGATATCCTGCTAATGGCAGGCATTAGGTCACATGACACTAGCTCAGCAACCCGTCCCATGAGCCTTTGACCTTTCATTGTCTCCTAGCTTCACCGTCTTGCTCCCCCCTCTTTTCCATTTTTTTTTAAAGGAAATGGAAAACCAAGTGCCTGTGTGATTTGACTAAAGCTTCTGTGATTTCCCCTGAGATAGGGTTGGCAGTCCCCACAATGCTGGCTGGCGCTGAGGGCTGTTTGCTCCTATCTCCCCAGCTGACAGCGAGTCGTACAGTACAGGCAGGCAGGCAGGCAGGCAGGCAGGCAGGCAGGCGGGCAGGCTGGCTGTAGCTGCCTGGTTGGCTGCAGAAACCAGACAAGGCAAGGCTGATCTTAGGGAAATTGAAATACTCTGATGGAAGCCGGGTGTGAACAAGGCTGTCACTGTAGGTGTACACAGAAAATTGCTCTCTGAGTTGGCTGGTAAATGTGAAAGTGCATGTGTCTTTGTGTGTGCAGCACGTGTGCACCTTAACATGTATATGTGTGAGGGCTTGTGTGTGTGTGTGTGTGTGTAGCTGAATTACCTAGGCTAATTGGTTTCATGTCTGAGGACAGTTTCTCCCAGTAAGTGGAGATTGAGAATGAAAACCCTCTTTTCTTCCTACCGGTGGCTTGTCACTCATCCTCAGTTGCCTTGATTTTTTTTTTCCTCTGTGCGTTTTTTTTTTTTTTTAACCAAGACCAATTGAACTTCAGATGACGTGCTTGGAGTGCTCCATCATTCGGAATGATTTCCAAATCATTGCAAGTTCAGTGAGATTTTAAAATAAGCAACAGCTGCGGGTAGGGCGCTGAGGCCTAAAACCTCTCCTTGAACGAGGCCAACGTCTGCCGGTTCTGCTTTTGCATTCAATCAGGGTGAGATTTCTCCCTTATCAACAACACGTGTGGGCGTTGCTAGCCAACCATTTGCTGTAATAGTGGATCATGTCCAAGCTGAAGACACAGCAACCGCAGTTCTACTGAAAATTTTTTCCACACATATCCCGTTAATCTAGCACAGATCATCACCCAGACATACCTTTCACTCTTCTGTCTCCCAGTTTTTATCTGTTTGGCCACAACAAACATGACTGAGGGCATGTTGTGGCAGAGGATATTGAGAAATGTGAAATATGCCTTGATTAACTCTCAATAAGATTGAAGGTTTAAGCTTGAGAATAAACTGTCTGTTCGAGGGGAAATTATGAATCTATCACGCACCGCTGAGGCCATTGTGTCACCTAGTCCATCAGTCTATAAATCTGCGTGTTTGTGTAAGAGGGAGAAGCAGTTTTTGATTACTTCTGCACTTCTCTGTTCTTTCCTGAAACGGCGAGAAAGAGGTTTCCAGATTTCAGTGTGCCAACAAGGCAGATATTAATCAAAACAGGCCTGACAAACTTGGGTGAGCTGCCAGACTTATTTGCCTACACTGTGTCACTGAGGATTAGCAAGAGGCGAGAGAGCAAGAATGGAAAATCTTTGTGTTTTGATATTTTGTAGATATATTGTAAGTCCAAAGTGAATTTATAAAAAATACTATTCCTCTTTTCCTCCGCTATTCCTCCAGATTTTCCTGTTGAGGTTGTAACTTTTTATGGTCTCATTTTCTAGTGCAAATGCAGTGGAATATTTATCTAAGGTACATCTTGAGATTTTGTGAAAATGTGCAAAAAAAAAAAAAAATCACAGAGAAACCCGAAGCATCTTCCCCCATCTCATGACTGTAGTCTGTCATAAGCCTACTAGTTTTTCAGAGAATTTCCCCCCGCTAGGAGTAAACAAACTGCAATGGCCCCGTCTTGGAGGGCTGTCTCTGCTTTCGCGAAGCCGCTGCTTTCTTTGGGTAAACAATGTGACAAAGTTCAGCATTCATACATGCAGACGCGTTACAGTGTTTCTCCCGAGCACACAGACACAAACACGATACGAAAATATCCGCTCGCTTCACCACCAGCGGCTGCATATCGTGCAAATCCATGCACGCACGCAGACAAAGGCAGGATGCACATACTGTGGTTTCATGCTCACACAGAGAGAACACGATACAAAGCTCAGCATTTAACAGCATGACAGAGGCTCTCAGACACTCTCTCCAGCAAAGTGCCAAGGCTTTGTTTCCATGTCTCTTGTCTTAACAGAAGTCTAGCAGAGATGGATGAAACGCTGTGGAGGATTCGTCTCCTTTCAGTTCATCAATGATAGTGTCAAGTGATCACTGGGGCTTGAATGCAGTTCAGCTCTGTGGAATGATACTCAAAATAGCTTTCTTTTAGGCTAACCGCTGTCTTTTTCTCACTCTGCCTCTTTTTTTTTTCTCTCTTTGCTGCAGAGACGGTGATGGACACTCGGGTGGCCACAGCTGAACTGGGTTGGACAGCGTATCCTAATTCTGGGGTGAGTGGCTGGTTGCAAACACATTGCATGCTGAGTAAAGAAAAAAATAAAAGCAGTTTTATAAGTTTAGTGTCCAAACTTTTTTCTGTTGGATGGAAGATAGCATTAAAGGGTGATATGAAACATAAAACCACAATGCACATACAGATCAGCCAGACAGACAAATAGGCAGGAAGGCAGGACAGGAGAATAGACTTAAGTAGTGCCCAATGTAGCTCCTATTATGGGTATTATTTTCTCTCTGTCCCAGCTCATAATGACTTAATGACATAATGAGTCCACGTAAGCCCCAGAACACAGTACCTAAGTCCCTGTAAATGGAAGCTGGGGGGATACCATAGACATAATGATACTGTAATGATACATTTATGCAGGGAAGTGGAGGTATTAGGATGAAACGGGCGAGGAGGAGCTAAGAGGATGGAGACGCTCAGGGCTTTTTTCAGATTTTTTAGGACTATTTTCAACTTTCAGGTAGTTTCATGCACATAAAAGGAGTGGAAATGAAAGAAAGTGCCAAGTCACCAGAATGGATACAGTTTTATTTATTTATTTTTTTTTCTTTAAGTCACTGGATCAGACGTATGATAGCCCTATTACACTAATGGACCTAAAGAGCATTTTAAGGTCTTGTTCTCTGTGCTGTAATTCAATAACTCAATGAAAAGCTCCATAGACCAACACTGATAGCATGAGTCTAACAGGAGCTTCCCAGGACAGACAATGACTATTTCCCACGTATTCTGGGTCTTTGGGTCTTTATGAGGCATTTTACACACGTGTAAATGAAGCCTTTATTGCTCTTGAACAGAGCTTTGGCTGCTGTTTAAACATTAGAGAATATGACAGCTTTTTTTTTTTTTTGTCTTCCCAAAGGAGTACTAACTAAAACAACCTGAAACCTGGAATAAATTGGTGTGTTCATGAAGTGTGTGTACCAATATGTTTGTGTGTGGGCATGCACACAATTATTTTGACAGCAACTCAGCTGAGACCTTGTTGCAAAATAATGCGTCTGTCGTGCCAAATATAGGTTTCTAGTGTCTAGCACAGGAATGTTTGTTAATATAATGGTTACAATGTGTAGTATTCGTTGTTGTTGTTGTTTTACTGTATGTCAAATGAACATTACTCAACTTGTAAGACGTAGTTCTCAAGCAGAGACAAGAAAAACCTTCCGATTTTTCTCAAAATGAGCAGCTGATTATGTCGCAAAACAGCTGACATAATTTAAACAACAAAATGGCTTCGTTGCAAACGGTAATTTAGACGTTGATTTCAAAAGTTTCATTATGTGTTTATGAAGATACGACAGGATGCAGTTTCTGTCTTTTTAAAATATTCCCTTTTTTCAGAACCTTCCTTTTTCTTTGCACCAAATCTGCAGGTTCTAAGTTCTTTAGGCTTCTTTCAATGCAAATGTTCATCAGGGCCAACACATGACAGCCATGTATCACTTATTGATTGTGTGTAGTAGAATAAACCGTATTTTTTCCAACATCAGTCTCATATCATCACATCTTTTTTTTTCTTTCTGTGAAGAGGAAAGAGGAAATATCCAGCAAGACCAACTAAGTAGAGACATCTACAGTGCTGTTTCCATCGCAGCTTGTTCAGTTCAGCAAGCCTCCAGGCACACAGAGCCTCTCGTCTGTGTTGAGAATAGTTTTTTAAGCTACTGCTGGTGTAAAAGTTCAGGCATGGAGAGACCTGCTGTAGGGAGAATCCACTCATAGCGCTCACTGGAAGAACCTTCCCCACCATGCAGCTGCCTTGACCTCGCTAGTAGAGATGCAGCGTGATTGTGTAATGCACACTCTAACATGCACACTGACATGCACATAAATGGCAGGTTTTATATGTGATGGGTTCATAAGTGTAAGAATTCTGATTTTTTTTTAATGTCAGATCTAATCAATATCTGATAATTAACAATAATAAAGTCCCATGTAAGTAATTTGTGAGCCTAGTCTTTAACAAACGGCCAAATACATTTGTGTGTCCCTGATGATGAGCTGTTGCGCATCAGCCACAAGTCAGAGCTGAAGGTAAACTAGAAAAAATACAGTAAAAAAAAAAACAAACCAGACTTTAGCCTGCAGTGGTGTCCAAAGATACAGAGTAAACGGTGCACTTTGACTTTGGCATCATGAATACTAATTTTAATAATGCATATTTGTGTGTATAGCCAGTGGCTGAATGGTCAATTTTCTTCTATTTGTGAACCAAACAATTGTCTTTCTGTAACACACAGCGAGAGAAAACGGCGCACGCACAAGTGTTGCTCCTGTGCTGTCTGGCTACATCTCATTAAATCCCTTTAGTGTCTTCTCCTTCAGGAGTTCATAAAGAGTGTATATGTGTGAGTCTGGCTGTGTGTTTGGCTGACCTGAAGGGTTAATTTTGAAGGATTGCAGAAGCAGTGTCATTAGTTCCACTGGTGTAAACAGGAGGACATATCAGGGCTGGCCCTGTGAATGTATAATAGAGCAGTAGAGTGTGAGTGCACACTAGTATGATAGCATCTGCCTGAGAGAAGGAGCGTTTAGGAGGAAAACAGATGTGTACAGCAAATAATATGACACTGTTCCTTCATAATGCGCATTCATGCTTCAGCATTTTTCTCTATTGTTTCATTTCATTTGGATATATTCCTTCTTTCCCCCTGTAGACTTTCCCCTCCTTTGTCTTTTTTACTTGACATGCATTTATTTCTAAAATGATTGTTTTCAATGTTCAACGATAACGTGATAACTGAAGCATCACCTAAATGAGTAAGTAAGCCGGGATTTTAGAGGGATCCCACTTTTGTTATTGATATGAATGTGTTATCTGATCTTTTTTTTTTTTTTGCCTGATTTTTCACAGTAATCTGGTTTCCTGTGTGCATAATGCAAACATAACATTGTGCAGAAAAGGGAGATAAGGAAGGTGACAAATTGAGGTATTGTATTTGAACATTTAGAGAAGAATTTCTATGAGTCAAGGAAAGGAGAGTGAAGAGGAGGAAATGAGGTACAGCCAAAGACCGAGGTGGTGTGTCCACCTGGTGTTTTTAAAAAGCAGAACAGAGCAGGAGGAGCTGGAGACAAACACGAATAAAACACATAAATACCTTGAGGCTCATAATTCTAACTAGCCTGTAGCCCTGTGCTCATGTTAACTAGCCTGTAGTGATATCCACAGGGAGATATGTTAATATAAAAACTATGACCACACAGTTTTACTGGGAAATTAGAGACTCAGGAGGTTGTCTTCTTTTCAGAAAGTCGGTAGTTTAAACCTCAGCTATTCTGGTCTGCATGCTGAAGTGTTGTTGGACAAGACACTGGACCCCAAATCGCTCCAGATTGCATCAGTGTCTGAATGTCTGGTTTGAGTTCCCAATGAGCAGTTTGGCACACAGGTCACTTAGTTGTGTGTAAATGTGTGTAAATAGATGAATGCTGACATATGCTGCACAGCACTTTGGGTAATCCAAAAAGCAGAATAGTGCTGTATAAGATCAATTCTTTCACAATATGTTATTCATTATGCCTTCCATTCCATTTACTTTGAGCTTTTCTCCCAGCTTTGCTGTTAAAACAACGATGACAACTCAAACCCGTTGTTATCTTGAGGTGTTTTCATGTGGTCAAAACGAGTTGAGTCCTCTGAAACAAAAGCAAAAAGTGCTGGTGAGTGAGCCATGAAAGAATCAAAAACTACAAAAATTAAAAAGGGCTTACAACCTGAAAACTGTGTTCAGTCGACGCACGCATCAAGGAATTCTGAACCTTCAGAGAAAAGAAACCAAAGTCTCTTTATCTTAATTTATTTCTGCATCATTCTTGAATAATTTAGATAAAAAAGGGCACCAGAAAAATTGCTTTCATCCGGAGTGGGCTGGATGGGATTAAGGGAGTCTGGAGTGAGGAGCTGAGAAGAGAAATGTGGTCGTGGCGGTGGAGGAGCTGAAAGGGGTTGCAGGGTCAGGAAGAGGGGGGGGAGGGAGGGATTAGGAGAAACAGGAGTGTGTGTGTGTGTGTGGGGTGGGGGGGTGAGAGATCACTTTTGTGTGCGAACAGGACCGAAAAAAAAGGAAACAGCAGCCCTGTAAAACTGCCACATTCAGCTGCTGATGTGCATGTGGAGGAGAGCTCGGGTTAATTCATGTGACTCCGAGAGGTCACAGACAGAGTCCTGGCTTTAAGGTGAGAGACTTTGGGGAGGAGAGTGGGGGGTTATGGGGTCAGCGGGGGCGCTGCCAAGCATGGAGCGGCTTGGTGTGGTGGTTATAAGGGAAGGAGAAGGATAAAGGGCGGGCCAAGCGAGCAGAGAGTGAGGGGTGTGGTGGAGGATAAATGCTGCGAGACAGGAAAAGGCGTGGGGGGAGCGAGACGGAAACAGAACGATAAGAAGGAGATTTTGCAGAAATCCCTCTGTCCTTTTGATTGTAGCAGGTGCTTAAGAGGGGAAGGGGGGGGCAGACATGTTTGTTTGTATTTACACTCTTGTATTTCAACCTGTGGGCTTCTGTGTGCTCAGGCGTTTTTTTTTGTTTTTTTCAAACGCCTGAGTGTGCTGTTGCGTACCCACACCTGTGTGTGTGTGAGTGTGTACAAGCGCAGGTGCTGTTAGAGTTGAGCCGTCTTCGGGTGCGCCTGGCCTCGGGGGGGG
>JAPZDZ010000004.1:10946289-10978622 GCA_029783805.1 Acanthurus tennentii | reverse complement strand
TAATCCTTTTTTTTGAAATCTTCAACGCCCCCCCCCCCCCTTCCCCTTCCCCTGCTCCACAACCACCAGCACCACCTGTGTCTGCAGGATAGTGCTGTCAAGTGTCATGCTTTGCAAGATTTTCATACACACACACACACATAAAGCAGACAGACAGGGGCCCCTTTGCATCCTAAAGCCTTGATACCTTGCCATCCTCCTGTCCCCCTGCTGACACCGTCTCTGTGGTTTGTCCCTAAATGGCCTTGCCTTGGGCCATAGAGCGCCGGGGAGCCTGCAGGGTGACAGCTTTCACTCTGTCTCAACGTTTCTGCATTCCACTCACTCCATCTATCCCCCTGTTATCACATTCAATTTCTGTTCGTCATTTTTTATACTTCTCATCCACTTTAAAAGATTTAAAAATCCTGCTCTTTACATTCTGTCTGCTCTCTTCACATTCTTCTTCTTTACCATTTTTAAAATTTGATTGTTCTCCTCTTTACTTACCTGCTGGTGCGTCAGAGCACATCTCTAACTTTGATGTACAGCGCACACACAGTGGGGATGAATCATGTAATCTGCCTCATCATGTTTTATGATCCATAAGTTTTCAGACACTGAGATTCAGTCAGATTTCAACACAACACACTCGAGCCATTTGCGTAGGGTGACTCGGGGTAATGTTGCTACTGGTAACTGAACTGCTGCTGAGGCGATGTCGGCTGCAAGGTTCCTCTGAAGGTGTGTGGGTGTTACCAGGTGCATGGTGAGAAAAAATCTTCAGGAAACAGTTCCCTTCTTCAACACGTTAACCTTGATTTCGTCCTGTTAATTTCGCGTTTAAGCAGCAGGAGTTTTCCAAATTGTTCACAAGTTTACTTATTCCTTTTTTTTTTACCCTCGAAGAACTTAACAGCTGGCCGCGAATAAAAATGCTTCTGTTCAATAATAATCTACTTGTTATTTGCTATCAAAAGTCATGTTGCTTCTCAGCTTTTTATTAGTATCACATAAATCTTTGTTTGTCTTTTATTTTGTGAGTAATTTATAAAGATCATCAATATATGTATTTGTTATGCATATGTGCACATATATATATTTGTTTGCTTTCTCTCTCTGCTTGAGTTAGGTATTGCATATCTGAACAGCAAAAGTCAGTTTTGCGTCAGTGTCCTCTTATATGATTTAATAACCTTTTTTTGAGCACTGAATTTTTAGGGAAAGTTTACCGTAATAAACATAGATGTTAATAAAACAGAACACAAATTTTTCACAAAAGGCGAAATAAATACATGAGAGTCAGAGGGTCCAAACTTTGTTTAGGTTGGAAAGTGTCTGTGTAAAGATCCAGATCAAGAAAAATATTAGTAACTTGTCCCTTACAGACCTGCACATATTAACATTATTTTTATCTCGCTAGTCAAGAAATATTACTGGCAAATGGCTGAAAATGCTCATGTTAATCCACCAGGTTATGAAATGTGCAGTAGAATCATATGTTTCTGAACTCACTGCGACTGCAGATGAACAATTTACATAAAAAATATAAATCGAAGTCTTGATGCCGTTCATTTTCATGGCCACATTTTCCACTGTTAAATATTATTCCAGTGTACTAAACAGAGGTCACCCAGAGGATTTCTTTGTATTTTAAACATCATTCACTTTGTTATTCAATCATTTATTTATTTGTTTCTGTTTTACCTCCTACGTCAAGCAACCTTGTAAAAAGCTCCTTCACCCACAAATCTGTGTGAAATGTGCTTGCTTTAATAATTCAGTTCTTTAAATCTTCTGTAAGAAGGATTGTGCTGAATTCCCTGCAGTTCAAATTTAAATTTCATTCTTCATTCCGTAGTGGAAAAAAAAAAAAAAATCATTTGTGTTAATTTTAATCCTGCTGACTGCATCGTAAACAAGAGCAGCTACATTTAGTAACTCCTACAGTATCTTGGAGATTTGTATTTGCCAGCAGCTTGTTGTAAAAACATCCTCAGGCCATCAGATCGGTTGCCTCCTCAGAGCACCCAGCAGGTAATTAAAAATGTGAGTGTCAGTAATTTCATTACAAAAGTTAGATGGAGGAGTTAGAAGGTGAGGCCCCTGAGTAGATTCCTGCTTAGAATGGCGCAGCTTGACGCCATATTGTGTGCATGACTTTCAAGATTCGAGGAAAAAGGGCGTGTAAAAGACATTTGAGAGCTTGTAATGAGACAAAATTGCGAAGAATGTGTCAACACATGACATCATCACCTCGTGTAAAAACACATAATAAAACCATGGTGTACCAACAAATAAAAACAAACAAAAAGAGTGTTGGATGTTTTTTTTTTTTTTTTTTATACTAAACATCAATATGGACTCACTTGTTAAGCGCACCGGTTCAGTAAACATATTGATCGAAGGGGGGGCATGGGCGTGGTCAGAGAGCAATGAGTCTCATGCGGACGGAGTTCCATTTGGGCTAAGTCAAACTGTGTGACTGTAATTATGGAGTGGCTGGGATCTGGCAGGACTTGGGAGTGTTTCAGACATCACCATTTCCTCCCCATCCATCACATTCAGCCAGGCGGAACTAGGCCACAGATGCCCCGCAAAATAATCATTCCCATGCAACTGGCCTGACAGCGGCCCTCATTCAATAACACAGCTGATCAGAAATGATAATAGCAATCATGCCACCGCATATTTTAGAGGCTGCAGCCTGGCTCTGTGTGTGTGTGCATGTGTGTGTGTGAGGTGGGAGATGAGGCGTAGCTTTTCAGAATATGAGAATTTACAAGGGACCATGAGCATGTGTCTCCAAGCATGTGAGGGGATGTGAGTAAATGTTGCTGCAGTCGCTGCTAAAAAAGCAAACCAACTGTTGCTTTTGCGTGACATGTCCATTTCTGCAGACTTCAAGGAGCGGACCTCAAAGGTTGAAATGCAAATGTTCTCATTAAGTCAGAGGGATTTGAGTCAGCCCTTAGAAAGAAAAAGAGCTATCTGTCTTGTGATTACCGGCAGCGGTGAGCTTTTGCAAAATGAGAAGCGCATCTTTCAGCATGGGCATAAAGAGTCCAGTTCCTATCTCAGCTTTTCATGTCCACATATAATTCACTGTCCTTCTGAGACCTTGGCCTTTACGAACCCCGTCGATGTGAATTGCACCTGCGTGTGTGCTATTCCCTTTTCTTTTCTCTTCTCTTTTGATCAAAAGCCAGCTCTTTAAATGCTGATTTATTCATGCCTAATTATTTAAAAAATGGACTCTATGAAGGTAATACTTTCCCTGCCTCGGTACAATGTTGTGTTGTCATGAATAACAAATAGGCTCATTATTGAAATGTCCATCCTAAGCCTGTAGTATGAAAACCAATCTCCTGCTTGTCTCCGCCCACATGTTTTGGTCCCGCAGTGATAGATGAACAGACAACTCTTGGTTAGAAAGCACTCACAAATGTTCCTTCCCATTCCTCTTGGGGATTCGGAAGTAAACACCTCAGCTATACTCTCGGCGGTAACATTATATACACAACCTAGTCCCAGACGCCTTTGTAGAGAATTAAAAAGTGAAGCAACCTCTCCAGCTGATGGAAGTTAGTTTGAGGAGTAAACTCAAACTTGAGTGCTTTAAATGAGAAGGGCAAATAAAAATAAGCTGTAAACTGCATCAGCAGTGTGTAGTCGGGGATAAAGTCGTGGGAAAAAAATGGTGGCAGTTCAGCGGCTCCATTTAGCCATCGCCGTCTACTATTTAGTTCATCTCTTGCCTTGGGTCCTGCAGTAAAACCTCGTCAGACTGAATAATGGGAGCTTTGACGGCCGTTCATGAAACAATTGCCAGACGCTCATCTACTATTTGCAATGGCATTTTGCAGACCTTTCTAGGCTGAGGAGCTTTAAATGGGGGGGAAATGCTCTCATCATCCATCTGTGTTCAGTATGTCTGAGCATGTAGCCGTATTAACTGGTGCTGATGGATTTGAAAAGCATTTTGTGAGTGTGACTCCACCGAGACTCAGGCAGCAGACTGGAGGTTAAAAGATCAGCCCAATAGATGCTTCTCTATTCAGGTCTCCATCTAGTGCGAATTGACTGAAGCTGAGTAATGGACTAAAAGTAGTCGAGACCCGTCTTTATGTGTGTGTTGTTAAGCCCGGGCCACACAACCAGACCCGCTGCTGCCAAGTGTTTTGGCTGGTGTGTGTGGCTGAGGATTGAGTTACAGCACAACAGGACAGAAGTCATATTGCTCATACTCAAATCCTGAATTTTTATTTTTATGACAACCATTGCCCTCCTTCCACTGAATAGTCCCAGCCAAAAACGAAACTAAGGAGTTGAATCAGGAAATAAAGGTTATTCTCGGTAAATTAATCAGAAAGAAAGGACACTTTTTTTTAATGTGTCGTTTTCATTCCAACAGAGAGTCACTCTTGTTCTTTGTTAACTACTCCTTTGCAGGTCTTAAAATGGATACTGAAAATAAGATACGCAGATGTACGGAGGCAGTGAAAATGCCGAATATTCCAAACACTGAGCTCCTAAATGACAAATATCATCTTAGTGTGTTTTTGTTTTTTTGTTTTTTTAGATATCCTAAAATAAATTTGTAATATTTCTATTTCCAGTGGTCATGTTGTACATTTGTTACATCCGACTTGAGTGGAATCTTGTAGCCTGTGGACTGTAGCTCCCGTCATGTTCCCACCATGCCTGCTCTAAATGACCCATTAGTCAAGTCCATTTCCCCTTTTGTTGTCCACAGGTGTTACGTCCATGTTCTGATAGGTTACTCTCAGCTCTTTGATTGGGGCCCCTGCTTGTTCCCAGCTCACGGTTGGATGCTGCAGTCCTCTAGAGCAAGACTGTGGCCATCTGAGCTGCTCTGTTATTTTAGCCTTTGAAGGTAATGGCAGGAGATCAATGTGATGAATGGCCTTTATGAGGGCAGAGTATTGATGGCTTGATGGCAGCGAGCTGAGGCTGTGGGAAGGGGAACATCAGCCTGAATAAATTACCACGCTCCCTTCTCCTTGATTCCTCTCCACTCCGGTGTTTTTCTTTTATCCATCACTCTGTCTCTTTCTTTCCTCCGCCCTCTCTTCTCCGACTCAGCTAGCTGTGACTGGTCATTAACACCAACATTAAGCGCTCTGTGAATCCATAGCTCCTCCATCTCCTCGCTACTGCCCATAAACCAGAGCAGCCATAATGACACACACAATGGGCACACTTGACAATCGGGACCGGGGAAGAGTGTCTCCTATATTACTGGCTAAAGCAAAGCTATTACAGTGGAGCCGGTGGGTATATTTGGTTGGCATAAAAATGAGTGTTGTGCAAAGAGGCTCTTAATATTTGTCTGGTGTTTCATCAGCAAGAAAGTTTGTGTTCAGCGAGATCGGTAGTGATAAAACACAGATACAGGGACGCAGAGATGCATACATTAAAACTAATTGAGAAAGAGCTGACTTTATAGAGTCACATAAACTACTCTTCAAAGTAATGTTGGACAGTCATTTAGTCCCCACGCTAAAGCTTCCACCCGCTGTATTCATTTTCTTTGTGCCATATGCACATCCTCTGCCGCTCTGTGGTTTCCACAAAGAGAGCATTAGCTCTTATCATCTGAACTTATGGGTGATACGGCAGGGAAAACACGCGGCGAGGTTGTAAAGAAAGAGGAGATGCACTTGGGAATGCAAAAATAATCCCACCACAGTCTCCACCTTGTTCACCTTGAGATGATATGAATGATACATGCCTGGAACATATATCTGCGCTTAGGTCTGTAATGCATGGACTAAATATACACAGCTCATGACTAACAGTGTTATTTGATATACAAATCCTTGAAGAGGAAATGGATGGTGGGACCGGGGAGTTCCATTATCAGTAAGGTGACAGGTGATGATGCCTTCTCTTTTCTCTCTTCTCTCGCAAGGTCAGAGAGATGTCACCGAGGAGTGCAGGAGATAGATTTGATTTAAATGATGTAAAAGGTCTGCAGAAGAGTGAAGAAATAGAAATGGGAAACGCATGCAGAGAATTGATGTTGCTGTAGGGCATTTGCTGCTTATGTAGATACACCCCTTTTTTTTTCTGAAACGCGTGTGTCACATGTGTTTCGGCGTCGTTAGAAGAAAGCATGTGATCAAGATTCTAAAGAATGAACGCCATTGTTAAAGCTCAGGGTAATCAAATGTTTTGGACCTACAGAAGCAGAAATGTGGCATGTAGCCTGAAGCTCTTCGGCGGCAAAACAACAGCCAGCAAATCAATATGTGGTCGGTAAACCATCAAATTATAAACAGCACATTCGCTGAGCGCACACACACACACACACACACACAGACCTGCACAGCAAAAGAAAACAAAGTGCTGAAAGGACAGGAGGAAATTGTGTCGCCTAGTTTCATATCTGCTAAGTAACTGATGCACCTGTAATAGTTTTGTTTGTCTTTGACACAATGGTGACACCGAGGAAGAAATGAAAGAAAAAAAAAAATGTAGTTCATTATTATTTGAGCCAATGAATTTCTGGACAGATTTTAGACGGGCATTATCAAAGACGCCTCAGGCTTCTCTCTGGCGTGAAAGATGGTGGTCATTTGGCTAGACGAGGGGGCAGCGACGACCCCTCCTAGACTGGAGCAGACGGGTGCAGAGGAGCCTAGGGCTGGCTGGCTGTATTAATGAACAGGCAGAGCTGAAAGGGACAGGTTCCTGTAATGCTGATGAATGGTCATTACAGAGCAGAGACGGGAGAAGTGAGCAGAGGGGGGAGGGGGAGGGGGAGGGAGGTGGGGGGGGGGAGAGGGAGAGTGAGGGAGAGTGAGGGAGAGGAGCACAGCAAAGTGGGCACAGAGGGAGCAGCGGTGAAAAAGGGGTTTAATTTGCACCTCGGATTTCTGTAAACTCGTTTATCATGTCAGCAGTGTCACTGTTCCTCATCTGCCCCCCCCCCCAAAACACATACACACACCCAACTCCCTCCTGCTCTTTCCCTCCACGCGACCCAAACCTTCTTGTCTCTTCTCCAGATACTGTCATGTACTCCTTGGCCCGAGTAGTTTCACTCTCCTCGTTGTTTGTGTGAATTTTAAACTCCTAAACTCTGCATAGCGCATCCTGGTATCTCCTCTTGGTTTCCATCGGCAGGCAGGTTGTTGGGGGCTGTGTGCGGAGAGATGATGTTCTCTCCTCTCCATTAGGGCCTGATTGAGCAGTTGGGGCTTTAAAGGTCAGGAGAAGGAGGACGCAGCAGGAGATATATGCACACAAGAAACATGAACTGACTGGAGGCCCACTCACTCCACTGTAGACCTCATTAACTTCTCCTCGCCTACAGCTGTTTGGATCAACGGTGGGGCGGGAATTTGAAGAAATAAATCTGTGAGCCGAGCTAATACCTGAAATAGGAGTAAAAAAGGATGATATGATTACAGACAGTGAAAGTAAACTGAGAGGAAACATTTCAAAACTGTACAAGTTTGCCTCTTTTTCCTCTGCATATTATTCATTTCAAGTCAATGGGGCTTTTATGTGAGAGTTGTAATGCATATAGCCTTTATGTTTCTCTTTCTCTTACTGATCCACTGCTGTGTACAAAAGAAAGGGGGGGGAAAAAAGCTTTGCATGTTGAAATATCACATTCAGAATAGCTTTTTGCACAGCTGGACAGTTACTCCTGATTTATCTGGAACCAAGCTTCTATTTATTTTAATGATTCCTCGTCCTGATTCCGGGTAAAAAAGGTTAATGGCACTTTCATTATGTTTTGGCACACTGGATTAATAACACGAGATGCTTCTGATGCACATCCAGCAAACTTTCTAGGTCACACCTGCAAGAAAAAGTCCCGCAGTGTATTTGAGCTCAGTCTGCACATAAATAGTTTTCCATCAGACTGGCTCTTGGCTGCCATGTAGTCGCCCCCGTCTGTCTAATTGTAATTCAATAGTGCATAATCTTGAATGTGTTACACACCATATTTTATAATGCATCAACTCGGTGCCCAGCCACGCTCAGCGTAGATGGCAAATAGCAGCGCATCCAAAGTAATTACTGGGTTTGTGCTCATACAGTGGCAATACACATACTACAGCTGTTGAGCATATTTAGAGAACATGAAAGCAAAGTGTTGGGGTTTTTTTTGCTGTTGCTGCACTTAAGGAATTGTTTATGATTCAGAAAAAGAAGGACATTTGTGTATCCTCAATGGACAAATAAGCCCCACAGCTCAACACACTGAGTCCTTGTTAATCCAGGAAGTAGTAGACTCAATTTTAACGCCTCAGGGAGATTACTGATATGTGTACAAATTCTCCCCGGCTGAGCCAATATTAGCATTCTCAGTCAAAAAATAAAAATCAGAAAGCATCACATATTTATCGCCAGTGATTAACTAATCAACCGTGTGCACTCCTCTCAACATCTTCTCCATCTCTTCCTCTCTCTGTAGTGGGAGGAGGTGAGCGGCTATGATGAAAACCTCAACACCATAAGGACCTACCAGGTGTGTAATGTCTTCGAGCCCAGTCAAAACAACTGGCTGCTCACCACCTTCATCGATCGGCGGGGAGCACAGCGCATCTACGTGGAGATTCGATTCACGGTGCGAGACTGCAGCTCCATCCCCAACGTCCCCGGCTCCTGCAAGGAGACGTTTAACCTCTACTACTATGAGACTGATGCTGTCATCGCCACAAAGGGCACCGCCTTCTGGATGGAGGCCCCTTACCTCAAGGTGGACACCATTGCTGCAGATGAGAGCTTCTCGCAGGTGGACTTTGGCGGACGCCTGATGAAGGTCAACACGGAAGTGAGGAGCTTCGGGCCGTTGTCTAAAAACGGCTTCTATCTGGCATTTCAGGACTACGGTGCCTGCATGTCTCTGCTGTCGGTCAGGGTGTTTTATAAGAAGTGCCCGAGTGTGGTCCAGAACTTTGCAATCTTTCCAGAGACCATGACAGGAGCTGAGAGCACCTCCTTGGTTATTGCCAGAGGAATCTGCATTCCCAACTCAGAGGAAGTGGACGTCCCTATAAAGCTCTACTGCAACGGAGACGGGGAGTGGATGGTTCCTATTGGTAGCTGCACGTGCAAGGCCGGGTTTGAACCCGACAACGGCAACGTATGTCGAGGTAAGTAATCACTAGAAATAGATACATTTATCATACAGACTCTATTGTCGCCTCTTATGAGTGTTACCTCTGCTAGTTGTATCCTACTTTCAGGGTTTTTTGTTTTTTTTTCGCTTTTCATCATTCACTCGCTTTTGAAATGATGGACTGCTCTCATAATAGAACAAATCACTTCAGTGAGGACAGGCGACATGAATTTGTTCTATTTTAGGCTTGCTTATAACAAGGCATCAGCGTACCTTGATCACAGATTTTCCACTTCATTGAAACGGCTGAATTGATTGTGTTTCATGCGTTTTGCTGAGCATAATGTGTCACACTTCTTTCTTGATCACATCCATCTCCAGTGTACTAAAAAGGCATATTAGCATTGGTTCTTAATCTGCAGCGAATGGCAGCCGTCTGTGCAGCCTACTTTACAGATGGCGAGGGGTTTGATTCTGCCTCAGCGTGATGTGCGGAAGACTAAGTTCTGAGGAATAGATAATAAGGCGTTCATAAAGACGAGGTTAATCTGGGTTTGCGGTTCAAGCTATCATTTTCTCCCTCTTTTCCGTTTGTCCTCTAATGCACCTTTACGCTTTGCACCCTGTTATTCTCACACACACTCTCACACACATACAAAGAGAAAATATGCTCAAGGTGTCTGATGATAATATGAGTGGCTTGGGGCTCTCAGTGTGGTGCAGTATTGGTCGGCCTGCCTCTGGAGGTTAGCTGGAGAGTGTGTGGAGCCCAGATAAGATTGATTGACGCCCATCTGCTCTGATCAATAAACAGATATGAGAGTGCCACGTATCTACAAAGCTCAGTGTGTGACTGCGAACTGTATCCTTCTTGCATTGCTTTATATTCCTCTGAAAAACACACACACACAGACACACACACTCAGTCCCTGGCTGAAGTGGAATGACTTTTTTAATGAAAATGACAGGGCAAAAGTTGGTGGCCTTTTGGTTTGCTCATTACAGGAAGTTTTCAGTTCACATTAAAGGTTTTCATCTCATCACGACCGTGTTTTACGTTCTTCACGGGTCATTTCATCTTACATGGCTTGCTTTCTATGATTACTAGACTTTGTTTCAGTGTAAAGTACATTTAAATGACATATTTTTTTCAAGCAACTTGGCTGTATAATGAATACCTACAGGAAAATAGAGAAGTATTTTTGTGCATAATGTGCAAACTTATAATTTACAGATGGCAGGCTTTAGTTCGCCTGCTTCAAATCGTTATTCAAATTCTTTTTTTTTTTGGTGAGAACATGATTGTGGTAAATTCCTAACAACTTAGGCATCACTACGTCCAATAGAATTTTAACTTTATTGAAAAGAGTTACTCATTAAATACAGAATTTAAGCAACCATCTGACAAACGGGACTGCAGGTTTTGCTATTTATGGAATATTTCTTTGTTCCCTGCCATGTTAAATCAGCTTACTTTAGATAAATCTGTGCTTTTGTTCCAAGTTGTCATTTCCACGTAGCAGTAGATAAAGATATATCTTTTTGCCAGTACGTCTGGTGAACTAAAATATTCTAAATGTAGAAATATGACTGAAACTTGGATGATTGTCTATTTTTATCCTTAAAATGCACTTTTATGTCACATGACCATCATTTTATGATTAGAGATGCCTAAAAAAATAAAATAAAAAGATGACTGTACAATGTGTGTCCCCTATTTAAACTAGCATTATTTGACTAGTTGAACATTAGTACATGTGTGATATAATGCTTGAATGTCAAGCAAAGGTAATTGCCAAAGTTCGAAAGCCATTAAAGCATCACTGTTGTTTTTCAGCACATTTACTTGACACTGATCCATCTTTTTTGTTCTTGTTCTTCTTGTTTGTTGTTCTTTTCTTCACAGAATTTCTTCTTCTCCTTGTATTTACCTTATACATACTCGCAGCACGGTAATTGGAGCTCATCCCTGAGTGTCGTTTAGAGTCTTGTTGTGGCTTGTGTCAGTGGGGGGGCACTGGCACCGCTGCAAACACCACAGACACAAGCACACAGTTTCCCAGTAGGCGCTGTACTACAAAGACTCTTTGAAAAGAGGAGGAGACGTATATCTCCGCTAATTCCCACAATCCCCCTGACTTCCTTCTCTAAGTACCCACAGCGAGTAGACTTCCTGCTGTGTAAAGTTTGATATGTCTCTCTGTCTGATGGAAATTTAGCAGTATGGTAGGTATAAAGAAAACAGCCTGTGTAGGGAGGGAGTTGTCAGTGTGTAGCTGTAGAAAAATGTGTAAACCTGTAAAATGTTCTGTAAGTTGACCTTAAGCTTCAGGATGCTTGCGCACAAACATAGACGACTGAGGAAAAGAAGTTAAAAGAGTTAAAAGAGAACCGGAGTAGGTGTCCATTTGTGTCTCTCATAACCAGTTTAATCCCTGGAGACAAGTTTGGAATCCCCTCCCGCCCCCCTTCCTATAAGAGCAATCTCAGCCTTTTATTTCCCATGCAGTCTCTTTTCATGGGATTGCAATCCATTATTTAAACAAAGAAATCTAACCTTAAAGTGCTTGTGGAAGCTGAGCACTACGGGCAACCAATCAATTGGGGGTTGGTGCAATAACACGGTCTCAGCATCGGGTCTGAAGTAATTGCCCATTAGAGATGAAGTAACAGGAACAGGAACAAAAAAAAGAATATGAGAGCACACCGTTCCATGCTGAACTAATGTCCCTCATTGAGAGCGACATGAGAAACAGAGGTATTACACAGGAAATGGAAGTCACTGTGGCTCTTCAAAGCACAGTGGGACATCAAAAAATGAAAATAAATTGCTTCTGTTTTGAGCTATGCTAAACAGTGTGAGATTGTGATACTGTCCTGCTGTATGATGCGAGGAAAATAAAATGAATGCGCAGATTTTTTTTCTCCACTCGACAAATGCTTTGTTCGTCGTATGAAAGATGCCCCTTTGGTGAATACGTGAACAGTTCACGCGGGACGGTTACGTAATGCAATAAAATGATTTTAACCGGCTGTAACCAAGCTGTTGACTCCAAGAGAATCAGCCTCACTTCATGTCAGTCTAGCTAAGGACAATCTTGTTTTCAGAGAGCATGAACACAAAATGACACAAATTCACTGATCCATACTCTATTGTATATGGCAGAACAAAGCATACAGTTGCTCTGTCAGTTACAAACAAAGCCTTGTGTTTGATGTTAATTTGTGCATTCGCATTTTTTTTTTGCTTTTCGTTTCCTAAATTAATGATTGTTTACTTGTATGAATATAAAAATCATTAGTTATGACAGAGAAAATAACCCCTGCTACTGGGTGTGCAGGTGCACGTGGGTGTGTGTTTGTGTGTGTGTGTGAGCCTCACTGGACCTGATTACACTTTCTCTAATCTATATGTTTTAATTAGTGACAGGTAACGTGGTGTGTCTGCCGTGTGTGTCTGTGTGCATGCTGTCAGTTGGGCAGAGAGACCATGTAGAGTTGTTGTGCTCTCTAACGATGATGCCAGCATGCTATCCTCATTACCACTCCCCAGCTCCCACACAAGCCATTTGGGTACCCCCCCACTCCCTTTCTCTCTCTCTCTCTCTCTCTCTCTCTCTCACTCACTCTCTCTCTCTCACACCCCCTTGGCTATGTAAGCAATCTGCTAAATATTTTATCACCTCCCTGTTAAATCGAGCGGAGACACTCCAAATAGCACTACCTCCCCCAACGCAAAGCTTGTCTTTGTATGTGTGTGTGTGTGTGTAACTCAACTCAAGTGTCAACTGATTTGATGGTTTTATTGGACTCTCTCACCGTTGTCATGGTCTCCAACTGAGTGATTAATAGAATCACCTTGATTAGGTTTGCCTCACATTCATCTCTTTGTGTTTCTGTAATAATCAAATATAATCATTGATCATTTAATGCTCCTTGTATTCTCATATATGAAGTGATTAAAGCTAATTATCCTGACGTTGAAACACTTAGAGGTGAATAATGCGGCAGGTATTGCTTCAGAGTAAACAGGGCTAAATGACACACGGTGAAGAGCATCTCAGAACTTAAGAATTTCTTGTTCTTCATTTTGCTATTGTCCCTTTTTTTTCTCTGAACTGATAAATGTCTGTCTGGACTGGAGTCTATTGAACTTGAAATCCTTTTTTATGAGGCCCTTTAGTATATTTTGTCTTCTTGTCGAATAGGTTAACCATGCTCAAAGCTTATTGCATCTCTTTTTTTCTAACTTCACTTAGTCATTCCTATGCAAAGCACGTAGCTGCACAGAGTCTTCTCACCCGCATGGACTTGGAGACTGGGTTGAGGACAAAGGATGGTAAAAGCATTGGCATGGAGGGAGCATTGTTCCAGCTATTGATTTGTGCAGAGATGCGATTTTGATACCAGTGAAATAGGCCGATAAGGAACATAATCACTTACATTTTTATCCATCATATTTTCTGGTCCCTTATTCATGGAACTCTATTTTATCTCA
Organism: Acanthurus tennentii; assembly: GCA_029783805.1. Lineage (NCBI taxonomy): Eukaryota > Metazoa > Chordata > Actinopteri > Acanthuriformes > Acanthuridae > Acanthurus > Acanthurus tennentii. The sequence continues at coordinate 10,965,042 of JAPZDZ010000004.1, read as the reverse complement.
TCCATCCATCCGTCCTTAATGTAATCTAATACATTCTCCATGATTATGTATTTATTTAGTCGGGTGTTTACAGAAATTCCTCACCAGAGCAGTCCTATAAGGCCTACATGGCAATATGAATCTTCTCATATTTTCTCTCACCGTTAAGCTCCAGCGGGCTTTTGACACGCTGGCACATTAATATTACAAATATTCAAATAACTTTATTTAACATTCTGGAGGCTGACAGTGGCAGCGGGAGATTCACAGCCCATTGAGCAAGTGCGCTTCCCTAGGCTAAGTGCCGATTCATCATGGCTGCCTTACTCCTGTCTAATGGCTGCCATCATGGGCCACGAGCACACACGAGCACTGACGCACACATAAACACACATATCGGGCATAGGCTCAGAAAAAGTATTAGCTCTCCAATGTGTTTATTTAAAAAAAAAACGAAAATGTAGCGTTCAAGGCGCATAGGCATTATTATTTCTTGCCCAAAACCTTACAAACCCCCAATATATGCCCCAAATAAGTTTATTGTCACCCACCAGCTTGCTCCTCTGTAGAAAGATCAGATAATGTAACTGAAATGAGGTAATAACTCTTTAAAAGCACACCCAAAACATACACAACTACTGAATCTCTCAAGACTTTCTCAAACTGTTTACAGCTTTAAAGTTTGTTGTTAGAGACTATCTATCGTAAACTTTTGGTTTTACAGTTTTTCGGCTCCACCGAGGCTTTGATTACTTCTTAATATGTCTTATTTGAGCGTAAAGGATCTGGCAGACAAGACCCACAAAGGCCCGGTAAGCTATTAGAGCCAATTCCAGCCCATTTGGCCTTGTCTACTTCCGTTCCACAGAGTTTACTTCATTTGCCGAGAAGCATCCATGTGCACTCACTAACGCACACGCTCCAAACACACACACACACACAAGCACACACTAAGATGTACTAAGTCACCTTGAAGCCCAATTAAGTAAGCGTCTGACTCTTCCTGGTCCTATTAGTGGTATGGCAGTAAGGACCAGTGTGCTGGAGACAAAAAATGGAGTAGTGGGAGGAAGAGACAGAGAAAAGCTATAAGAAAGAGCAGGGAGTGAAAGACTTCTTGTTTCCATGGCTCTCAATGGGCTGAATAGAGGGATGGCAGAGAGCAGTGGTGAAAGAGTGTGACCCAGACAAAGACTCTTTGAATTTAAGGCCCAAACAGAGTGTTTGTAATGACCCCAAACACAGATGTGCTGCTCTCACTGCAGCGACAGAGTCACTCTCTAATAATGCTGGGGGAATTCGGAGATTCTGTTCACATAATGGAAAATACCCACCACACACAGTGCTGTTGTCATCTCCCTGCACATACTCCTACTCCTATTATTTTTCACTCTCTCCAATTTTTTCCTTTCAGGCTCTTTTTTTGTTTTTTTTTTGTTTGGTTCTCTAACCTTCAGTCTTTTCGGGCCATGCATTTTGGTCACTGGGCTTTTTTTTTTTTTTTTTTTTTTTCCCCAAGCCTTTCATTGTCATCTCTCACTTGTTCTTTCCCTTGGTGGCTGCACAGGAACTTTTTCAAGAAGACTTTACTTTGACCTGACATTTCTTCCAATCTCACTCACCAAGTCTCTTTTTTTTCAGTTTTCTCTCTCTCTCTCTCTCTCTCTCTACTTCAGTGTCGGTCTTGTTGTCAGTCCCCATATGTCTACTCCTCTCCTCTCTTCTCGCCTCCTCTCCTCTCCTCAGTCAGTGATGGACTCTGGGTGTTAAAGCCGTTGAGAGTCACAGGACACAGGGGGACCACAAAGGACCCCCCTAACATTCAGCAGATGGCTGGGGCTCTGCTTAATTTGCCCATGTCACTGTCGTTGGCAAAACACAAAAGCCCGGCACCAGGAGGGCCTCCACTTCACCCCCATCACCCCAACCATGACCCCCATCAATCAAACCCCCTCGCTTTATGCTTTTAAGTTATGATTGCACATTTAAGAAAACAGCAAAGACATCATCCATAATACTGTGGAAAAGTTTCTCTGTCTGTCCTTGAATTGTCTGCATAAGGGATCAAAAGTTAAATACAAGAAGAAATACCAATTTGGACGGCATATAGCGAACTTCCTTCACTCTCAAGTACTTTTCTGCCCCCACAGCTCACCCCTTCTTTTCTTTCTCTCCTCCTCTCCCTCTGGAGTATGCTTCAGCAGGCAGTAATGAGGAGACATGGTGAGCATCTCCAACCCCCCGCCCCCCCCAACTCAGTTGAGAGAGTACAAACACCCCCCGCCCCTCTTCTCTGCGGCCCCTCATTTGTTGATTCTCCCTCATCACTGTCCATCAATATTCACTGTCCTGTTAATGACACAGCCAGGCCCTGTTTGGTTTGACGGCAGAGGGACACATTTCAATTCCAGGAAATTGTCTCATCCCTTCCTGGAGGTTATCAGCAGCAGGATGATAGATGTGGATTAGTCAAGGTTGTGCTGTGGAACTTGCGGACTGACAATCTAATTAGGAGTGAATCACAATTATAGAAAGGCTAAAATACCCCCGTTCATTCCACATGCAGTGCGAAACTAGTCGACAAAGCAACCAAGAGAGGAGTGTGGCGGCATATCAGGATGGAGAAAGGATCCAAATTTTCTATTACAGGAGCAGATTAAAGGGTCAGTTCCCTCAATTTGTAAAAAAAAGCATATTTTGTCACTTAACTTGAATCCTATCTAGATTTATTTTTTCGGATTTTATTCGCAAGCTCTGAGATATCCGTCTTAAAGCGCCACAACAAAAAAATAAATTTTTCTCCATCGTATCGCAGTGGCAGCATAACTTTTAAATGAATATCTAAATATCTGGACAAATGGAATCAAACTATCCACCTAGCTAAAGAATAAATATGTTGTTTGGGATTTTCCTTAAATGGACCTTTTAGTGTAAACAGACCAACAACAGGCCAAGTGTGAATTTGTTGTCTCCTTGGCTGTTCAAGCTCCTGTTTTAACAACAGTTGAAGGATTAAGATTACAGCTGCTTTAGATGGACTGATTAAATCTGCTCCTTATTAAGGCAGCATGTTTGAAATAGTTTTCTACACAAAGCTAATTCTGTAAGCTAGAGCTATATTTTCTTAACACTTTGTGTTGATTCTGTGAATACACATGGATTCCTGAAATCAGTTCAAAGCCTCAAAATATCTCTGGACTTTGGGTCAAAGCTTGTCAGATTTGTTCTCTTCGGTCCGAGGCCTGCACACAAACGCACCAATCTACACACAAACATCCCCCTCAAGCTGAACTTTGCGTGTCCAATTTCACTACCTAATCATGTTTGCCAATAATATGTGCACACTTGAAGCACGCGTCATTACAGTTCCACTTTAACTGCTCCCTAAGCACCTCTGATTAAACATACGTGAAGAATTATGCCAGTGTAATCTGTGTTCCGACACCATGCATTATCCTACACCAGCTCTGCTCTCTATAACTGGGTAGGTCATATCAAACACGACCTCAAAACCTCCTCAATATGCAATTATCCAGCAATTAGACAACTCCCATAATCCACATTGAGCTGTGTCATTGTGTGTGTGTGTTTAATTGCATGTTTTGGCTGACAGTAAACACAGCGTGTACTTTTTTGGGGGGGTTTGGGGTGGTGGTGGGGGGGTGGTGGTCAGGGCATGCGGTTCTGCAGAAAACCAGAGGAAACGTCTCTCTTCAGAGTGACAGACAGGAGGAGCCCATGAAGCTCAATCTGGCAGATACATCTCTGTGACAAATTATTGATCTTGGCTTTGTTGTCACTCCTCACGCCAAGGGCCCCCCTGCTATGGCGGTCTTCCTAAAAAGCCCACTGGAGTAGACGTTGTGTGAATATCGAATCTTGAAAGCAAGATGGGGCGAGGAGGAGTGTGTGTGTGTGTGTGTGTGTCTATCTGTACTTGTGTGCGTGTGTTGGGGAGTCAGTGTGAAAAAAAGGATAAAAAGAGAAAAAAGAGAAAGAGAGCGACTTAGTAATCCTCTCTTTGAGCACTTTGTGCTTTGTGCTCCATTTGTTTACTGAGTTCCCACACTGGCTGGGGGGCTGCAGCTTTTCTCCCAGACCAAAATTAGCATAGCCAGACTTGTAGTCAGATCTGTGTGGCGCATATGCATATCCATGTGTGTATTTCTGTGTGTGTTTGTGCAAGTTTAGATGAGGTGAGAGCTTAGCGTATCCTCATCAGCTGGGGCAGCTCGACTTTAATGAAATCTTCAAAGTGTGTGTGGGTTTACACAGTCCAATCAGGCCTGCTACCCTCACAGTCTCCCTTTTTGGCTGTGTTTTGTAATGAAAACCCATCACACACCCATCATGCTTTCACTGCGCGATGAGTGGGAACAGAATCTGTGTCAACAGGTTGAGTGCTGCCTACGTGTAGCAGTGGACTGTATGTCTTGCTTGGAGGCTGGATTGATTGCATTTATTCTGCACTATAGTTTACAGAGCTTCAGTAAGATCTAATGTAACCTGAAAAAGGAAGGGGAAGTCAAAACATAATGTTATTATTTTGTACTTCCTTTTAAAATCTGCATTTAGAGCAGTTTTCTAATTTTTCGCCCTCGCCAATTAAGTCAGCAAAGAACAGATGTGACTTAATTCTAGTTTTGTGCCCAGAGAGGTAGCCTTTGAAAAACTCTCACTGTAGCTTGAATAATGTGAAATCCAATTTACAAAATGCACAAAATCTGGTGACTGACTGAAACAACTTGCTACCTGTAACAGTTGCCCTTTTTTTGGCACACTATCATATGTTTGTTCTCCTCTGTTTGGAAGAAGAGTTAACACTTAAAAACATTTTTCCCAGACTCAGTCTAGTTGTCTCTGGCAATGAAAATTAGGCTATTTAGTGACTCACACTAAGCAAATTAATTGCTATGGATTATTCTACCATCCTGCAGGTAAATAGGTCCACAGATTTTGCACATCAAAGCATGCGAAGGGGTCTTGTGGAGTGCTTCTGTAAATTATGTGACAAAGTTTTGTAAATCCTTTTTTTGGCTTCAAAAGGAGCTGTGTGTTTTGTGCTTGTTTGGGAACGAACGCCACAGTTTTGAAAATGAGAAAAGAATCTGGGGATGTAGAGTTTTGAAGAACTGACATTTCTGGATCTTTGTAATTGCTCCTACCTTCTGCTTAAGGTTGGCGAGGCTACATTTTAGCCACTGTTAGGATCAGAGTGCATCTTTGAAAGAACTATGGGAGATTTGGCCTGACACTCGACCTGTGTTTGAGTTAATGAAAGCACCAGGTTTGGACAAGGAAGAAGGATGTGCGGAATAAAAAGAGATCATATTTCTGTGTGATGTGCTGTGTTGATTTAGGTCCTCTTTTAGAGAACTGCTCATTTGACGGTGTTATAGTAATGCAATGCTGAATTGGTGGAGTGCTCTTTTACAAGCAGTTGTTTTTGTGCGTAGTCAAGATGCAGTGTGACCTTGGTTTCCACTCGTATCGGGCTGCCAGACTTGGATTAGATGTCCGCTTTTAAATATCCGGATGTTATGCTTCCAGTAGACGATTGACAGTTATCAGGCACATTTTTTTGCAGTTAACAATAACATCCTGATAATCCTCAACCAATTCAAGGGGCCAACACCTTGGACAACACCCACCTAGAGGAAGTCTCCAGTCACACCACACAAAGCTCGTCAGTAATCGCTGACTAATACGGAAGGAGATATTTTTGTAGAGGTAATGAACTCATTATAGAAAGATAATTATTTGATGTACTGAGATAGCTTTATAATTAGCCCTCTGACGCTGTTTTATGATGTCAGTGTGCTTACAAATACAAAAAAAGTCCTCTGTGAAGGAGCAGAGATGCTATCTTTAATGCTGAGAGGTGTGTTACTGTGGTGCTAGGCCAGACCGCGCAGTGGTATGCTTCTCAAAGAGAATGATATCTGATTAGTCCGAGTCCGAATAGAGGCAGAAGCTGACAAGCAAATGGATTTGCTGTGTCTAGAATGTTCTCTAGGGGAGCTGGATGGGCTGAGATACAGAGACGCTGCCTTTGTGCCGGAGCCAGCGCCAAAGCATAATAAGACCCTTTGGGGAATGAACCAAACACAGAGTGATAGGGACACAAAGGCACACATGCTCATACACTCAGTCAATTTCACAATATCGCAGCCTCTTTCTGCCCCCCACCTTTTTTTTTTTCAACCCACCTATCTTTCTCTCTTACTTCCCCTATAAGCTGACCATCCTATTACTACCATGTTCGGCCCGTCATTATGTGTTTTTTACTCCGCAGGACTGTTGGGTTTTTTAAAAATCTTTTTCAAGTTTTATAGTGTCGGCCAAGTGTCATGTCAGACTCTTACAAACAGGACTCGCTGCAACCTTTTTTAGACGGATATCATTGTGTGTGCGATCGATGTGTACATGCACATGTGCGTGTGTGTGTGCGCGCGCGGGCCTTTCTGTGTGTGCCTCACACCCATCATGGCATGAATGGGCCAGCAAATCCTGTTCCCTCCCTCTCTTGTTTCCCCTCTCTATCTCATCTTTTCTGCCTCTTTAATTCCCTCTCTACCACTGTCCTCCTTCTCTCGTGCTCTGCTAGGAGAGCAGTCATAGAAGGAGTGCGACAATAGAGGTATTAACCGAATGTATATTGAGCTTGCCTGACTCGCGCAGTCAATGTGATGCTTTTACACCACTAATGCCATGTGAATGGGGCTGCTGCTCCCTGAGAAACGCCTCTGTGAGCACTCAGAGCGAGGGGCCCTTTTTTTTTTTTTTTTTACTGGCTCTCGTGACCCCCGGTCCCGCGTCGCCTGTGCCAGCCCCATCACAGAGCACACAGTTCTTCATTTTCATAAGCGCTTAATCTGGATTGGAGGCCTCAGCATTGTGGAAATGATTTGAGAGGGAGGTGGGGGGACCTCAGGCCAGACAAAAGGGCTCGTCTTTGGCTGAAGCTGGGGCCTCTTTAGCCCCCATCCTTTCCCTTTCCATTCTTCCGCACAGAAAGCCCCCTAGAAGGAGCGGCTAATTGTTGCATGGAGAGGAAGAGTGATGGGGTGTTGAGTGGATGTCCAGCTTAACACTGCCCCCAGTGGAATACAAATGCACAGAAGAGGAAGAAAGATGAGCGCAGACTTGAAAGACAGATTTAGGAGAAGAGGTGAATCTTTTTAAAAAAAAAAAAAAAAAAAAAAGGTTTTATCCAGCTCTGGCAGTTTATTTATCATTTGATCCAGGTCAGAACGGATCCTGTGATGCTGGCTGATAGTAAAGTTTGGTTTGATTCCTCCAGGTTACAGTGCATAAGACTTTGGAGCTGGAATGTGTAACAAACTCAGAGTGAAGCTTTGAAGTGTAATGCCGTTGCCCTGGGCTACTTAGCTCCAGGGTCAAATAAGATTACACCCTTGATCTGCGTTAGTGCCTTCTGATCTGAAGGATTGCAATGTGAAGGTGTGTGTGTGTGTGTGTGGATGTGTGTGTGTTGTGGATGTGTGTGTACTTGCTGGCATCATTGTGTATATCATTGTTATAGAAAGAGTTTGCATGTATAAATTGGCTTACGCATCTCTGGCATGTGTATCTAACTCAAAAGTGCTGTAATCCCTGACGATGTCTCTCTACACTTTGCGTTTCTTTGTGTGTCTGTGTGTGTGCGTGTGTTTGAGAGACCCATATGTTAGTGTGCCTACATGGTCTTCTCCTCATTGAAAGGGGTTGTTAACTAATTAGTGCTGTTGTTGGCTTGATCTTAGTGCTTTGGTGTAGCTCTGAGGCTGGGAATCCTATTCTCTCTCTCCCTCTCCTTCCCCCTGACTCTATATCTCTCTCCCCCTGTTTCTCTCTCTCCCTGCTCACTGCTCCGGAACACCTTAATCCAGTGTGAAAGCAATTGGCTCTCTCAGATCTAATCAATAGAGGGCCAGGGCAGCGAGCCAGGGGGAACATCTCTGGCCCCTGCTCAGCTACAATCAATTTAGAACCATTGATTCAGTGATTGAAATACAAAGAGCAGACGCGCTGGACCGTACAGGTGCTTCAGCGTTTGGGTGTGCCAACATGTTATATTTCTCCCTGTGCGAGCGTTTCTCCGTATTTATGTGTGTTTTTGTTTGTGTGCGCGTCCACCGTATGGGTGTGTGTGCGTGTGTGTGTGTGTGAGTGTGTATGTGCAAATTTCTTCATGGGTGTGTACATAGATAGTATGATTTATTTTCAAGCCATCTGTAGTAAAGTGGGAATGGCATTTAATCTAGCACCTCTGAGACGGAGCCAAGAAAAAAAAATCGCTCCTAATCCAATATGTCCTGCACAGGGGAGGTGTGTGTGTGCGTGTGTGTGTATTAGGTTGCCCTGCGTATGTGTGTGCACCCAAGGGTTTCCTACCAACCAAGTGTCAGGATAGGTGTGTAAAACCCCATGTGTTGATGCCTTTAGGGATGCTCTTGCATAGAGAGTTTGGAAGGACCTTTGCATACAATTTGCATGCAAAAATGAATAAACCATGACAACAGAAATGCATGCATGACCGCTGACATATGAGAATACACATGACATTTAAAGAGAGGTTTCCGACTTATCTTTAACGTGTTGGTCGTGCATGTTTGACACCATGATGTCTTACATTTGCAAGTATATTTATTCCTGCAGTTTGTAGCTGTGAATGTACAGGGTGCATACCGTATCTTACTGTGTCATTTGCTTTTGATATAGCTTCCAGTTGTGCGGAGTGTGAACATGCAAGACCATAAATGTTCCTGATTAATCTCCTGTAGTAAAACTGCATCAGTAAATGAAGCATTCAACATTTGTCTTGAAAATGCTGCCTTTATAGCGTCTGTACAGTGTGTGTTATATGATGTGCAGTTACTTGTGTGGTTATAATAACTCAAAGACCATTAATGTCCCAGCTTTTATTGATTTTTATGCCCTAATATGTGTACATATGGAAATTAAACAAGAATTCCGAGGGCAAAATGTGACCGTGGTCACTAAGAGCAAAGAACTTGAATACTTTTAATCATTTCCCTGAGTTAAATAAGCCGTGTTGTAACATTTGTACAGTTGTGTCCTTAAAAGTGATTAGTACAGCGTGTGTAGGCTGCTAAGATTGATTTAGTGATTCATTTGGAACATCTGAAATCAAAGCACTCTCATTCATGCGTCCTCTCTCATGCGCATACTGAGGCACACTTTCTCACTGCACACACACACACACACATAAAAACACACATTTCTGCTTACTTGTTAGAGCTTACCCCTAATGTTAATGGCTTTCTGCCACTTATACAGTTAATCCAGTTTCCCAGTTGGTCGTGTTGTGTTTTTCCTCTTAATTCTCTGCTAGACAAGGTGTTGATGTCTTTCCCAAAGTCCACAATGTCACAAAGACCTAATGAGGTCACACTACACAGAGTGAGTAAGCTGCAGCCGCACATACACTCTGGCATTTACTCTACATTTTACTATGAACCATTTTTCTTCAGATTTTATCAGATGGCTTTTGTGAATTCCGTGCATACCCCAGACCAGCACAGTGGAGACCCTTCACTGACAGACTTGCCAATTCTCTGGAAGTTTTAGCTGACCCTTATGTTGGCAGAATTAACCCTTGAATACTTTTCTTAATATAAATTGATACACAACAGATTGCTCTGCCACTTTACTGAAACTCATCTGAACTAAAATAAAAAGGAAGAGACTTTGTTATATATACGGAGTTGTTTTTTTTTTTTAGCTGTCAGTCCTCAGTGTTGGATGGTAACCTGGACTGACTATATGTTCATACATTTTTTAAGGGTTACAATCATCAGAAACCATCAACATAAAATAACTTTCTGCTGTGTGGCTGATATGATGCTCACAGTGCAACGGTTACAAATCTTTGGCGTCTTTCACCTTCTGCTTCCCACCTTCAGTTCTTCTGATGTTCTATTTTTGAAACGTCCAATATTTAACATCTTCCTGTCCATCATTTGCTCCTTATCCAATTGATCGACCGGTGCTCTACGTCAATCCAACAATGGCGTGAGGATGTTCATGCGATAAAAGGACGTCCCGCATGGTTGCACCCCACACACAATGGGCACATATGTTTGCCACTTTCATACCTCCGGGCATATTGACTCAGGCTGTCTGATAAAGGTCAGTGCTGTCCAGATTTGGACAGGTGGAGGCCACTGTCCACACACACACACACACATACACACGCGCACAAACACACACACCTTGTCTGTGTGATAGTGCGTGTCTGTTTGTCTGGAAGGGAATACAGCTTTTTGATAAGGTTGTGTCGAGGTCATGCAGATGTAAATATGACATGAATATTGATGTGCTGTTGGCCCGGCTACCTTCGGAGGATTCCACTGCTGCAGGTGCATTGCGTGCCAGAGAACGGGTTCACCCTCTGTTCATTCACGCAATGCAACAGAATGTTTGATGAACACATCCGTTTGTCTTTGAACAGTAGAAGTAGAATATATTCATGTGCGTATCCATTGAATTTTCTGGTCATGTCTGGGCCTGATGTCAACACAACCCTCATTTTTTTACATGCATAAAAGCACACACACCCATCCTGAAGCATGAATGGAGCTGTCTACGTTGGGCAGGGAAGATGCATAGTCGCTCCTAACAGCATTTATTATTCAGCCTTTTTTTTTTTTTTTTTTATTCTTTGTTATCTATTGTCAGCTTTAGAAATAATAGCTTGGCTTTGCTTAGTATGCAATGAGAAATGGCTGCTTTGCACAACACACATATTGTGGGACTCTGCCACCAGCAATTTGAGTGACAAGATGCACTCATGAGTGCTTTCTCACTTTGTTTTTGCTCTCACTTTCCCACTTCTCTCTATCTCCCTTTTCTCACACTCTATTTCCCTGATCCCGGTCACTTTTCCTCTCCCACGCTTCACACATAATTTGTGTCTTCTCTTTTGATACAGAGCATTTTATCATTACTTCCCATTAGGCATAATAGCAGCTAGGGAGATGAACGGCGGATTTGCTAGTACAGCTGGAGGAACATCTCACCGGTGTATGCATAATTGTATTGATGTGGCTATTTTTGCGACAGTTGATGTCATCAGCATCCCAGGGTGCACTGCTGCTCTCCATGACCTCTCCATCACCATGTCAATTCCCTCACCCATCCCCCCTTATCAGTCCTCCAACTTCACCTGTCCACCTCTTGTTTTCACACTGCTCCACCCGAGGGGGTCGACTCTAAGCTCGCCATCGGATTTCAAAAAGCAAGACTTGTGGGGTTTTTTTTCCTCTCCTCTTTCCTTTCTTGTCATCCACCTCCAAATCCACTCTACCACTAACCTTTGCCCCCCCTGCTGTGTCTGACAGCCTCTTTTTCCACGTGTGAAAATGTCAGCATCAGCACGACGGGGTGAGGATGCTTACTCGTGGGTTATAGGTTGAAGACATGTCACTGTACTCCTCCTGTATGTGGTTATGGTGTTATGAATTAAGGGGCCTCCTGTGATTACACTCTCAGAGAGGGAAGAGCAGGTCGTGTTCAGCTGTGATTCTGCCATGGCTGCTTGTCTTTGCCAGAATATCTTTCTTTTTTTTTCGTGTAAACATTGTGTTATGTACACTCAATTAGGAATCAAATAAGGGAATGGTAAACAGTAAAGGGACCTTCGTTTTCCAGTTGTTTTATCATTCTGCTCCTCTGCTACCTTCAAATGTGCATAATTACTCATCCCCCCTCACAGGCCTCTACGCTCATTAGTTTGGCCTCAACCCTGAGCCAAGGGGCTGAGTATTTTAGGATACATGGGTATTTGGAGCCACTGTTAAGCCTCGCTAGAGCAATTCTCAAAGCATTTTTAAAGTAAATGGGCTGGTAAGGAACTATGTGTTTTTGAGATCAAGGCTTTTCAGTTAGATTAGGATAGTGATAGTTCCCAGTGATTTATCCTCTGATTTTATTTTCCCATCTCTTTTTTATTATCAAAAATGTTAATATTCACATTTCAATCAAAAAAATGTAATAATATTTTTTCATATCTTGAGGTTTTTAAGCTGTTTTTTCAAGGGCTTTGTGTTATTACATTGCATTATCGTGTCATCTATTGAAATCAGGTGTTCAGACGTGTATAAAACTGCTTACACTTTCTTTTCAAACAAGTTGGTTAAACAGTATTAATATATGAATAATATTGTATTTAAGCTGAGCAAAGCAGTGAAAAAAATGAAAAAATAAAACCACTTCTCTTCCACATCTCAAGGCCCTTTGTTAATGAGGCTATGAATAAATAGATGATTTTACTTATGATAATTAGTCCTAGTAAATCTAATTTCCATTACAGTTTATGGCATTATCTTATGAGAAAAAGAGTTTGGTGTTTTTGTGTTGTTAGCTCATGTGATATCAGGCCCTCTGAGGTTTTTATTTTCCATCACAAAAACAGTGTCACTGCAGCCTTGCTGCAGCACACTCACTGTTTGGGTGATGTTATGCAGACATATATTTTAGGAAAACTAGGCCTTTTAAAGAATGTATATTTTAGATATAGTGATACAAATGAAACTAGCAGACAGTTACAAAAAAAAAATCAATCCGCAGGACAGATCTCGTTGGCTCAGGGAGCAGATCTGTCAAAAACCCTTGTTACTCTAATGGGCCGACTACACCTTAGAGTGATTCCTATTACATTGTTGTATGGAAAGTGCATTTTATATTCAATCAATATTACTGGCACGTTGCTTTAATGCCAAGCAGCTGTAAGCCTGAGCTCTTCAGAGATATTCTTACAAATGCAAAAGCATCTAGAATTAACTAATGTTGATCATTTTCTTCCATTTGAAAACATCATTTGTTTTCCAGTTAGCTGCTACTATCAGTTACTTCATTATATTCACCAGCTATTATTATTATATTATTAGCAGAAGAAGGATTTTAAATCGAATGAAAGACTAAAGAAAATCAATTATAGAAAAACAACAAAGCCCATCAAGAGGCTGATGTTTCTCTTTGATCATTAAAGGCGAAACAAAATTCTCATTTATATGAAGAGATTTCCTTTCATAACACTTACCTGCTCCGTCTATCTTCATCCTTTGCTGTTTTCTGTAATGACTAACATTGATGAAGGTGGTTGCTTTGAGCTGCTTGTGTGTATATCTGCATATCATCATCAGCGCTGGATCAGTACAAGGCACCTCTGAAGCTGTGGACTCCTGGCTTGAATCTGCCGCCTGGATCTTTGTTCACGTCCACTTTTATTTTCAATTACACACCGTGTGAAGAAATAACAAAAACAGCAAATCTAATTTGGCACTGGAGCATATGCATTATGCATCAGGCAAAGCTACACAGGGTCCCTGCATTGCCAAGTGATTGGATTGGCTGGTAAAAGTCCAACTGTTGTTAACTTGATTTGTTCACTTCTTGGTCTTGTATTTTTTTTAACTGCCTTTAGCTCTATACAGAAAGCAAAGCTAAACTACCGGATAAGCGAGCTTTTCCTGTCTGTACCTTATTCATTCCCAGCACAAGACTTTACTGTTTCCAATCCACAGTTTCTCATCAGCTCCATGCAAGACAGAATGGAGGGTTAAAAAGGATGGTTTAAAGGCCGTGAATGTAATAGACAGTGTTTAGCAAAGCAACAGCAAAGGAGCAAAAAGAGCAAGAGTGGGCATCTTTGGCTAACTGCTATAGATTAATTGATCTAGCCATGAAGTTAATGAGCTAGATCCTTTTTAAAAGAGACAAGTGCTGAGACAGAGGAAGCTAATGGTCTCTCACAACTGGAAGTGTTAAGAAAGCGAAAGCTATTTGTCTTTGAATACATATTTTATTCACCGTGCGACAGATTCGCAAGGTAATTGACGGGGCCTGTAATGGCTGATTTTATTGCCTCGTTCTGATCATTCTTCTCTGCGAGTTGTGATCCAGAAACAACTCAACACAGGACACAACAACTGCTTCCTAAATATTAACTCCATGTAGCTGAAGAGCCATTTTCTGAAAGAGAGAGAGCTGACAAATAGGCTTTTATTTGAGAATAAAGTGTATGAACATCCTTACTTTGTTACAAAATCATGTAATTTTTGAAGCTCTTGTGATTCCAGTTTTCCGTCCGAGTGAAGTTTTATTGATCAAATCAGCACTACAATCATATTGCAATCAAATATGGACAATAAATGCTTCATGCTCAAGAAATTCTTCCTTGACTGATTTCACCCCTCATTGAGTAACTCTCCATCTCTGTCTGTCCCTCCTCTCCCTCTTTTTGTCTCTGTTAGTTGGCAGCCGGCAACGAGCCTGGTCAGTCCCCTGTTAGGTTCTGATTACAGTGTAGATTGTAGTGCAAGCACATGTTACTGCCTGCTGAGCGCCGATATGTTTTGAAGGGCGGCTTTCTCTACTACCTTGCCAGCCAGGGATAGATTGGCACAGTGGAGTTTCCTAGAATACCAATGCCTCCTCGTCTTATCTATCTCTTTCCTCTGCTCCTGTCTGACCACTCCCTCTATCTGAAAGATGCGCTCAGTGGCTTGGCACATAGCTGCATCTTCCTGGAAATAAAATTGACCTGAGCCGATGTGCCATGCGCGGTACAGGTCGGCAAACTGCCAACGCAATACTCTGTCATGACGAATCCGTGTGGGGCTGAGAGATTATATAGCTCTCTCGATCTGTATCATGTTCATATAATGCATGCACGCGCATACTCGGACAAACACGCACAAGCAGACTCACAACTTGTGCATGCGCCTTCAGTAAGCCAGATTTCCCAGTCGGCTGGTCTGTCATTGGCCGGCTGTTCAAAAGGGAAAGTGTGGGCCAAAAAAATACTGGCTGAGGTTACCATGGTAACAGCCTGCCCAGGGGCGTGGGCTGTCTGCTAAATTGTGTGCTGGTTTGTTAAGGCTCACACACACTCACATACATACATACACATGCGTGCACACACACACACACACACACCTTAATTTTAATCGAACGTGTCTTCCCTTCCTTCCTCTCATTGTCTAGGAGACACCTGCTCTGTTCATTAGCATTAGCGGTCAGACTGTTGGATTTCACATCCTCGTGTGAAGCAAACACATTATTTAGTAAATATCACACACACACAGGCCTATTTATTCTCTTTAACCGCACACTCTCTCATCTTCTGGCTACATCACTGCTGCACTGCCCTCTATTGAATCAAGTCAGACAGGATTTATATGCTACTAATATGCTTAAATGGAGGAGCAAGATGCTGAGCCTCTATTATTTACCAAATACTAGTGCATTAATTGGTGTCAAACATCGATCCCAGAAGGTGTATTTTTTTCCTCTAATGCAGATTTGTCTATTTCCTCTACCCATTCCCCTTTTTACGTGTTCTGTAACACCTCTTTTTTTTTCTAAATGAGACTACACAGCAGTACAGCACCGTAGAGTTTCAAAGGTAGCCTAATTGGAGGATATGTGAGCTTTCTCGAGGGGGTTTTAGTATTGTTCGCTGAGGTTTCTGCAGCGTCAGACATCGCCGTACGAGCTTGTGGAGAGGACAGGTATGTCAAGATGAGTGGTGTTTGGTGAAGAGGCAGCTAGATTAAGGCAGCAGGAAAGTTTAGAAGAGTTGTAAGTGTGCGAAATTTGTGTGTGCGCGTATGTGCGGGCGAGCTTTGTGTGTACGTGGGCGGCTGCGGGTGTAGGTGCGTGTTTTAGCTTTGGAAGAGAGGCTCTGACAGGGCCAGAATGGACAGATGATTAATGATCAGGGGGAGTGTTCTGTGGGAGGAACTCTTCAGCACCGCGGCTCTTAACAAAAGCAGACGAGGTATGCTCCAAGAGCTGCACTCTCTCAACCTTGCCTTTATTCCTGAGAAAAAACTCTCAGCCCCCCTTTTATTCCTCCTCACATTCTCTCTCTTTTCTCTGAGATTAGGAGGTGATGACAGGGAGAAGTGGAGGCTTACACTTACCAGGCTTGCCAAGTGATGTCACCACTGTGAACCATGGATGCCTTCAAGTTAAAAAAAGATAATGACCCCACTTGTGAGAAGTTACATACATTTCAGCTTCAGATCTTGGACTAAAATGGGTCCCTGTTGACATTTGTTGGCAGTTTATGAGAAATATGCAAAATTGTTCTTGAATCAGTTTCTCTGAATGAATAAATCATAACCCTAAAAGGCAGTTTTTCTCGACTTATAATATCCTGCGGGCATTTCCTGATGAGTCTGACAAGCTTTTGTTTGAGCCATGCCCCTGTCTCAAATAATTGTATTGTGCTTTTCAATGACCTTGTGGAGAAATGGAACACCTGGGTTGGAAAAGCAGCTCATTATGTGGATTGTGGCTGGAAAATGAACAATGACAGAAGAGTGAGACTGAATACCAATGGGCTGCAGCACCGATTGCCTCTTTGTTTTAAGATGTTGGCTGTCCTGACACGTTTCGTGTCCCCTCTGTCAAACAAACGTGTTCATCTCACCACTCGATTGATACTGTCTGATTTATCACGAAGGTAAATCTATACAGGCATGTGCGCAGCCTCCTGTGGTTTGAGTGGGAGAAAAAGCACCTCTCTGAGTGACTGGGCAACAAAATAGTGAAATAGGGGTCAACTGGGGTCGTGGCCCGATCATAAGCCTGTCTGGATGAGTGTTTGTGAGTTTGGGATCGGGAGGAGGGGGTGATTGTATGCATGACTCCAAAGCCTGTTAAGACTGTGATCCAGCCCATGTGATGGATGAGGGTCGGGGTTAAGGGTGTATTGGAGGGGTTCAAAAGTTGTACTTATGGGTCACTGACGCTTACTCACAACTTATGCCCCTCTGTGGGTCACGCACACTCTGCACAAAGTTCAAACGCCTTGGATACAAAGAGCTTTTTAAGGCTGAATTTACTACAAAAATGTATATTTCAATTTTTTTACTCCTATTTCTATTCCTATTGAACAAACTGAGCTCTGCACAGTAGCATGCATGTAGCAGGTGCAAGCCTTTACCTTCTTGTGAGTTTTCCAAATTTCATTCCTTAATGAACGTCAGCACCAGAGTTACATATGTTTTTGTGACCACCGATGGGTGTAGATTTGCGATTACGCTATGGACCTTCTGTTCAAGCTATAAAAAAGACACCAAACTTAATTTTGAGGAACAGAGAGAAGTTGTAGGGAGCCAAATCCAGCAAGTCGAGACAACTTCTTGGATGCGGCTGTTTTGGAGCGTTGTCATGTTGGAGAGCCCAGTTGCTATCACTCCACAGTTCAGGTAATTTGCGCTGAATGCTCCCTCAGGCTGTAAACTCAGTGTAAACAGTCTGACCTTGGTGGACTAATTCATGCTGCACAACCCTACAAATGTCAAACAAAACTACCAGCATGCTCTCCTCCTGACCTGACTTGCCGTCTTTGGCCTTGGAGACCGAGGCCTCTTTCACTGCAAAGACTGTTGTTTGGTCTCAGGATGGAAGCCATAGACACAACTCTCATCATCATACTCACTTGCTGATGATGATGCTGGTGATTAAACTTAGAGCACATACTCATGAAAGTTATGTTTGTGTCTGCTACGTGCACATTACAGTGCAGCGCTTCGCTGATGCAGAACAGAAACAGTCTACAACGTTTTTCCCTGCATCCTGTATTTATTTTGGGTGGCAGATTGAAGTAGATTTAATCAGAAAAACAGCTATTTTATAAAAGAAAAAAAGAAAAAAAAAGTCTTTACGTGAGAAGCTTCAATGTGCTTAAATTTGAAGTTAAAGTTCAATATTTGAGTGCAGGAGAAATTTTAGTTGATAAATATCTCACACAACAGAAAAGATCTCTTTCACTGAAATATCAGATTTATCGCATAAGCTTGAACACCTTTCCTTATCAAATGCAGCAGAAGTTTGACTGCATTTCTGTCAATTTACTGCCAAGGCCTTTTCTGGTGGTTTTAAAAACTTGTATATATATATACTTTAGAGTGAAAGCATAACATTGATTGGGTTTGAGCAGGGGAGCCATTTCCTAAACAGCCCATCTTGGTCATAATCCTTTGCAAAGGCTCCCTGTAACTCCTACAAGTACATTTCCATTTTATCTCACACACACCTGGTGATTCTCGTATGACAAGCTAATGTAATTCTTGTTCCGCTGCCTCCATAAATCCCATGTCGCCAATTACCTTGGATTCCGATGAGCTATATACATTCTGCAACTGCACATTCGGAACACATGCACCTTATGTGACACAGCGGCAGTGTTGCCTCCATGTTTGATGTATTGCCTGCAGTGTGCACTATATTATACGCTCAGCAAGCGCATTGCTTAGCCATAGTAACCTCTGAACATGAAACTCCCAGCTCTGTACACCAGCCATTGTTAAAGCCTTTTCACAGAGACCAGCTCGTATTGCTAATCTTCTCATGTAGCCCTCGCCCTGGCTGATCAATAAATCACAGTTGTATAGAAAGAAGATCAAAGTTTTTCTCCAATTTAACACGTGTGGTGTTTAAAGATACAATGCTTGTTTATGGGTCAAATTCAGATTGAGATTTTTCTTATTATGTGCTATCTAAAGACAGAGAGTGCCTGCTGGGAAGATGACACCGACACAGAGGAGATCATCATCTCATCTCTCTCCGGTCAGGCTTGCAGTGACATGAGGTGGTCACTGTTAGACTGTGATTAGTAGGAAGCAGTGATCCGCAGCTGCCAAACCTCTGTCAACCCACTGTGGAGAGAGAGTGAGAAACAGGAGGAGGGAAAGAAGGAAAGGAAGGAAGAAGGAAAGAAAGAAAGAAAGAAAG
>JAPZDZ010000004.1:10918785-10936107 GCA_029783805.1 Acanthurus tennentii | reverse complement strand
GACAGATAGTTCAGGTGTGTTTGTGTGTGTCACATGTATTTTCCACATGTGCAGATGTGCACTGCTTTTCCCAGCAATGCAAGTTTGTGGGCAAGTGCATTTACGTGATGGATGGCACTGAGGATACAAGTGGTGTGAGTAACATATGAAGTGCCTACTGTGCATTCCCCAAGGAGGGAAGTTAAAGTGCTGCCAATTCCCTCGGCTTGCTTGTTCCTATCAACATACACTCTTTTTTTACCATATTTTCCCTCCACGTACGATACATTCGGTACCATCAAAGGACCAAATTATGTGCCATTTGACCATGTATCTGAAGCACTAGCTTTCCTCCCAGCCAGACTATAATAATCACACCACAGAGGTCACACCCTTCCTGTCACTGACCCCTCCGCTGTTGAGACGCAGAGCCGAGGTCGCAGCGGTAACAGTGGCGTTCCCTCACCCTTGTGTGTTTTGCCGCTTTGTCCCAGCTCCCCAGGGCCATCCCACATGGCTTTGCAGCAACAATGATTAATTGTGTCTGTGTTGACTGAAGTAACTATCTGCTCTGTGCCTACAGAAATGGGAAAGTGCTGTATCATAATATGCTCTAAAAAAAAATCTATATGCATTCCTCTTGTTGTCATATTTCTCTCATGGGTAAAAATAAAGAATAAGGGAACAGGAAGTACAGTATGTTAGGGAGGGAGCTGAGTAATACCTCGAAGGCTCTCTAGAAATTGAGTAGATTTTAAGTCTCACTGTAGTCATGGATCTAATAGCAGGTCAGTCAAGCTTCTTTTTTAATGATAAAGGTCAGGCTTTATGAAGGATGAATTGGTACAAGATCAGCTCTGCAGGGCAGCTTCACTTAACCTAAGCAGCACTGACTAACGGCTTTGGAAAGCTTTATTGGCAGTGTCTGGTATCTGAAAAGAAAGAGCCGCCTCTGAGCAGCCGCAGGGACACAGAGCCTCAGTTAAGCAAAACTCACTCCATCCTGTCATTTGAACTGATTTTTTTAACTCTTAAAGAATTGTGCCTCCAATTGCGGGAGGCTGAACAATCTTCCACACCCTAATATTAAGCCACCGCTCAAGCAAAACAATAGTTTTATTATTTCTTGATTTTTTTTTTTTTTTCCCTGAATATCGTCTTTGATGTTCTGCCTCAGCTGCAGGCTATGAGGGAGTGAATGGGAGCGTGAATCTCCAGAGCCACTTGGATAAGAATACTCCATGCAACACTGAATTTCACTAAATAACCAATGTTTGATAGACACAAACGTTTCGCTGTATGATCTCCCTGGGTGTGAATGGAATAAATTAGCATTCCAATTGTGCTGAAGATGGAGAAAAATAAGAAAGAGACAAGTTGCTCTTGAACAAAAAACACTCATATTTATTGCAGGGTTGCACGGCAAATTGACCTAACAGCATGCAGATTTATGAACCAGTTTTCCTTTATTTTTTTTCTCGAGATGCAATGCACTAATTTGTTCTAAGAGTTATGACAGCCTGCCTGAGGTTCGATAAAAATCCTCTGATTTAAAATTGTCCCAGCTGTTCCAGTGTAAAGAACCACAGCTGCAATGGCATTTGGCTCACATTGTTTATGTGCATGTCTACAGGTGTTCCCTCCAGCCCGAGGAATGTGATCTCCATTGTGAACGAAACCTCTGTAATCCTGGAGTGGCACTCTCCCAGGGAGACGGGCGGCCGTGATGATGTCGTCTACAACATCGTGTGCAAGAAGTGCCGGGCCGACCGACGCTCCTGCTCCCACTGCGACGACAACGTGGACTTCGTCCCTCGACAGCTGGGCCTGACTGAGACCAGGGTGTTCATCAGCAACCTGTGGGCTCACACCCTCTACAGCTTTGAGATACAGGCTGTCAACGGCGTCAGTAATAAGAGCCCGTACCCCGCTCAGCACGTCTCCATAGACATTACCACCAACCAGGCTGGTGAGTGGCTGCTACGGCTAGGCATGATGATGATAGTGATGATCTGGTGGTAGCGTTGATGATAATATCCACTATTCTTATTCATCTGCAAATAATCCTCATCATGTAACTTTCCATATGCTATATTCAATCCATTCTCTTTGTTTTTCTGTTTTCCCCTCTCGCTGAGTAGCTTTTTTTAAGTTCAAATTTGTAAAATAAAAAAAGGCCAATTCAGATATTACTGCATAAATGTGGATCATTCCACTTCAAAAGACCATCATCTTGCACAATGTGCATTTCAGAGCCCCGCTTCATGGCATTGCTGACTTCAGGGCTACTAAGATTTCACGTCACTCCACCGTGGATAATGACCTTAAGGTTTGAAGTGCAAGGCTAGCTGGTTCTTATAAGGGTTATACATGTGTGCTCTCTTTCTCAGCCTTCCTTCTTGAATCAAAGCAACAGCTTTCCATTTTGGAAAAAACAAAAAATGACAGGAGTTCAAACCCGAACCCAAGACACAGCTTGTTACATTTTGTGGCAGGACAAGCGTAATTTACCGCACCATCCCTCTTTGCTTTGTACTTTATTTACAAATCAGATCCGATGATGGAAATTGCTCCAGTTTGCGTTCCTCTTTGGGCGTTCCAGGAATTCTTGCTTTATAACACAGGCAAAGGTAATCATCCCTCCAAAAACAACACAAGTCATTTGTGAGACTTCTTTCCTGAGGTTCACATCTGGATGTTGAAGGCTGGCTGCTTTGCAGGCTGACACATCTCTTTGTTGGTTTTCTTTGGTCTTTATGTAATGAGACTGTGTTTTGATAGCCATGCCGCACTGCAAGTCAGTACTTCTCTCTTCACGGGCCACTACACCCCCCCTGTTGAAACATGTCTGTAAATCTTCAGATTTCTACGCTGACACGACACTATCCTGCTCTCTAAACCAAATCAGTAAGAGAGTTTATCTTAATTAATTCTGTTCTTTTTTATACAAATGAGTAACACTGAATATTAAGCGTGAGCCACAAGGCCATTCATGCCTTTGCTACACTGTTTTTGGCTTTGCTGACAACAGACACATCGACAGGTTCAACTGTGTTTCCTGTTCAATACTTTAATGTCAGACTAGAGGAGAATCACCAAAGATAGATACATGGACAGCTGCTGTTTTTTCAAGCTGTGTTGAAATATTCCTCACTACCGCTCCCTCCATCTCTCTCTCTCTCTCTCTCTCTCTCTCTCTCTCTCTTTCTTTCTGTCCTCTCTGTTTGTGTTTGTGTGCATGTGTGTGCCTCCTCTGACCTGCTCTGCCTGTGATGGATCTGAGTCCAGCCAATGAAAATGACCTTCATCTTGTTATCTTTCTCCCTCTCTGTCTCTCCATGTCCATCTCTCTGTACGCTTGTGTTGCTCATCCTCTGTGCCTGTGATGGGACCTGAGCCCAGTCAACAGACATGACAGGTCGAGGATACTGTCTTTTTCAGTCCTTTTCTTTTCTTTTCTTTTCTTTTCTTTTCTTTTCTTTTCTTTTCTCTTCTTTTCTTTTCTTTTCTTTTCTTTTCTTTTCTTTTCTTGTCTTGTCTTTTCTTTTCTTTTTTCTTTCTTTTTGCTATAGCATTTTTTCATGCTCTTCTAGATCTTTGACTTGTACACAGAAGCGCCCATCAAGGGACAAGTATTGACCAAGTGAAACATTTAAATGAGGCTCTCTTTTCATTTTTCTTTGTGTTTCTGTGGATGTGGTGGAGCGTAAAAATCACAGCCAGAGCTTTTGGGATATAATAACAGCCATGAAGCGGAGTTATAGTGTGTTGAAAGACAAGAGATTGCTGGTTCAGTTCATACTTGCAGGATTCCCATAAGGAACGAGTTACAAGTTTGTCAGCTTGGGTCCCTGTTGGCTGTGCACTATGATTTTCTGTGTCACGTACAGTTGAACATTTGTGTAGGCAAATGTGCAGGCTAATGATGAAATACTTAAAGTCAAGTAGAGTCGGATTAACTGATGGAGTTAAATTGTTGAATTAAATTATTTTTACGTTTCATTTTAAAGAGCAGTGATATAAAAAAATGCTATATCCACATCTCTTTTCTTTTAGGTGTACATTTCAAAATGAAATTCAGTACAGTTGGTTGAAGGCCCACCGTATTTGATTACAACGACCCTCAGACGATTGTAAAGACCAGCTGAGCTTGTCTTTGTCTGAGAATGAGTCGGGGAGTAGTGGGACAGAAGACAGGGCAGGATGGAGGGAAAAAAAAGGCAGCGTTTTTTTTTTATTTTTTTCACCCGACTGTGAGACTGTGACAGTGAAGGAGAGGAAAATGAGGGAGTAAATAGGTCTGATTATCAGGGTGGCCTAATGGTGCCGACTGTCCCCATTTGACAGGCTAATAGCACACTTGACAGATAGATGTAGAAGAAGCAATGCCCAGGCCTATTGTTGAAGTCTGCTGCAGTAATGAGGTGTCTGCCAGTAATCTGCCAGGCCTATGTCCAGTTCTTGGTGGCCCTTTATAGCCAGGTAATTGCACTGTTCCTAGTTTCGACAGGGGGTTTCATTGGCAGACCACTGAAGAGGCAGAAGTAAGGGATTAATGTTGATGCACTTCAAAAGCTCAAAGCGAAGACACTCTTTTTAAAGGCAGGGCCCTGTTTACTGAGGGTTTATAGATAGTGTTGTATTAAGAAGTACAGCATGTTCCCATTTCAGGAGCCTTGAAAATCCTTTTGTCCATTCATTTGGTGTTTACATGCTCTGTGCACTGGCATGATGCAAGGTTAGTAGGAGGAGGCGTAACAAATAGAAAGTTCAGTGGAAATGAAGTGACAATAAGAGAGAGGGGTTTGTCTTCCAGAAAAAAAAAAACAAAAAACAAACTAAGCCTGGACAGACAGGTTGAGTGAAAAATAATGTTGGCCTTTTCTATTAACCACAGATGTTATATTTGTACATTTAGCATTTAAGCATTTCTCAAAGGGATGTAGTTCAGTTAACATGTATATTAGCTGAGGAGGCGGAGGAGGTGGTGGTGGTGGTGTGACAGCTGCCAAGCAGCAGACCACTTTTCGACCTCCATTACTTCCTGTTTTAATGGATAAAATCATGTGTTTTTAAGGAAACATTGAACCATTTTCCACCTTGTTTGTGGTGCCTGTCATGTGAACTAGATATCTTAAGCCAAAACCTAATGTTTTTTCAACCTCTTCAAGTGCTTTTTGTGCCTAAAAGTAACCTGACATTAATAATAGCATCGTCACAGAATACAAAGAAATGTAAAGAAATGTCAAGTTTTAGCATATTTGTGGTTTGCTGAAAAATGTGACGTCAACGTCGAGCTGACATGGAAGATCATGTGTATTACCTATGCAATGCCAGGCCTCAAACATAGAGGAGTCATCAAGTCAATCATCCCAAATACTTTTGGTAACTGCTGCACATGAAAAGTGAATTTGAAAAAATCAAAAGAAAAACAAAAACACCAACTGTGATCCAGAGTAATGGGGAGGCTCTCCGCTCTTCAGCTGGTATCCACTGCGTTGGCGCCCAAAGTCCATAAAGACAAATGTCTCCTTCATCTCGCTATTAAAATAGTGAAATGACAACAGTGAAATCCAAAAACCCTGCTGAAACTTACTTGATTCTTCAGCATTAGTGTGACAACTTTAGCGCTGTTAGAGTAAAGCAAAGGATGGCACTGTTTGGACTAAACAGATGAACAATGCACAACCCCAATTTCGCAAAATGTTCCGTCTACGCTGGAGCCAAGACTTGACTGCCAATAAAATAGACAGACTTCTTTGTTTATGTGACATGGCATTGTTTATGGGAACGCACAGGTGCACACATATCTAGCATCCAAAAGTTTGAATTTGTCCATTTATTACTTTCTTTGAAAAGGTCTTAAAAAATAGGAATTAATTTTAGGAATACGTTATCAGGACAATTTGACACTAGAAAAAATAATAATTTAGACAGTGTTATATTGGAAGCATTGCCATTAGTACCACAATAATGTGACACAGTTAGAGGTAAAGGGTGCACTGCTCACTGTCTCCTCCAAATCCCTCTTGGCTCTGCCTTTCAAGGTGAGCCATTTTTGTCATGTGCTGTTGTGCTCAGCCCAGCTGTTAAAAAAAAGGATGATGGAGGAGATGAGTAATATGACTGCTTAGCAGCTAGTAATTAATTTTAAAAAAAACCTCCTTTTTGTTTTCCATTTCACCCATCCTTTGTGCCGTAACATGCCCCCACCCAATATGAATGTAAATTGCAGTTGCAGTAATGCATGCATCTGTGACTGCCACAGTGACCACATCAGAAGAATAATGGACTAAAATGCTCATGACACCTAGTACATCTCTGTTTGAAGAACCGTTACACCATTTTTTAGCCTTAGACTGTACTAACCAACATTACTCTTGTTTACAGCAGCCTACAGCTAGTGATGCTGTTTTGGACCCTACAAAAGCACGGTGTCAAAATCTAGCTTTAAGTGTTTGTCATTCCAAAGTCTCACAGCTCTGTCTGGCTAAAATAATTATAAGAGGATTTCATACTTAAATGACCCTTTCTTGCTTCCAATGAGCTCAAAACAACCTCGTGGTGAGGGATTTAAGGGATAAGAAGAGACTTTTCATTAGATATAAACTTTTGACAAGACTAATGCTATATAATTACACATCAGGTACACTAGTGTTAACCTTTGAGAGAACAGACAGTTGAAGTGGTCCTTTAAGTCAGATTACCCAGTAGAGAAAAAGTTTCTTCTTCTCACACTGGAGTCTTTTTCAACTTGACATTGGCTTTAGCGTGCACTCTTGTGAGATTAAGGAAAACCAAGGGACCACCCAGAGAAAAGTAAAGCAGCAGTAGTTAAAAGAGGTTATGGTATAAATTGTCCGTGAGAAGACACAGGTGAGAGGAGAGCGTGGATGAGGATGAGGAGAGAGGAGGTGGGGGATGATGGAAGTGAGGAGGGAGCTGGAGGGATTTAGTATGATTCACCGAAGAGGCCATTTAACTGCCCTCGATCCCAGCGTGTGTCTGGGAGGAAGGACTGATCAATAGTGTGATTTAGGAGTTCATTCACGGCCAGTGCTCTGCAGGAAAAAACACACCCATGCATGCACACACACACACACACACTTACAGATGAAGACACGCAAAGGTTATTTACTGCCCTCTCTTAGGCCATCATTCACGCCTGGCCTGAATTTAGTCATATTTATCTATGTTAGCTATTGAAAAATAGCCATTTTATATACTCTCTGTGAAATAGTGTGGTTTAATTTTAACAGTGCGGCACACTCTCTGCATCCAGATAATGTAATAAACCGCTGAATGACCACAAAGGGAGATGTATTTGGTGATCACCATGGGGATGATAAAACTACAGACATGGCAGCCATGTTTTCTTATGTAATCCATCTTGGACACTTGACCCAGATCCACCACGGCCTCAGATGAGAAGGATATTTTTCATCTTTTACACATTTTTTTTACAAATCCTTTCTACTCTGAGTGGTTTTTGTGGGGGTGGTTTGGTGAACACTGCATGAAAAAAAAAAAAGTCTGTAAATCTCATGACTGGTGCTATCTTTTTCAACTAATGCCTGATGCTCAACAGTTCTCTGATCTTACTGGCACGGCCCTCTTGACCTAGATTGTGTGCCAACAATCCCTCAGACCACAGAATGCCAAGTATATCTACAAACAATCCTCCTCCACTTAGCTGCTCTGTTTGGAGAGCTATTCCCACAGAAATGCAAACACCACTATCCCCTGCCTTCTATGGGCGACTCCGACCGGGTGGGTTGCATTCAAGATACTAAGATGCAACGTGTTAGACTGAAATCCAAACAACCAGATGAATTAAAGAGATCTGCGCTCTGTGGGGTTCTGAAATCCAATGAAATGTTAGGCAAATATGTCCATGGAGGGTATTCAAGACACTACTCATTATGTCTTTTCAGTTTCCAGGCTGCACAGTCTTTCCATTTGTTGTTTTTTTTTTTTTTGTAGGGGGTTGCCTTTTTTCTCACTTTTTCCTTCTTAATGCTGCTTCAGTGTATCAGAGCCAGGGTGTCCAGTAGTTTCATCATCGCAGACGGCTCTTCGGGCTCTCTCCGGGTGCCATTTTATATCATTTGATGCCTGTTCTCATAAATGTTGGATCCTGTCCCAACACCCAGAAAGTGAGGTATTAGCTGCAGGCAAAAATAAAAAGTGCGGGCTTGAATGCTAGTGAGTCCCCTCATCAGTTCTGATGTCTTTATATAGTGACAGCAGGAAGCTTGTGCGTGTGTGTCTGTGTGTGTGTGTGTGTTTGGGTCTATGGGAAAGTATGCCCATGCAGTGTAAAGGAATCTCTTTTTCCTCACATAGAGCTCCGTTAAGGATCCTCTACGTATAATGTGATTTTGAAAATAATTCCAGCCGTGGTTCCTTGACAGAAATCCACAGCGCTGAACTGATCCCTCTTTATGATGTTTGAGAGAGGCCCATTACCATATAGTCATGGCTGGCTTGGCCTGCTGAGCCCTTGCTAATAGCGAGGGTAGTAGTTAAACCTATGCCTTTGACAGAGGCACAGCACATGACTATAGACCGCTCTCCTCATCTGAGACACTGAGCCCCTATTAGGAGACTGCATGGTTCAATGGTGCGCCAGTATCTTAAAGCACAAACCACAAGTGCAATGCAGAGAGGGAACACCTCGGCTTCGATATGCGGTTGTGAGCTGGGTCGTATGCATTTGTGCCCTTGCGTGTTATTCTTTCCGGATGCAGAGTTGGATGGTGCAAAATCAGCTGACCAATTAGAGTGCAACTTTCTGTCCAGTCGCTGGGAGTAACCGAGGCAGAGCAGGAAACTCGCAGCTGGGAATTCAGATGTGGAAGCAGTGCTGCATGAGGAGCACGAAAGGCTGTCTGCACTCAGTCTTTTCAGGGGAACCTCGCAGTGAAAGGGAGGTGAAAGGAGACAAAGAGATTAAGAGTATTAAAACATTAATGTTTATTTTAGAAGTTGAACTACTAAAATGAACACTGGCTAATGTTTAGGGGATATAACAAAAAAAAAAAGTTGTATGAACTTTCAAAAGGAATTTCACTACTTTTGCACATCTAACTTAGTTTTTCAGTCACCAAGAGAACTTTTTAATCTGTTAGAAGAGCTGTACACCGTGTCAGCATTTTTTTCCTCCTTTTTCTCAGCTTTCTAAAATCTGATAAATAACCCTGGTGTTGTCATAACGCTAAACTTGGCCTGGAGTTTACTAAATTTAAACAGCCTGCATCACAAACTTGGGATGTGAGTATTCATTTGCAATATTTTTAACAAAGACAGTTTCAACTTTATAATGGGAAAGGTAGGCTCCTGAGTTTTAGGAGCTTTTACCATAAAAGGAAACAAAAGGTATTCATATCTCTGCATCAGTTCTGACTATTTGTGTTACTTATGAGCCCCCTCACCTTATGAAGCACAAGTACAAAGTCCCTAAAGTACTCTTTTGATGATTTATAAAACATTTGATGTGCTGACCTTCACCTTACCACGCATTTGAAGGTGAGTGCACGGTGAGGTAACATTAATGAAAAAACAGGCTCAAGTTTTTGCCAAACATCTAAAATGATGCTATAACTCATCTGTATTCTACAGTAGATAAGTCGTGCAAAGGTAAAGAATCTTTTTATTCCTTCATCAGTTTCTTTTAAAAACCCCCTCCCACCATCTCTCCCCATCTCTCCTTTCCCTCCGTCTCTTACTTTTCTCCCTTTCTCAGTCAGACACTGGGAGGCTTTGACTTTGATTAATGGTGAGCCGAGCTCTGCATTAAAAGCTAGGGGCAGCAAGTGGAGCCAGATAAAAGTGGAGCACAGGAGCAAGGGATGGAAGGGATGGAGGGAGGAGAGAGGAGTGCAGGACACAGTCACCAATCACTGTCAGCGTCATCATCCCAGGGTGACAGTGGGGGGACGCAGTTGGAGGGGACAGCGGTGCTTCATTGGGCTGAACCTCACCCTCATACAGGCACAACACATTGTCTCTGACAGGCTCTGCACACATAAGGCCACTAGGACACACAGACACACATACAGTATGCACTCACTTCCCTCATCTCTCCTCTCCAAAGCACAGCCGCTGTCTGTCCGGTGGGAAACACGAGTGAGAAGTTTTTTTTCTCTTCAGGGAATGCATTGAGAAATTTTGTTGCAAAGGTAGAAGTTTATGCCAAAATATTCAGAACTTATTCTGTCTGCTCTTGTACTGGGATGCCCTTATAATAACCTAAAAAATGTGGGAATTTCTTCAACATTGATGACTGAATCCTTAAACCCACCTGCAAAGCTCTGATCGGCTCAGTTTTTTGCCATATACCACTGATACCAGATACCAGATCTATTCGAAACACGCAAAAAAAAAAAAAAATCTCGACCCAAATTTAGGCATTGGACACTCGAGAACATAAATAAAAAATTCTACATGATAAATGTTGATGTTTGTCCGTCTTTACGCCTGAACGCGTGGACTGGGTTGGGACAAGGATTCACGGACTCGGGCTGTGGAAATACCTCTCCTCTTCAACCCGCTTTTTTTTCACTGCAGGAATTTCTGTGTGGAGTGCCCCTCCCTTGGGTCTGTCAGGAACAGTGTGTGCCTGTGGCCGGTAATTGATAATGCGGCCCAGGCAGCCCTATCCCTGGTCAGCGGAGCGTGAACCAGCCTGAGAGGCAGAGAGGGCTGAAGTGCACCGAGGTGAAGCTTAGCCCTCGCGCTCTCTGTCTAGGGTATGAGAAAGAGGGAGGGGAGGGGAGGGGAGGAAGGAGGGGAGGGCAGGAGGTGAGAGCCAAAGGAGGCAGAAGGAACAGAATCCATTCACACTGACAGGATAAACACAGCTTATTCATTTGTTTACGCTCACATTTCTGGGTCATTATCTTACACCAGAACTGCACTGCAATGTAAGCTTTCTCTCTCATACAAAAACGTGATTAACAAGCGGCCGCACAGTGAAAAGGTCAGGGAGCTTTTCATTCTTAAGACCCTTTCTGTGACTGTGGAGTGGTTTCACAAGAGTCAGGTACAAAGAGGAGGAAAAGAAATAGAATAACCATTAAGGAGTCTGATAAAAAAAAGGATCATTTAGTCGAGAGAGGGGCCCATTTTGCTGCCTTTTGAATGGAGGAGTTTCGGGAAGATGGTGAGTGGAGACCAGGTGGAACGATGACTAGACCTCAGCAGCGAGCAGGCTGACAGCCAAGAGGCTGATAGGCACAAAATGTTGAGCATGGGCTTGTGTGGGGCTGTATTTATGCCTGCAGACATGGGGGAGGAGATCCTTTTCCAGCACTGTATACAGACACCGAGGCTTTGAACTTAATACGAGCAACCGCAGAATCAGTTTTTAATCAAACTTACTTGTATGTTCACAAATTGGTCTGATGAGTACGTTTGGTTTGATTCATCTTTGAACTTTAAATTAGAGTTTATCTCAGCACCTTGAAGGAGTTTGTGATCATACAGTACAGTAGCTTTCAGGATGAATTCATATGCTATTAAAGGGCTTCATTTGTACATAAAGGTTAAGCAATTTGTACTTTTATTTGATAGTTTGTGAGATTTTTCTAGATATGTCTGTCTCTGTGTATCATAGATTGGTGCATTTATATTTAGAATTCTACTTAGAGGTCCCAAATTTCGGTTTCAGATCCTCCCTAAGGTTAAAAAGGACATGACTAAATATGCTACAATCAAACTTTAATTGGAAAAAAAAACAACTTCATTTTTTATTTTTTTTCTAAGGGCTTAACTCTCAAAAACTCAGCTAATCTGCTTCCTCGGGATAGTGCGTGTCTGGTTTGATCAGCTTTATTTAAGAACTTGAGACAGCTTGTCATCAAATTCTGTTTCAAATGTTCTCCAACCCCGATTGGTTTGATATCACATTTTTCCCATGGAGCCCCACCCACTTCAGACAGATAAGAGGAGCGCAGAAATATACAAATACAGAAATCTTTGAAGTGCAATAACCAAAACAGTTTAGACTTTGGCTGATAAATGTGTGTTTATGTAGAAACACATCATTTCTTGCAAGAAGCTGATAAGAAAATATGTATTCAGGGCCTTTAATAAACCCACTTCCTGAGAACTTTTCAAATTTGCTGCTCTAAGAATCTTGTTTCAGGTAGATTTTCCCATGAAAAAACCCTCTGCCACACAGAAACTATGTTATTTGTTCTCTCCAGCAGCAATATTGTTTTTATTGGAATAAAAAGAGGGGAAAATATGGTAATTAGCATGATTAGTGAAAATACCAAATTACCCACAATGTTTAACTTTATTAATAGGGATCCAAATGATCCCAGTGTTGGGTCTTTGCAGATTCCTGACACCGATTCAACTGCCACTGGACAAGCCATCACTGCCTCTGACATTTAGGAACTTGTCAGCTTGCTCCAGATTACAGATATTAACACAACAAATAGATGAGGGAAAAGTGAACATCAGCACCAGGGAAATGTACTCTCTCACACAGAGGAGACAGTCCAGAGTATTGAGCTCCCCTGATGCCACTGTCAGCAGTGACAAGATATCCGCAGATTTGTTAAATGTCAGTGGCGGGGAAGTCTGCTAAGGTATGATAGCAGAGAGACATGACACCTGTTCTGAAGGTAAAAATTGAGGTCAATTTCAGTTCACTTCAATTTATTTTATTTCAGACCTGTAGTAGATAAAAGATAAGAAGAATGCTTTCAGCTGATCAGATACTACATGAGCTCAAATACACGTCTTTTTGGATTCAAGTAAGAAACATTTCACAAGGGTGTGTTGATACTGTACAGTATTTATGTCTCAGGTGTACAGTGGAGACAAGCAGTGCTTAGACTTTCATCTCTCAGAAAATTTATAGCCGTGATGTCACAGACAGAGACAAACAAAGACACAAGCACAAACACACGCACATGAAGATGCACACACATGCATATTGAGTTTTCTCGCACATTGTGTCTTCCTTCTGTCCAATAGCACAATTTCTCCGCGGCATGTGAAGAATGACAGGGTTAATTCTGGGTTAATTGACAGCCCATGTGTTCATTCAGGTGTACTGGTGCTGCAGGATGGAATAGACCATGCAGCTGTGCCAAAACAATCACAATAACAAAAAACAGGGGTTTACTTTAATGAATAATGTTTGGTTCATATACAGATGGGGTCTTTTGCATGTTTTTTTTTTATTAGCTAGACATCATTAGCTCGAGTATATAGAAACTCTTGGTGTTTGTTTTGCTTGCGATCTGGTGCAGTCTGCTTGTGTCTGCAGAGTGGCAGTTTTATTGGATGCAAGCATATATATTTTCCTGCCTGCACTGTTTAGCAATTTCATGGCTCACCATGACATCATTTGCACTGAAATCAGCGGTGGAGTGTACCACAGGGGATGTTACAATAAATCAGGAGACACACACGTTTGGTGCTGCCTACTTTAAGACTGCATATTCTAAAACAATCAATTCTTTGTCACTTTTGTATTATTCTCTAGATCTTCTTTTATCCATGTTATCTTTGCTCATTTCATCTTAACATACATTCTTTATCCAACTGCATTACTCCTGAATTAAAACAATTTAGTATAATCTACTGATGTGCTTCAAATAATTTAAATAATACATTTCCTTTGCACTCAGCATTATTACTTATAAATTTAGTAATAATTTAGACATACTTACTCGCTGCATTAACGCTTTAGGACTCATTGCGTGGATAAAATATGGTGCCAATAAAAAAAAAATATTCAAGTCCTCCAAAGCACCAAGGTAGAATTTGCACAGCTGTGAGCTGACTTTATTCTAACCAGCAATAATATCATATACAATAAAATCATTTTATCATATCTTGGCATGCAGTGCACAGATGGAATAAGCACACTTGACTTTTATTAATAATTTTGCATGATCACAAAAAGACCCAGGTGCTCTTTTCCTGCAGAGTCTTCATACAATTACATATAATATAAGGGAATGACTAATATTCTGACAGACTTTTTAGAAATAACAAATTACTTGTTTTTTTGCTTAGCATAGTTACATTTTACAAAGAAGACACTATTCAAAGCAAAAGACACTGCACAATGATGCTTAGCAGAGACATATGTAAACCTTTGCTACAAATTCAAAGTACGAACTAAGTGCCACTTTAGAGGATTTAAAAAGGCTTTGGAGCTGTGTTAATTACTGCATCCAATGCATCCTGTGGATGCCACACTCAGTGCCTCTGTATTCTGCCCAAGTAGCCAAAATGACTCAGTCCAACAATGGACTAAATCCAACACAATTGGTTGCCGGACTCAAGCCAGACTCGTGGTGACCGACCGTTCTGGCGCAAAGGTATCCTGAATCCTGCTAACTAGAGCTGACACTCTGCCGGAGTCCACACCCTCAAATCTTTGCCAAATCAGCAGTCTTATTTTGGCCAGGGCGGGCACATATTTGGTCCTGCAGCGCCAGAATATGGCTGAGTGCAGCTCTAATCGGCCCAGACTCAGCTGGCTACCTGCTCACTGATGAGAGCGGCAGTGGCCGTACTGTTTTAACTAGGAGTCTATGCGGAGCACAGAGAGCTGATAATGATTTCCTCTTGGAAGTCACATTCAAGCTAAGTTTTGCGGTTGTGCACAATTTTTAAATAGCATGCGCCATCATTGTTAAAATTATTACTGTGGCTAATGTGTTGAATATGATTAGCTGGCAGATAATGGAATAGTTTTCCCAGAACTGGCTTGTTGCAAACTACTTATTTAGAATCCAAAGTGAAAAACCAATATGTCTGCTGTACAAAGGTCCTCAGTTACACATGTTCATGTTTGGCAACTTTTGCTTAGTAACTGAAGAAATCCTGATTAAGGATACTTCCAAGACTAGTGCTTTTACCTCGCTGTGCCAGGCAGTGAACATCAGCAAAAAAAGATTCTCATTATGCATTAATGAGAATCTTTTGACATTTATATTGAATAATGCAGTTATTCATTATGCCTCTGAATAACTGCAGCATTTCCATAAACAAAAAGTTGTAGTTAAAACGTATCTGTAATACGGTAATCAATGCTATTCTAGAAAAATGCTGATTCTGTGTTACTCTTTTTGTGCCCTACAGCTCCCTCCATAGTTCCCATCATGCACCAGATCAGCTCCACCATGAATAGCTTCACACTGTCATGGCCACAGCCTGAGCAGCCCAACGGCATCATCCTGGACTATGAGCTGCGCTACTACGAGAAGGTAAGATACATGTCTTTGTGTGTGTGTGTATGGTTGCACAGGGAAATGCATTACTTTGCATCTCTAAGTCTAAGTATATATACAGTTTACTGAAAGTGGTTATATGTAGATTATATTTGAGAATGCTTACTTCTAAATGCATCAGTTCCGGCAAAAACATGCAAAGCAAACTGCATGTAACCCCCCCACAAAATCTAAGCTCTCCTAAGGATATCTGTAAAATCTGTAAAAGTCCCCTGGGTTGATAATATGTTCCTTCACTGTGTTCACTCCATCTCTCCCACTGTTCTTTGGTTTCTACTGCCGATGAAGTGAATAGGTTGACCTCTGCTCCAGGCCCACTCCGCACAGTGCAGCAACCTGTCCCGCTGTGAAAATGCATTGCGTCTGCAGGGGGGAGGTTCACATCGACCCGTCTGTCTGCTCACACACAATACGTCTGCTTTATTAAGTCACCGGCCCTACCCCACAGCTCCTATGCTGCTCTGGTATTGACTTGTAGGCTTTTCCCAAGACCTGGGACATAATGATACCTAGAGATCGGAGACTCCAGCTCTTTGTTTGGGCCCTTGTTTGTCCTCCTAAAGCTGATCGATAGGTATAGCAAGGTTGGTCATGCATGTTCTTTCCCTGCTCTTCGTCATCTTAAGCTAAGACTTTTGCAAGACTTTGGTGCACCCTTCACCCAAATATTTAAAAAAAAAAAATCAATAGTAGAGTTTTATAAATGTTTTCTTTTTTTGCCAAGTTATTTATTTCACACAAACTCATTTTGGCAGAGGTTCATGGATCAATATTCACAACTCTGCCATAGAATAGTTTTTGTCACATTTAATTTTTTTTTTTTTTTTTTTATCAGAGAGAACAACCAACATTTTTTTAAATGATGTTTGCAGTTGGAAACTTAGTTATCCGATAATGGCTGCATTGCTTGTTGTTTACACCCCCTGGCGTTGCACAGGTCATAAAATTGAATCCGATTGCCGTGGCCCCGAGAAACCCTATCTGCCAGACAGCTTAGTGTCGTGTAAATAACACTTACACCGCCTCCCATTAGCTCATGAATATCAATGAAACCTAATCCTATTGATGTTTATGTAGCGTGTCCTCACAAAAAAAAAAAGACGAGCAAGGCGTAATCACAAATTAATGAATTAAAGAAGGACAAGATTGCTAATTGCACTGTGATGATTCAGGTGACGGAGAGGTTGTACTCACTTATTTAATGTACTTTCATATCCCCCCTGTACAGTATGTGTGTGTGTGTAGAAAAAGTAGCACCATGTGATTGGTGAGTGTGAGTAGCACACAGAAGGTGATTCAGAGTGATTGCTTTGTGACACACTGTGCTGTGGAGATGAGATTTCCACATTGGTGGTCCCCCTTTGACGTATTTCCAACCTGACAAGGCTTTTTATATGCTCTAAGCAGACTTTTCTCCTGCCAGCCTCGCCTGTCCAAAGTGTCGCTGCAGATGTGTTTGTGTGCCTGATTAAGCATCATCCCTCAGAAGCAAAAAAAAAAAGCAGTTTCGAGACAAATATAGCGGTGTAGTGTATGTCCCATGTGTAATTTCCCTACCAGTTAAAAGGTGTTTTATGCATGATGAAGAGTCTGCATAAATTCTGTCACGCACATTTGGAGAAGCAGGGAATTAAATCGCACTGCACTCAGGTCAGTTCTGCCTTGTCTCCATTGATTCTCTGATTGCTTGAGAGGTGCAAAAAAAATTGTGAACTCCTTTTAGTATTAAGAGTCAGTTATGAAAAATGTCTCTCAACATGGCCACCTACACACCCGTCTTTACTTAGCATCGCAGGTAACTAATGCCGTAGACTTGGTAATACAATCATAAGAAACAGGGCTTTTTTATATATAAAGTTGCCTTGCTATACTCACTGTATTTTATATGCATCTCACTGATGCCTGCATTAATCTGAGAGTAGTCACAGTGTTATGGTTCTGGAGTTGATTGTCTCAGCGTGCCTGGCACAGTCAGCGAGTCCTTAGCACAGCAGAGAGCTGTCTCTCCCCGTTATGCCCATTTACAATACTGACTTCTACAGCAGCATGGCATTGTCACACTCTGTATTGAGTAATACTT
>JAPZDZ010000004.1:10894075-10909320 GCA_029783805.1 Acanthurus tennentii | reverse complement strand
TGCTAACTTACTCAAGTCAAGTCAATTTAATTTTGCAGCAGTTTGTCACATTGTCACATTCCTATCTTGCTCAGCTTTAGATATATGAAAGTCGAATTTTCTGCAGTGCTGTGTGCAACTTTGAGCAAGCAAAGTGTTCATCAAACGGGCCGGGCTCTTTTGATGCTCAGGCAGAGGAGACAGATGAAAAGCAGAGAGATCCTATCAAGGTCTAATTAAAAATCAGCTCATTTTCATAAACTTCATTTGCCACTGCTAACCCTCTGCAACTGATTCAATTTCAGCCACGTCATTTTCAGGCTATACAGAGAAACATGAACAGTAATAAGGCCTCGTTTACACTTCCTTTCATCCTGTCATCTCTCTCTCTCTCTCTCTCTCTCCCTTGCTCTCTTGCTTCTCTCTTCTTTCTCAATATTCATTTCTCCCTCAGGAAAAGGGCATACAGCAAGGAGGCAGTGTACAGTGACAAGTTGCAACATTACAGCACAGGACGAGGTGAGTCCACCCTAAACCTTACAGCCGCTATAAGCATGCAGTTACTTTTTGGCGCCAGACATTTTCTTCATCTTTTACTTTTTTTGATCTCCCTTTAAACACTTTGCAGATGTGGACAACCAAATAATTCATGAAGCACATCATGTTTTAGCTCATAAGTGCTGAACTGTGTCGCTTTTTTTCACACTTCGGGTTCAAATATAAGTAAAGCCCATGCACATTTTTTTGTCTGAGTAAAAACGACACCTCGCAGGGTCGAAGGACAGAATGTGTCATATGGTTGCACAGATTGTAAAGCCCCCTGAGGCATACTGTGATTCATCATACTGGCCGGTATAGATTAAATGGACCTGACCATGAAACATTTCCTCCAATCTACTGTTGAGACAAGAAATTCAGAGAAGTGCTACAGAAGTCTGTCCTGAGTGTTTTCATTTATTTTATTAATATTGCTGCACATCCATTTTCTCCTTTGTCCAGTCCTCCACTTCTGTCATGTCTTGTATGACAGGTTTATGGGACATATACATAAAGCATGTACTCTTGCATAATTCATTGATGGAAAGGATGTAAGGTAAAAGAGAAATAACCTCAGGTAGCAGGCGTTTGCGGATGTAAATGTCATTATCCTTCTTTTTACACAATGACACTGACTGACAGTCACTTACTCAGGGCTGTACGATATACATGATTGAGTCATGTCATGAGCACCCCCCCACCCCACCCCACCCCCCGGCACCAACCGATAAGGGCAAGGAACTACATGTATACCCACCCCTACACATGTACGCACACACACACATACAATCACACAAAAGACTGTGTTCCTCAAATGAAAGCCCCATGTACAGTCGACCCAGCAGTCTGAAAAGGGGCTCACTAGAGGGGACGGACTTTTGTTGAGCCTGACACAGCAAAGCGTTTCAACACGGTTATTGTGTGTCACCGCTACAGCAGTGGCAGCCAGGGGCCTCATTAAAACTGCTGTGTGCAGAAGAGTCACTTTTGTGGCTATCTTTTGAAAAAAAAAACAACCAAATGCAATTAACACAAGTGTTGTGAATAAACAAAAGATCAGAAGTGCTCGCGGCCCTAATCATCAAATAAGCAATTTGAAGTGGAGAGGAAATAAAACGCAGATAAGGGATCCTATTCATAGGTTTATTCCTTCAACCTTCAAACCGCCAACACTTATGAAGTTATCCCCCATCCCACGATTTATTGTTTTCTTCTATTCTCTCAAGATTTGACTGACAGTTTTGTAATTGCAGTATTCAACGCAACAATTAAATTGTGCCGCTCAGCCAATTGTTTTGAGTGGATTTTGAAAAAAAAAAAAAAAAAAAAAGTGGTGGAGGGGGGGGGGTTGCAGGCTTTCACCCAGCTGCCTACTGTTCCAGCTGTTGCCACACACGTCAGGTGACGTTCCCTTGTTTCCAGCCCATCTAATGTGACAGGCGTCAAGAGAGATGGTGCTCATACTGTAAATGCAGCAGTGCAGATGAGTGGTTTTGGTTATGAAAGCCAGACCTCTAACATTACACCAGACACTGGGTGGAATGTCATGACAAGCAGATGGGAACACACGCATGAACATACACATCAGTCCCACAGATTAGTCAAGTGTTGCTTGTGTGGTTTAGGGCATTTTTTTTGTGTGTGTGTGTTTAATTACCCCAAATTAGCACATCATCCGTATCACCAGCTTTCAGAGTTAACCCTTATTCAACATCTAAACACACTGCATTTCATGCGAGCATTTAGCGATTTTTTCTCTTTTTTAATGTATCTGTTCCCCTTTACTGTTTCCTGCACATAAACAACCTGTCAGTATCAGGTACAGACATTTCTAAGTGCTTCGTGTTGAGATGCTTCTCTGCGTATAACCACCATCGCATCTTAATATCACTAATGTCTGAGCCTGTTTGTCATTTTGTAGCTTGAGCTGTTGTTTGTGCTTCAGCATCTGGTGCTGAATGAGAATGGGATTCAAATGCCCAAAACAAAAAGAGTTCTGTTAGACGAAAAAATATGCTTAAATCTTTTTATTCTCTTGCCACTGCATGCTGCATTCATGTAAATTCAGTGAGTCTGTTAAATGCGCAGTGTGTGATTTTTGCTGCTTGAGGTCTCTCGATCAAAAGAGTAAACATGTAGTTTAACAATGCAGTGTAGTTGTGTGGGATCATGGGGTTTATTTTATTGTTAAACAGCTGCCTTTGAAGATGAAAAATCTTTCTGAAGTGACTCGGACAGAAATGTTCATGGATGAGAAAATTTATTGAAGTTTTATTCATGTAACATTCACACCTCCTTCCTCACTCTGACTGCTGTCACCCCAAAAGCTCAGCAATTTAACTATTTATACATAACTTAGCATCATCTTTTATAAATTTTAGTGTGGAATTATTATATATTAAATGTTTAAGGCACTGACAGAACAAGTTTGTAGTAGAATGCAGAAGGAACCATCTGCTTGACAATACTGAACTAACATCTATACAAATGTAACTGTTCATTCATACAGTCCTTCCTGTGGTTTCCATGCTAATAAGCTTTAATGTGCATGTGATGATTTTTTTATACCAAAAATTGAGAAATTAATCTGTGCTATGGAAGTAAACTCAACCCATTATATTCACAGAGGATCAGGCTAGACTACTGAGCATCTTCAACTAACATCAAGTGGGAATGTTTCACCATAGAAAGTCAATATCCTGCAATTGATAATGTGAAGTTCTTACGGTAGATAATCCAAAATCATAAAACTTTATTTAAATACCAAATAACAATTACTCTCAGGACAAAAGAATTTGAAAGAAAAAATGTTTCTTTGTTGAAGAACTGATGTTGTGAAGCCACTGTTTTTCCCTACTCACTTTACTATTTGCCTTAAGGACAGAATGTTTATTCTGTAAAGTAGAGCCAGTAATTTGATTGCACCCTTAGCCAGTAATAGATTATTGTAAGCATTACTGCTGTACAGTTGATTTGTGGATACATTAGGACCATCCAGTAAACGGGAAGGGCAGACTAATAGCAGGGTAAATGCTGGACATTGGTGAAAATAACATGGTTAAGTGCAGTACGGTAAACTGTAATTTATTCTGTCTATCAAAAAAACACTCTTAACCATTTAAGCAATTGTGTCACAGCCCATAGATTTTCTTTAGATTTATAATTCAAATTCAGTAAATTGAGTTTGTCCAATTTTTTCCATTCATGATTTATATGCAACCATTGGAACTGAAAAGGGTATGAAGTTATTTTATGTGCTGAATTCCTGTGAGTCATTATTTTTAGGTTTGTGTGTTTGGTAAAAATAGAATTGACGTTTGGATGCATTTGCTTCATAAACCCCAGATGAAGGATCTATGAAATATTAAAGCAGGAATCTATTTTTTATCCAGTGGCCATAAAAAGAAGAGTCCAGTTAACCAGGGCTGTACCGCAGGGAGAGGGAGGGATAAACTGTTTGCATTTTAAATTATATATGAAAGTGGGCCCTGGACTTGGAATTAGAAAGTAATGGGTATACGTACAGTGTGTGTACGTGGATGTGCAGGAGTGTGTTCCTCAGATTTGGCGCCCATGTGTTCTCATATATTTGTTTTTGCATGTGGTCCCTGCTGAGATTTTGAATCCTCACCCAGTTGTTGCTGCTGAGCGAGCAGCTTGGCGACACTTAAATAGAGCGACTTCGCGGAATGCAAAGCTGTAAACCCTCCGATGGATTAACTTGAATACAATCTGTACAGAATCTCTAATGAGCAATTACATTCGCGCAGACAAGGTTCAAGGCAATTAGCGTGGTAACTAGAATCAGCTTCTAGTCAAGAGCGAGGTGAGGCACCTTGATCCCTCCAAGACCAGACCTTATCCTCCTCCCCATCTCTGGAGACCCCTCCCTCTCTCTCTGTGTGGCTTATGCAAATGAGCAGGCACAAATTGACTTGATGGAGATGGGTTTATTCCAATCATGGCTGCCAAGGTTTTGACTAAACAGCTCTGAGGAAGAGAGCAGCCCTCGGGTGTCACTGTAGAAATGATGATTTGATGTCTGTTTAGTCGCCGTAGAGTGTTGTGTGGCAGCGTGTATTGAATTTGTTTACAAGTGGGCTTTTTTTTTTCGGCATTTCCTCCCCACACGGCCTGTCGACACAGAAAATCTGTGCGCTGTTTGCAGACATCCACTGTCTGTGAACTGAGCTCACCTACTGCAGAACAGCACAAAGGGCTAGTTGATAGCCCAGTGGTTTTATCTCTTTATGAGCTCCTGTATGGAAAGGCTGCGGGAAAATTGGTTCCACCACTATCAAAGAGCAGAGACTGCTGGGGTAAGGGATAAAAGGGCAAAAAAAATCTGTCTACATTTACTGTTTCTATATGCCATCATCCGTTCCTCTATCCCTTCATCTTTTTCTCCCTCTTTCTAGTCTGCCTTTTGGTCTGTTTCCCTATTCCAAGCTCTGAATCATCATACCACCATTTTGTTGTCTGATCAACTTGTGAACAAGACTTTCCCTGTAATCATCCGCCTATACTGTTTAATGTGAGCAATATGTGCTAACATTCATTTACATACTGTAGTGCTTTTACCTGTCTCGGAGGAGGACTGTAGAGCAAATGGAGTTATCATCATTTACCACAGTTAAGAGCTTGTAGTGATTGTAAGTAATGCTGTGCCACACTGTGATTTAGGCAACGACTTAAAGGCCAATTGCATCCATCAATCGTTAAAACTAAACATTAGCGAAAGGGGGGGAAAAAAAGAAGAGTTTCTTCTTCTGTAAAAGCTCATTTAGCACTTTGGTTGTTCTAGAACTCTCTTTGCGAGCCGACATGTCTAACTGCCCCTCCCCACTGGGCTGCCCGACCCACTTCTCAGGCTCCCCGGGGATGAAGATCTACATAGATCCCTTTACCTACGAAGACCCCAACGAAGCTGTGCGAGAGTTCGCCAAGGAGATCGACGTCTCCACCGTCAAGATCGAGGAGGTCATCGGTGCAGGTATGGAAAATGGGATCTATGGAACAATTTCTTTGTGTGTCTGCGTGTGTGTGTGTTTATCCAAGATGAATCTGGACTGCTGTATTTTATGTATTTCTTCATGTTACATGTCTTTGTGTTGGTCTGTGTGTTTGTGTGCAAACATGTTTAGCCTGAATCTGTTCAAGGTCGTAAAGCTTAGTCCTTTCAGCAGCCACATCAGATGGGAACATGTCAAGGGCCCATGTCAAGCGCACTAGCAGCATATAGGCCAGCTACCCTGGGACCTAATGGCATTAGAAATAACTCAAGCCTTGCGGCCTATTCCCTGTGCTTCTCTGTTTTTGGATCCTATTAGTGTTGCTCTCTAACATGTTCTACCTTGCATCATCCGTTTTCATTTACATATAAAACAGGTGGAGACATTTTGGTTTTTTTTTTCTGTTCTTAGTTCAAAAATTTCTCTCATGTATTTTTAAAACAAAAAAAAACAGGTAATTAAACTGTGACTGCTTTGAAGTAAAGTCTAAGCAACCGGAGGCTAAAATAGCTTTTGCTTGTATTGTCCACATGTCTTCAACATGCCTTTTCCTTTGGGTATGACACACATTTTCATACGGCAGGGAGGGCATGCTGATACCATATGTGTTAGTTCATGCAAAGGCTAAAAACTCCTGGTAATGAGACTGGACCTGGAATAGCTCCTGCAGACTGGCCTACTCAGCAAGCTAGGTGTGAGGAAGTGACAGAGATAGGATAGGGGTAAGGATGCAAGGGGACTAACTAATTAAAGATTTCCGTTTTTGTTGATTTCACGGTGTGGTGTCTCTGCAGGACACCAAGGTGGTGATAATTAATCAAACAGGCTCCAGATATTTACCAGAAAGCACTTGGCTGTTATTCTTCGATTGGGGAATATAAAGACACTTGGCAGGCTTTTAGGGTAGATCACTACTGTGAGTCAGAGGAGCCACACTGTTCAGAATATCATAAAGGAGCAACACTAGAGAAGAGTATTGGACAACACTCAGCATGCTTAATATAGACTAAATTGCGATCTATTATAGCACTTTGGGAAATATTTCTGCCGAGGGACACACCAAGAAGCTGATAAATGAATGGATTTAGATCTCATCAACTCTACTAATCTTTTGTCTGA
Organism: Acanthurus tennentii; assembly: GCA_029783805.1. Lineage (NCBI taxonomy): Eukaryota > Metazoa > Chordata > Actinopteri > Acanthuriformes > Acanthuridae > Acanthurus > Acanthurus tennentii. The sequence continues at coordinate 10,902,673 of JAPZDZ010000004.1, read as the reverse complement.
TCCCTTTTTGATCACACAGAATAGATCAGTCCTTGTTTTTTCACAGAGCGCCTCTCTGTTTATGCTCTAGGTGAATTCGGGGAAGTGTACAAGGGACGTTTGAAACTGCCTGGTAAGAGGGAGATCTATGTAGCCATCAAGACCCTGAAGGCGGGCTACGTGGAGAAACAGAGGCGGGACTTCCTGTCTGAGGCATCAATCATGGGCCAGTTCGACCACCCAAACATCATCCGTCTGGAGGGGGTTGTCACAAAGAGCCGTCCAGTCATGATTGTTACTGAGTTTATGGAGAACGGTGCCCTTGACTCGTTCCTCAGGGTGAGTATGTGAACGATGTCATACAAAGTACAGACAGTAAAATGGTGTGATCTAAAGCTATATTAGGGAGTTAAATACAAAACTAGCATCACAGAGCTCTGAAGCTAAGTGAAAATGAATCATTAAACAATCCCAGAAAAGAATTTCAGGCTAAGAATCCCTTCTAATATAAATTAGAATGAGACTTCTAAACCTATCTAGTGCCAACAGAGAGTATGTTTCATGACAATGAACACGATTCCAATCATTCTTAATTTGAAAATTTCCATTAGCTAGCCGTATCGGCCTTTAATTTCCCCATTCATGCCTGGAGCAAATAATGGACTCTTCACTCTTTCTTTCATAGTCAGGATTGAGCGGACATACAGCTTAATCAATATTCAACTCAGTTTTTTTCCTCCTTCAATCTCATGGATTGGTGTTCTATTCCACTTTGATCTGGGGTGGGTTTAAAGGGGCTCTTTGAAGTTGGCTTTGCTAACCGCCACATCCGACTTGTGTTTCCATCGATCTCCCTTACCCTCTTATTTGTTACTGTGTTTCGGGGGGTTCAAAGCTTGCTCTTCAGAGCATTCACGCAGGGTTAGGGGCACCATGCGTGGATGTTAAAGAGATGGATCCCTGCATGCCCGAATGGAACAATGCTTTTACACCTACAATGAGCAGGATTGGCTTCAGGAATCCATTTTGCTTATCTAATACAAGTACACTTTTCCTCTGGACATTTCAGAGGATTGGAAAAGAGCTCAGCATGTCGATTTTTGTATGGGTAAAGTGTTAACAACAAAGACTTAAAAAACAAAGGGGAGTAAAAAACCTCCAACCTGAAATAAGCAAACATAATTACTCGGTTAAAAAAAAAAGGTAGTGTAAAAATCAAATAGATGGAAAGGTATATAGATAGAGAGTTTATGTATCTTTCGTTCTTGTCAGGTGTGAAAATACACTCTCACAGTGTGTACATGCACCCTCTCTCTGATGTGATAATGATAATCTTCAAGGTTTTTCTCATCCTGGAGAGCCCCTGCTTGATGTTTACTGAATTTCTGAACACATCAAGGTTTAAGACTCATTTATTTATCATTCTACAACACAGGGTTGTACAACGAAATGCAAGCTGCTGTCCTTTTATGCCGCACACCAAAACAAAAGATATGTTTTATGGTGGAGTGCGGAGGATGAGTTTAGTCTCACAGCCTGAGGAAAGAAGCTGCTCTGTAGTCTGGTGGCACTGCAGCAGATACTTCTGTAACTCTTGCCAGACAGCAGAAGGTTGAACAAGCTGTGGGTGGGGTGGATATTGTCTTATAGTGTCCTTTGGGCTTTGTGCAGGCACCTCGGCTCACTTATATCACTGATACTGGGAAAATGGGTTCCAATGATGTTCTGTGCAGTTTTAATCACTCAGTGCAGAGTCCTCCTGTCCTGGGCTGTGCATATCCCATGCCAGCTTGTGATAATTACAGTTTGGATGCTTTCTGTTGCTCCTCTGTAACAGTTAACAAGAACTTGGCACAAGAATTTTGCCTTCTTAAGTTTTTCTTTGTGAGCTTTCTTTTCCAAGACTAAATGTTATCTGTGTAATTCAAAATATCGCTAACTTGAAATGTGTTTTGCAGTGATATTTCATGATAGAGAATCAGATTAAAATAGAAGGTTTTTAACATAACTTTGAAGCCTGAAAATTTTAGTATTCTCATATGTCTCAATGTAGAAAGTGATGACATCTTGATTTTAGTTTTCATTGACATTTTTCTCTGTTCTTTCAGCAAAATGATGGTCAGTTCACGGTGATCCAGTTAGTGGGGATGATGCGGGGGATCTCAGCTGGGATGAAATACCTCTCTGAAATGAACTACGTCCATCGTGACCTGGCTGCGCGAAACATTCTGGTCAACAGCAACTTGGTGTGTAAAGTGTCCGACTTTGGCTTGTCACGTTACCTACAGGAAGACACCTCTGATCCCAGCTACACAAGCTCCCTGGTGAGTAACAGCATCGATCATTCATATTTCACTGGGGGTAACATTATTTCTTTTAATTAACGACTCTTCATCTGCTGGTGATGTATCTTTTAAGCATCCTGTCAACCTTATCAGCACATATACAGCGATCGAAACATCCTAACAACCTATCATTCTAATCAGTGTTGCTTCTATCTGCCACTGTCTCATTCATTTTGTAGGCTCGAGATACCTTTCACCTTTCGAGTGCTTTTCATTTTGCATAAGCTGCCTCTCTCATCTTCCTCATCCCCCCTTCATCCTCTTCCCCACACTCTGCAAGTCACGGACAGGAGGTCTGTCACATCTTCATTAGTGGGGAGACGAGCCTCCTCTGGGAAGGCTCCTCTCTCGTTGACATGCCCAGAGTGCAGAGAAACCAAAGGGCATTGCAGCCTCTCAAACTGACAGCTTCCAACCCCCCCCCACCTCCATCTCTCTTTCCCTCCCTCCCTCCTCCTCTCTCACTCCTCATTCATTATTACTGGGGCATCATGGGAGGCTTTGGCTCCTCATTAACTCCTCCACACTACAGATCTGTAATTATTAGCAACTATCGTTAGTTCATCTTCTGCCTCTCCTCTTCCTAATTCAAAACACACTCTTACACCCTCGCAAACACACACACAGGTCATTAGGAGTCCCGGCATGCGTGAGTTTGTGTGCATGTTTTTATTTGAGCATCTGTGTGTGTTTGTGGGCATATGAGCAATGATGTGTACATGCACAGGCATGCATATGTGTGTTTGTGTGTGTGTGGGTGGGTGTGTTTGTGTGTTTGTGTGTGTCCATGTGCATGTGCCTAGTATCATCTAATTGACTCGGCTTTGAGACTTTGGTGCAAATTAGCTTGTTTACTGCCAATGTACCATGTGTGTTGCTGCATGCATTTTGTAATGAGTTTGGTCCTCTGCAAGCAAAGTGGGTCAGTTTGGGATAAAGGCCATGGTTCTATATTATTAAACATAAAGGCATTCTGATTATTCTAAAGTTCAATCGCATTAAAATGTAAATTACTTAAAATAGTAACAAGTTATTTACCGTGACTCACAGAGCCATGTTCTGTAAACTTGTCCTCCTTTTATTATGGGTCACTAACTTTCACTAAACAACTGATTCTGACAGTCTTACCTGAGTCCATGTAGAGAATTTTTCACTTGTTCCATAAAACAACCTTGGGGGCTCTTTCAGGAAATGATTCATTGTATACCCGGTAAATGCACAGCATTGTTGTAGCACTGTATATATTATGAATAAATATGAATATATTATTCTATAAAAAGGGCCTAGTTTAGGAATAGGTTCGGAGGTATTTCAATATATGCAAAACTTGAGATCAAAAGCATGCAGTCAAATGGGCCTTTGAGTCGCTGGTATGCAGGTGTGAAAAAGAGCGTTCTCAAAATATTCTATTTTCATCTACATGTAGGCAGATAATGAAAAAAAAGATTCAATGTACTTTAGTTTTATTTTATTTCCTTATTTGTGGCAGAGCATGAGGTAAAAACTGCTCTCTGTTAAAATTGTTACTTGAGGTAATACGCAACAACAAACATGCACGTCCTACAGTTTAAGCCCAAGGAAGAATATTGATTGTCAGGAGGTGGTAACCCAGGTGTGCGCAGGAAGTGTCATATAGGCCAGGAGGAGGTATGACCTCACATTGGTGTGGCTGTGAGGTAATTGCTCCCCAGGAATAGCTTGCTTTGTATACCTGACCCCTGTGGCTTAACCTTGCTGAATGGGTCTTATGTGGCAACAAAGAGGAGCAGCACCTCTGTTGTCTGCGCCGCTGAGCTTGCTAATAAAACAGGGTGTAAAAGGTGCGGATTGGATTATAGATTGCGGTCGGCATTTTGATGTTGTTTAATGCAAACAAAGTCTCCTTGAAGGCATTGTCTGGAAAAGTCAATAGAGCAGGTGAGGTTTTGAAGTTGTTGAGCTGTTTTTATGGTAACACGCAGGTTTTTTGATGGTGTGTTTGTTACTGATAGAGATTTGAAAAAAACGAGCACATCAAAGCTTTGGCTGTGCTTCACTTTCATACTGACTGCTGGCTTATTATCATAAACACTCAGATGAAATCTTCAGTTCCACAACTATTTTTGTTCCTTCCAAATCAAGAGAGTAGATTTATTCATATCTCATCACGCAGCACTGAGAGGCTGAGTCCATCAAAACGCCTGTAAAACTAAATGTGATCAGCCGACATATGTGGACAGTTTATTAAGACTTTATTGGTATCAACTGTCTTCCTGATCCTTTTTCCCATGTATTCATGGGTACATGCAAACAAGCACTGGGAGGTGTGGGGGTCCACAGGTCCCATATAGGGTTCCATTCTGTAATTAAGCTACGCACGGTGTCCTTCGCTCCATGACTTCTTCAGCTCTGACCTGACGCTAACCAATCAGCGAGCAAGGCTGGCGTGGCAGACAAGGCCGAGGGAATCAGGGAAATTAAATTGCACTGACATGCGGTGATTTACATCGCCATCGACCTCCTCCTCCTGCAAATTAATCACCTCTTTCCCTCTACTGCTTTTCTAATTTTTCCCCGCAAATCTAGGCACACCAATTACAGTGCCTGTGGTGTGATGCTGGATGTATGGTTGGGAGGACATGCTGGTAATTGCGTTAACCCTGGATGTGGGTTCACTCTGGAGCAATGTTGTGGAGTTTTCAGACAGAAGGGGGCTGTCCTCCCTCTCTGCTGGCTGCACACCAAAGTCGTGATTAATTAGGCTCACAGGACAATGTCTGGACTCACTGGTCTTGCTGAGGTTATGTGCGCTAATTATTTTAACGACTGTAAAGGCTGTGATTCGCTGCAGATGCGGCTGTTTTGTGTTTGTATTGACTTGTGTGATGTACATGGCTGCATGGTTTAAGAAAGCAAGTGAGCACACGTGATCACAAGTCCAGGTGAGATGTCAGTAACCCTACTTAGCTCACAAAAAAGAGGATTGATTTTTGAACACCCCACGAACCCCGGAAGACTTTCTCATTACTCTCTCTCTCTTCATCACTCTATCTATCTAAGGAGCCATCCATCCATCCATCCATGTGCCCATTTATCTATCTTTCCTTTTTCTTCGGCTGTCCACTCCATTTCCATTTCAAGGCTTTTCCAAGAGCAGCACAAAGGCACACCAGGACGGGCCACTCAGTGAAGGGGTGAGGGATGATGCGTCAAACTGTTTGCTGCAGTGATGTGTCATATGTTTCATTGTGTGCTTTGCGTTCATGGGTGAGTGGAAGTCAGAGATCTGGTCATGGTCGCTGGGTTTAATGCACAGTTTGTGCATATGAGAGAGCAAATGGTCGATGTGTTTGTGGATGGGTGGATATGCTCCCAAAATCTGGCATGCGTTTCTAGCGTGTCAAGTCCATAACAGCTTAGACAAGTGGTGTTAGACTCTTTATTGAGGGTTCATGCCCACAGTGAGCAGGGCAGGTATGGGTCAGAGTTTTTTTTTTTTTTCTTGTGCCTCAGTTAACGATGTGAAGAGACTTTGCCTGCCTTGCATGTCATGCAATGTGTGCTTCATATCGTGACTAAGTGGGCATGTACTGTATGTGGCTGTGTGTGTGTGTGTGTGTGTGTGTGTTAGTGCTGTGATCGAAGGGTACACACATACATGTCCCTAAGGTGCCTCTCCCCATGTGTATGTATGTGTTTGTGTGTATTTTTTATGAATGTGTGTGTGTGTGTTGGTTTATGTCATTGAGGCTGAGAGGGGTTGAAAGGCGAGGTCACACAGAGCCAGTAACAAAGCTCATCCGTCAAATCCCTGTGACCTGAGTGACATTCTCTCAGCTCCGCTCCAGTGCTCACACTATGTGGACCGCACTGCTGTTTCTGTCATTTGTCTGTTTTCTATTTGCATCCGATCTCCCCCCTCTCTCCCTGGCTCCAGGCCCATGCACTCTTTTGGCTTGTCTTTCAACTCGTAGTGAAATATTTATGCTCTGCATAAAGTAAAAGGGACAGAGTCCCTGAGTAAACAAGAAGTGAAATGGGAACGTGTCCATATGGACCAGCCCGTAAGCAAACAAAGGGACTTTTCTCGCAAATTTCTTTTCTGGCATATCACATTTTTATGGAAAAAATAAGTATTTACCTGTACATTAAACTTTTAACAGTGCTTTGTATTAACCAGCAAACCTTTTGTGGCTCTTCCTTTGGCTTCCTTGAGGCTTCATCATAAAAAAAAGACCACAACTCAAAAGCCAAGACAAACACCCTAAAGTCTTATCATAGCCAATTTCATGCCAGATCATTCACACAACGATCAGATGAGCAGGAATTAAAAGGAATATCACAACAGTTTATTCACAGTTCATGTGAAAAAAGAACACATTTCACCAAATTTGAGTTTAAAATGCATTTGAATTAGGCAACAGTTGTTTCAGCCGAAGCCGCTAACAGTGCTTGCATCTTAAAAAGTCAAACTGTAAATACCGATCTCACATTTGCTGTCAAGTTACACAACACCACATGGCATTTTCACACCTCAGTATTATCAAATATGGACATGTGCTTCCCTCTTTGTAATATTCAAACATTTAAGATCAAACGCTCATTTTCTTTATTTCTTAGTAGAGAATAAGAAGAGATGTTATCAAATGATTTTCTCTTTCATGCACAGCAGTTAGTCACAAGCCAAAGTTTACTGGAGGCTATTTTTGATGTTCAAAAAACCGCCTGTGTATACATCATTAAAGTTCCCAAACAAATGTCTGCTCTCATATTTTGTCATCAGTACGACTCAAAGTCATACTCATGTGTCCTCCAGCTGTCAATGGCTATAGTTTGCAGCTGTAGCTTGATATAGTATCACTTGGAAAACAGTCTTAGGGAAAAAAGTATGACATGACAATTAGATCTGGATTACATCATGGAATTAACATGCGATGTGGGGTAGAGACCTCAGAGCTTTTTTCCCTTTTCTCCTCACGAAATCCAGCTACTTCCAACTCCCATTTTATAGCAAATGAAGGGAATGGACTTATTCATACACATGCCAGTTACTTAGTTTTTAGTTTTATTGGTCCCCACATCACAACATGCCAACTTTATCGTCCTAGATATGAGTCACCACTGCAGCGACCAAGAATGATCCCCAACTGACTTTCCACCTATGTGGCTTGCCAAGCAAGAAGCACTGCTGCTGGGAATTGAACCCCAGTCACGCTCATTCATAATTGCAGCGAAATCAACATCAAGCCCTCTGCTGGTTTGTTTTTTATTACCTGCTTTTGTATTTGAAACCAATTAAGAGGTTTCCAGGCTAATTCTGTTCAGATCATAGACTTTAATTTGCTCAGTCTTCGGGTGAATGTAGAAGTCGAAACTTCCCAGGAAAGATTATAATTATTATGAATATGGAGGGAGGTTTAGACTCTGAAAACAAGAGAGGAAGTAACATGATCCATACCTGGTCTTCGCATCAAAGAGGGAGCAACCATCCAAAGCGCCCCACCTTGATTTATACCTTCTGTCATGTTTGCCAGAGTCAGAATAAGGTGGGCATTGATTCACCATCTGTGGTTGTTGGACTGCATTTGCATCTGAGAGGGATTCACAATAAGGTGGTTTGTGCACAGCTAAATCAGTGAAAGAGATCCCCTCTCTGTTAGTGAGCCTGTGTCTCTATAAAACTCTGTTCTGCACAGTTGCATTGTCACAAAGGGGACATTTAATTTGCTGGTTAACATCCAAATAAGAACATGCGCCTTTTCAAAATCTTCAAAATTAAGAACAGACACTGACATGACATTTCTTTTTTGTTATTATATTATTCTTATGAAAAGGGGTTTTATAACTATCTTTCCAGTAGCTTTTGAAAAATGAGAAACAATATTAGAATCAAAATTAAAGGAGAAATCAGGTCCTTACAGGTTGTGCTTCAATTTGATACAACTGTCAGTCAGTATTTTTCTTTTTCTTCAACACATCATGTGAAACAATCCTGGGGCAAAGGTTGCTGTCTAATATTATCAATGAATAGTACGAGTAAGATGAGATTCTCGCTAGGTTTAATTTAATGGTTTCAGCAGATGCAGGCACTGTTAAGGTCTATTGATGACATTTCCCTGAGGGAGTTGAAATTTCTGTTCAAGGAAACACAGCAAGGTGCTGGTGATGCTGTAAAAGGTGGATAATTAATGGAGCAAATAATTAAAAGATATAAAGAATATTAAGCAAAGGAACATGGAGAGTTTTTTGTATTTCTTTTTTACAATGTGCTTGTAAACTTAGCAAAAAACATCTA
>JAPZDZ010000004.1:10878002-10893975 GCA_029783805.1 Acanthurus tennentii | reverse complement strand
TATTAAGCAAAGGAACATGGAGAGTTTTTTGTATTTCTTTTTTACAATGTGCTTGTAAACTTAGCAAAAAACATCTAAAGTAACCAACTAAAAATCACCCTTGGAAGGTCTGTTTTTTCTGAGAGAATAAGAGGTTAAGGTGGGGTCTTCTGTATGGCATTGTATAAAGCTGCAAAGTTTATGAAGAATATTCCAACAGCCTTAGACTGTGTTTCAAGCAGGGAAACTAACAAAACAAATAGTCTGAAGGAGTCTCGCCAGATCAAAAAAGTAAATAAATAAGCCAGTGAATTGCATAAAAAGGTGTGTTTTCTGTGATATGTGTGTATTTTGGGCATCAAGATGGAGATAAACTCATCCAGTAAGCAATGAAGCAAGTGAAACATAAATGTTTGCTTAAAGCTAAATCTACAAACAGTAAAATATGTCTGGTGTCCTAGTCGAAACAAAACGCTGTCTGTAAATTCACATTATTCTATTCTGGTGCTGATAACAATGGTACTGTTAAGACCTGCATTAAATCTTCTCTACCAAGCCAAATTGGTTTTGTGTTTGTGACTAAAATGCTTAATCCATACAGATATGGTTTACATAACCACAAAAAATTAAACTGTGTGGTTTTTCTGTGTGTAGGGGTAATGTTTGCAAGTTGACTGACTTATTCACTGCGCAACACAACACAGAGGTCAGAAAGACGCTATCTTCTCGAGTCAGTTTAGCCAATTATTGACCTTTGAATGCAGCCATGTGTCAAAGATAATGCCAAGAAGGAGCAGAAATATTCAATAACTGAAAATGTATGCCCCATGCTCCCTTTGTTACTGTAGCTTTGGCCGGCCATCCGTCCATCCATCCATTATCTGTGAACTCTTACCCTTGGCAGGGTCATTTGGGGGGCTGGAGCCAATCCCAGCTGACATTAAGCGAGGGTGGGATACACCATGGACAGGCTGCCAATTTATCAAAGGGCTTCTGTTGCTTTGTCTGTCAGTCGTTGTTTTTTATTAATTCTGATCAATTCTGCATAAAAGATAACAGTACCCTTGCAGATTTTATTGGCTGGAGCTAGCTAGCAATTTAGCTAATATAATAATATAATATATATATATATATATATATATAATATAATAATGTTCTGAAAATCCAGGAATATAACCATCAAACTGCGGATAATGAACACTGAGCAAGTGAGGAAGTTCTTAATACTGTTAAATGACATTGAAGATATTAAACACCTATTAAGTTATAAATTTACTATGTCGAGTTTCCTCTTATTTAATTATTATTGAAACATGCAGTTGGAGTCCAGCACCAGTAGGTGGCATGACTCCTGAGACAACCTTGTTTCTCAGTCAAAAGCACACTCTGTAAACAAGAAAGTAATCATTAAAAAAAAATTACCTTAATGGTACAATATCTGATTCTTTCCTGATGTATTTTGCTGTAATTACCACTGTAACTTGACTGGTTTTCAGCTCCTCACAGAAATTGTTTTTTTCAAACTAGGATTAAAATTCTGCAAGCAGATGGCTCCTAGAAATATAAAGCATAGGTATTTAAATCTTGATCACAATTGCAGTTTTTTTGGGAGTAAAGCAATGACAATGGGCTATTTTTGGTGTTTTTGTTATCCTTTTCTTATCATCCCTTGCAGTATGTAGAATTAATTTGTTTATCAAATCCAAAAACAAAAGGCCTGGAAGAACTTCCAGCTGAATCCAAGACTTATTGTGAGCTTTAAAACACATAAACACACACACACACACACACACACACGAAAAACAAATGTTTCCCTGAAGTTTTGCATGACCCAACTGTATACGTGGTGAAAGACCTGTATCTTTTTCTCTACTAGCCGTTCCCATGGGTGTCTGAGAAACCAACATCTCAGCCATCAGCCCCTCCCTCCCCTTATGTCTTGTTCTATTTCTTTCCCATCTTTCCACGTCACTTTTCCACTCTCCATCCCTCTCACTCTCTTTCTCATTCTTTTCGGGGCTGACATCCAAGGAACATCGTTGCTCTCAAGATTTCATTAAAAGGATGTTGATGGAGCGCTCTTCCCTGCCTAAGTAAATGTGCTCAAGTCCATTTGAGAGTGCATTGTTTGGAAACGGATTAAAGGAGTTGGAGGAGTAAAAGAAATAAGAAGGAGGGAAAGGGGGAGAGGGAGAAAAACAAGGAGAGGGAGATCTACTTATTTATCTTCTAGATGATGGAGAAAGTTTATTTGGAAAATATCTTTTGTGAAGCGAAAAAAAAGTGGAGCAAAAACAAAACCGAACACTGGACTCTTCTTCTTTTCATTTACAGTAAGTTTATCTGAAAAGGTTACTGCATATTTAGTGGGGACTAGGCCTGCACGATTAATCGTTTTAGAACCTCGAAGTCGATTCAACCCTACATGCAATTTCATTTCTAAATTACATCGATTTTTTTTTTTTCCAAGAGCCGGCAGCATGTGTCAGAGTTGTTAACAAGCGCTCCAAGGCTTCTCCCTTATCCTATGACAAAGCGCCTTTTGGTCACGTGATCCACGGCACGCAGAATCAAATAGTTGGTTGAAAGTTTCTGAGGAGGGACTGCAGCATTGCCAAAATAACGTTAATCACAAGGAAAACTCAGTGAACAAATGAAGGCAAAATGGATGCCAAGGTAGTAGTGACGAGAATCAGCCCACCACCCAAACCGACTTCGTTCCGAAAATAGGTAGTACTTCGGTGGTGTGGAACTACTTTGGATTCAGACAAGACGACAAGAGTCAGTCCAATGTGTATTTTATTTTTTTTATTAATGCTTATTTATGTTGCAATTTTCAGAGCCTAATGTAGGCCAGTAGCCTTCATTTTCTTTTTTTATTGAAACCTCATCCATTTTGGCCCAAGAACCATAGTTCATATACACAATAAACATTTCAGTTTGTGAGAAAAAAAAATGTGGCAGAAAATCATGATTTCAATTCAAAGCTAAAAAAATCAAGATTCATATTTTTTTTCTGAATCGTGCAGGCCTAGTGGGGAGTGTTACTCCTCTCTGACAGGTATATTTGCTCCAGATATTAATTCATTTTGCAGCAGCACGTTACTGACAGCCTACATGAAGGTATCTGGCACATTCATGGATGCATGGCTCAAACCACTGCAAAGACATGACAGGTGTTTCATATCATTGCTACGTGTATCATTGTCTACACACACGCATGCACATTCACACATATTACCGGATCAGGGGGACCTTAACAGACACCAGTAAGTACACACATTACGTGGCCACCACATGTTTATCCATCATCTTTCAGACGTGGCTGTCACGGTGATACACTCGTCTCACAGTGACACCTTTTAACCTGACAGGCCCAGCACATCTCCAACGCAGTCACACTTCAGACGTATCGCCGGCTGTCACAGCCGTTCACGGGCGGTCACCACCAGGTGAAACCAGTCACATACTGGAATCTCATTCTGGTGACAGAAGGATGACAGGAGCTGCTCTGGATGATGTGGGAATTTAGACAAAGATAAAAAAAAAAACAGAAAAAAAAAATCCTACTAACGTCACAGAGTGGAAAATGGGGGAAAGTTTTTGACAGCATTTGTAAAGGTATCTCAGTGCCAACATTTATTTTTTGCACGCTCTCCTGACCACTTGCTTTTTCTTCTTAGTGCCAACATTTATCAACCAGAAAATAGACCCATCCGGTATCTCTGGAAAAATCAGGCACTCTATGTCATCCACTTTATTTATTATCAAGGAAGTTTTACAAAGTATTGCTCGGAGATTACTCCTCTCAAGTCCTGGAAGTTCTGCAGCTGCAGAGGCTCTGCTGCAGCCCAGCTCATCTGCACACATTGCAACTTAACTGTCCGAGATAATAGGGGAGTGTGAGCCTCTGTGTTAGAGGCGATATTTCACTTCAAGGCAAACAGAATAATGGCCTGTTCCCCTTTTTCAGTAGCCAGTGCAATATACCATGTCCAAGGAGCTCTCCCCATGCTACGAAGCACTTATGCTTTTTGTGTTGACATTAGGTCTGTTTTAATTCCCATCATCACTTTTACTGCCCCCACAACCCCTACTCATGCCCCTTGGTATAACACTCTTTTACTGAAAAAAAAAAAAACATTGCTTTTTATTATTTTTTGGCCTTTTTTTTCCCTGTACGCATGAGCTGTTCAGCACTTCATGATATTAAAGCAGGATTTTGGCAGAGCTATCACTGGCCCACAGCAGTAATTACTAAGGGTTTGCATAGTTGCCTCTGACTCACCCGCCTTGGAAATGTTATTACTACAGTCTGTCTCATTGGAGGCGCAAAGGGAGCTTCTCGCCTGTGTCTTTGCTCAGGCCATTCCAGCGACACTCAGCTCATATCCCAACAGGGTCCCGGGGCATGAGACCAGATGTACAGAGCGAGGGAGGGAGAGAAAAAGCGAGCGATGATAAAGAGAGGCTGTAATAGATGGCGTTTTGCTTGGAGCAGCTATTCCTCTCACGTTGTTCTGCGCTCATTTCTTAGTTTCTCATCTTGTGTATGTTTGTCCAAACAAAATAATCGACTTGAAGTGTAGCCCGCCGAAAGAGAAAGGGATTTTGCCTTTTTATATTTTTGCATTGGAGGTATTCTGCGTATGTGCGTGGCTCCATTCCCCCAAAGACAAAGGAAAAGGGCAAGAGAAAGCGACCTGGGGTCTCAGTTCAGATGAAAGAATTCAGATATGAACTTGTCCAAGATATGAGAGACGCATTGAAGTCGCTGGGGCTTAGACAGCCTTTATTCAACTATTGATCTCTTCCTCTCTGTATTTCTTTCCCTGTTCTCCCATTTCTCTGTCTGTCGCACAACCGCACACTGCACCATTGCCTTATTCCTTTGTCTTTTCTCCGCTGGCTGTGGTGCTCAGTGAGAGCTGTGCGTTTCCTCTGCGTCTCGGGGTGTGTCCCGACAGCGTTTTCTCCATTCAGGGTCAGATGTTAAATCTCTTTTTCAGGGTTAGCAGCCACTTACAGGTCAAACCCTGAAGAGTCGCTCATTAATGAGCTCAGCTTCTTCGCCTCTGCACTGCCACGCAGCACTGACCTCCATCACTTACACAAGCGTGTATGGATGCACACATACAGGAAATCTCATAAGTAGAGCTATTTACGACTATTCTCTCCTAGAATTTCAAACATCAGCCTGTAGTATGAAAAAAAACACCGCACAGGAACTTTTTTCTGTCACTTATAACTTATTTCTCTCTTTCTTCTTCTGCTTCCCGCCTCCTCTCACTCTGCCTCCTCTCTTCCTCGTGCTCTCAGGAAGTAAGCAGGGAGCAGGGTGGTCCGCGTAGGTTGCTCTCCGGGTTTGGGTTCCTTTCCAACAGCGGCTTATCTGCAAACGCTCAGGTTCAGCTTAATTGGCAATATTAAGTCGGTGGCGAGCTCAAGTCAGATATAACGGGAGGTGCTGTAGAAGGGGGGAGGGGGGCACAAATGAGGATTGATGCGTGTCCGTCTGTTTGCATTTGTGTGTGTGGGTGTGCATGCACAGTCATCTTCCTAATGTCTGTGCCTGTGCATTTTTTGTTCCCAGCTGTGACTGTATGTATGTATGTGTGTGTGTGTGTGTGTGTGTGTGTGTATGGAATCTTAAACAAGCAGCTGTCAATTTCAGTCAACACGGCGCGTGGCATGCCTGAGGCCCAGGTAGCCCAATTACAGGCAGACACGCTCGACGTACGAGCAGAAGCCCGGGCCTATCTTCCTTTATCCAAACAGGGCTGTGGGAGAGGAGACGCTAAATGTGATTCTGGTCGATGTGTGAAGGGCGAACACTGTTGGGAGCTGCTGCTGAGACAGAGGCAGAATCATGTGTATGATTGGCTGCTGGAGGATTGATACACGGGGGTGGATGAGGAGGATAAAGAGTTAGAGGGGATGGAAGGGGACAGTCAAGGCGAATGCGGCTGGCTTACTTACTTCATTGTGTTGCATCAGAAATAAAATGCAAAAAAATAAAAAATACACTGGAGCTGAAACATTTCTATCATTTCACCTTCTGTTTTTTTGTTTTTTTTTTGCTGTTCCTCTTCTTTTTTTTCTTAGGGTGGAAAAATCCCAGTGAGGTGGACGGCACCAGAGGCCATCGCTTACAGAAAGTTTACCTCTGCAAGTGACGTGTGGAGCTACGGCATCGTCATGTGGGAGGTGATGTCATTTGGAGAGAGGCCATACTGGGACATGTCCAACCAGGATGTAAGTTTTCTCTTTTTGCAGAGTTCAAAAGACTCATGACATCATTACTTCATTTATTCATGTAATATGTTTCCCTTTGAAAAGAATATGTGTAATATATTACACAGGGAGATATAAATGGGCTGTGGCTATTAAGAGAAAAGCAGTTATATTTATTGGAGCTGGCAGAAAGGTGCAGTCGTCCAAAAGTGTGTTGCCTTTTTTAGTTACCCCCAGTAGTGCAACTACAGATGCACTCTCTTCTGGAAAGCAGCAGTTTCCCAGAATGTCCAAGTGGCCATTTCATGGGATCTTAAAAGTAGGATCATAAAAAGGGACATTTACGTTTAGTGTTAACTCTTTTTCAACTTCCATGCAGTAAAAAGCGAGTTTGAATCCGAGTAAACTGCCTCATTAATAGGGCGGCCATTTCCGTACAGATGTGGTTATACACTCATCACCAAACAGATACACAATCAAGGACAACTCATAAGAGAGGAAGCTGTAATAAATCACGTTTTTTTTTTTTTTTTTCTTTATCGGTTTCCATCTCATAGCATCATCGCTGAAGATGTCCTTGACTCTGACTTTGAAAGCAAACTTATTATGGAAACAGTCTCACGCCATCCCCTTTTCCTTCCTGGCCGGCTTTTGAGAGCAATGAATGATTGCTGAGAGCTCTGCTTTGTTCCCCATGTCCGTTTGGATAAGGTCCACACACACAGACTCCAACAAACACCAACACAAACACACACAACCACTGGATAAAGTCCCGGACTTTGAGGTCTCTCTCCCTAAGCTCCTTTAGTAAGACAACTAGCCAACCATCAGGCCTCTATGGACCCCACTCCATGAGGACCGTCCAACCCAGCAGATGTTGCCTCAGTGGGCCAGCAGCAAACACTGCCTGGTGGGACTAATGCAGAGAAGAGGACTGGCACCGCTCAGCATGTCCGGCTGCTCAGTCCACACACACACACTTACACAACCACTTCTTCATATGCACCATTTGTCAAGATTTTGCTGAGTTGCACTCAACTTCAGGATGGAGTTGGCAACCTACAGAGCCGCCTGTAATTTTTAATGATAGTATCTTATTCACTTGATTTCACACCAGACCCTTATCTCGCAACTATGCATTTTTAAGAAAAGATTACATCTTCCAGGCAGAGTGGATGTATGGCTGTGGGTGAGAACTAGATACATCAATGTGCAATACAGCAATTTGGGCAAACTTTAGTCCTTTAGTGTCTAAAAATAGATAGGTGCAGATTAATCATATTTTTATTTATTTATTTATTTATATTGACTAAAATCGTTTTTTTGTTTTTTTTTTACAGTAAAATATATATATATATATATATACATATATAGATAACAGTGAGCAGACTGTGAGGCTGCTCACTGAATGTAGGTACTCCTTTCAGCCTAAGGTCTATATTACACCCATACATAGATGGATATCACATTTGCGTATTTCATCTATTTCTACCACTTTCTAGAGTCTGCTTTGAGGACACGTTCCTCACACGCATAGCAGACTGATGTCAGGATTGTTGTGTAGCCGCCACGACAAATTGGACTTACATTGGACTCACAGAGCCTACATGCTCACCCTCTGATGAGGAAATTATGCCACATTTACTCCGGTGTGAATCTGGAAAGTACAAATCTCCAAATTCTCCCTCAAGTTCTGACTTAACTTCATTCAGCTGTTACAAAACACTTCTCCTCACTCTGCCTAGCCTGAAACTCTCAGCCATAGCCTCCCTCAAACAAGGTCAGCATAGCCCGTGCAGCCTTTAAGACATGTGTCAAGTGGCTGCACTTCACACTGTTAATTACATGCAATCTCCCCGTTCCCCGGTGACTTCTTCCCACAGTGATGCTGCCTCTCTTCTCCTCTCCGTCTCTTTTCTCGCTCTGTCCTCCAGGAGTGACATGTGATTGGAATCGAGAGGAAGGGCACGTCAGCCTGAACGCTCACTGTCTGACCGGAGGGAGTGTGTCTGTGTGGGGTGGGGGTGGAGTGTTGGTTGGGGGTGTTGTTGAGGCAGCAATGAGCGTGTCAGGATTACAAAGTGGATTTGCTTAATGTCATCAGTCACTTGAAAACTTAGTCTAATTAATAGTATGTTTCTAATGAAGTGTATTATTGACAACCAGCGAGCTTGTCAAAAAAAGTGTGACCGAGAGAAATGAGTATTTACTCTATGACTTAAATGTGCCGTATAAAATTAGGCTTATAAATGGTCTCAGTTACAGAATAACAACCCGAGCTTTTCCCTTCTGACCCTGTCTCCCACAGGTGATTAATGCCATTGAGCAGGACTACCGCCTGCCGCCGCCTATGGACTGCCCCAGTGCCCTGCACCAGCTGATGCTGGACTGCTGGCAAAAGGACCGTAACGTACGACCCCGCTTCACTGACATCGTCAGCACCCTGGACAAGATGATCCGTAACCCCACCAGCCTCAAAGCTGTAGCCAACATCCCCGCAGTGTGAGTGAAAAGAAACTTTTTCAACAGCACATGACACGTGCATTCACCCTGAAGTGGACGTTAAGAACACACAAATCTGCTTTTCGTCTGTTTATATCTACAGTATTTACACAGGCTGTCTGCACAAACCAACCCAGCACACACATGCTCACTTATTATCCTCTCATAAAATAAGCATGCATTTATCACTGTTGATTGCGCCAAATCTGAACTTTTCCTTTCACGGATCATTTTCCCCCTGCTGCTTCTGATTCTCTAACACATCCAGATTGGCTTTAAAAAGTTCCCCTTTTCCTCATTTTGCAGTTTAGGATAAATTATTTTTACCCCATAATGATAGTGCAAAAACATGTTTTCTGAAAAATGTGAATAAAAAGAAAAAAGAGAAACATCTAATTTAGTCATGTACATATTCAGAATGTTCATACATTATTTGTACAGTTACGACTGGCCTTGATTTTGTTTTGAATCTTGCTTGGTTGCAAGTTTTGCTCACCTTGTTTTGGACAATTTCTTCCACTGAGATCCTCTCAAGCTCAGCCAGATTGGATGTGGACTGTCTTTGAACTGTGAACTTCAGATTTCTCGACAGATTTTCCATTCCAATTTCCAGGCTTTGGCCAGGCCTCTGTAGGTCATTCAGAGACTTGTCCTGAAGCCACTTGTTCTGGTGTGTGCTTTGGGCTGCTGCCATGTTGAAAGATGAACTTCTGGCAGTGTACGAAGTTGGATTTTGTGCAAAGGAGCATGTTTTTTTGTTGTTTTTTGTCCAAGGTCCCTTTTGTATTTACTTCAGTTTACTGTTTCTTTAATTGTGGCCAGTTTCTAATATCTGACTCTGGGAAGTTGAGCCCTGCTTGGGCCATAAAATCCACCCTTAGCTCAGATCCAGCTCAACAAAGCCTGCCATTTTCAGCCGGAGCCCAAAAGCAATTATGCTCCTCCTGATGCACGCTCTCTCTGACACATGAAAACACACAGACACACATGCTATTGAGATTGAAATCATTATAAGCCACAACCAAAACTATCAGGGCCGCTGACATTCATTGTCACAAATATGAATACTGACTGTTAGCACTGGCTGTTGTTTGAAAAATTATGATACCAGTACAAATAGCAGCATCCTTAAAATGATAACAAGATGTGGTGAAAAAAAAATGAAGGAGCTAAATGAAGCTAATACTCGCACAGATTACTCACATGCATACCTTCTCCTCATAATCTTGCATCCTTTCACAGACAGCCATGCCAACACCATAACCACACTTTCTCTCCTTCCCCATAAATCCATATTGCCTAATATTGCATCACGGCTCTGCTATATACTGTACGTCCTCTCACCTTCCCTCCATCCTTCATCTTCCTCCTGCAGGCCTTCTCAGCCACTGCTGGATAGATCTATACCTGACTTCAACACCTTCAGCTCAGTGGAGGACTGGCTCGCTGCCATCAAGATGAGCCAGTACAGAGACAACTTCCTAAACTCAGGCTTTACCTCCCTGCAGCTGGTGGCTCAAATGACCTCAGAGTGAGTTCACCTGCTCGCGCGCAGAAGTGCTCTAAACCCATATGGCACTTTACGGGCACATGAGTAGAAAATGACTCAACATCAAGTGCATGTATTTTTAGCATGAATGCGCTAAGTGACTCAAGTCTTTAAATGATTGCATCCAAGTAAAGCCTGTGTGGGTAATGCACGAAAAAATAACTCATCATTAGAGAAAATAGCACTGTCAGTTTGGTAAGAATTTTCTTATCTGTGCTCTTCAAATATTCTAACTACTATCTAATAATGAAGATCTAAGAACAATTTTCCTAAATGGATAATGATGTAAATCCACACAAAATACAAATTGTTAAGAGGCATTTTATTTGCTGCTTTTTTTGCAGGATATGTTGAAGCATGGGTCATGACAGCATTTCTTGTAACACTTGTGATACCAGGAGACACAAATATTATAATATTTATTTTAATTAACAATTGCTGCTTGCTTTACAGATTTATGTGAAAATGTGAAATCATTCTTACATTTTTTATTAAAAATGTTTGCTCGGGGCTGGGTGGCATTTATGCAGTCTCTTTGCAATGCAAAGCAACATTCATTACTAAACCTCCTCTGAAGTGATTGAATTAATTTTGTAAATTTGTGTTTTCTGCTCATCGCCACAAGCTTTCCATCCTGAAATTGTGCTTTCATATATAGTGATGTTAGGATTGTAAATGCACCAGAAAATGATGATATGATGATGAAACGGTGCATTTTTCTCCTGTATAATCACCTCATACTCAAATGATCCATTCCATCTTCAATATGATGGAAATCCTTTCATCTATTGCTTCAAAATGTACTTGCTTTTCAATTTTCTTTCCCTCTGCCTTTCTCCCCAGGGACTTGCTGAGAATAGGAGTGACCCTAGCAGGCCACCAGAAGAAGATCCTCAGTAATATCCAGTCCATGAGGGTGCAGATGAGCCAGTCACCCACGACTATGGCATGACTACAGGGGGCGCTGTGCCACGGAACGGGCAGCATTCGCAGGACCATTGCTAACGGGAGCCCTCGAATGACCCCCGATCCATCGGAACGCGCCAGAGTCGAGACTATTGTCTTAATCTAATCCACTACCATGACAAGAGGAGACCAGGGTCTACACTATCACGTGGTGATCAGTCATCACACTTCATGCAATCCACGCCAGGAGTTCAGGGTCCAGACTTGATACTGTTTCTTCATCAATTCACAAAAGAAGGGCAGAAGCGACCAACTTTGGTTGCAGACTGCCATTCATGTCACTGTAAACCAAAATAACTCCAAACTATCAGACATCAACACAGGGGAAATTTCTCACAACTTCAGACTGTACGGTCAAACGAGTGATATTGTGCTTCTATATTATCTGGACTAGAAGATGTTAAAAATGTAAAACAGAAGTCAGACATTTAGAAACAAAGTGTGACCTGTGATTTTTTCCGTCGTCAGTGTGTGCAATGAAGATGCCTTGACCTGGCCAGAAATAAGTCCGAGAAGAAAAAGCAATTTCCAGTAGGAGTAATCAGAGGGAGGAGGAGCATACAGGGATGTACAGTGGAGCACCATTTTCAACTTTCAGATCATTATTCGCTTGTTCGAAGAATTTGAAAAATGTATCGTAAACAGACTGGTAAAAATTCAGAGCTAGTTATATTTTTGTCTTTTACCATCTGTTTGTTGGTTTGTTTGTTTGTTTGTTTATTTTATCACTATAGCAAGATGCCGCCCACTCGTATTTTAACTTAACACTACCTGTGGAGTCCTGGGTGGAAGGCCTTGCCAAAGGACTTCTCAACCAGCCCCACCCAGATTCAGAGAATATAAATATGTTTATCTCTTGCTGAATATGATTATATCTTTCATAATAAACCTTCATATTGAAGGTGATAACCTATGAACATGTATGTACAGGACTCTCTGCTTGCATTTTTGGCAAAGACATGTTTGTTGACTAGATTGTGATAGACACAATGTGTAGATTTCTACCGTGCCCATCGGACAACTGAACAACGGACACTGGGTTGTACGCCTCCCTGTTCCAGGGGCGCAAAGACAATCCTGACTGAATCCTTCCTCGAGGAAAACATTAAAGGAATCATGGGCAAAGAATTGGTATTGTAGATCTATATGAAAATTGCTGTAGGAGTTAAAATAATTGACAAAATATCCATTAATCGGAGATCATGTTTAATGTGGGTGTACACATGCTGTCTCTTGCTGGTGAGCACTTACTTGTACAGATATGTTTTATGTTTTTTTTTATTTTTTAAATTTGTTTTAGTTCTATTGTTGTATGTGTTGGGAGTTCTCAGCACCATCCAGAGGGGAAGGGAGCTTCACACCTCGGCCTGCCCACATCCACGGTAAGTACCCACACAGGAGAGACACTTCTTAATTGCTCTATATCTGGTAGGTTTTATTTCAGGCAAATCCAGTTAGTCTTTCTCCTCTGTGGCGCGAAATATTTTCAGGCAAGGCAAAAACTGCTGCAAGTTTGAAATGCATTAGAGAGTAGCTAATCGAGGCGCTGGAAATCGGAGTGAATCAGCATCACTTCTCTACACAGTGAAAAAAGAAAAAAAAAATGAACATCTGGGCTGCGGTTTGCCAACAGACGCCTGATGCCATTCCGAAGAACGCGCAGACTTAAACAGCCCACACGGGCACACCGTTAACAGTGTAGCCAGCCTTCTATGGACTGCTGTGGCTATGCTGCCGGGTAAATCTATGTCTTTTCACTATATGATGCAGCTGCCATATGGGTTGGCAGGTTGTGAGCGCAAACACTGTTTTGCCACAGAGCTATTCATGCGTATATGAATCCCTGGGGATGCCATGGATGACTTTCTATGAAATTACACTGCAGTATTTGTGAATATATTTCGAGGGTACTTCTGGATGGTGCATGAGGATGATTTGTCTTTTTTAGTCTAGGGATGGTACTTCACGGTTGGGTAGTGACTGGCCTGTGTGATGTGATGGTGTCACAGTGGTTACAGCTTTAGGACAGCTTGGTGATGAGTTGAGATAGTTTTGCTTCTTATCCTCAGGCTGAGGGTTTTAGAAATTGTTCCTATATTTTAATAAAGTTTTGATGAAATTATATTAACAACACTGGCCTTTAAAACTGAAAGCAAACAGACCTGGATGCTCCGGTAGCAATATTCCTTTGACATACAGCCAAGGCAGTCTCTTAGCTCACAGACAATTATCATGAGCTATTGTAGTATCAATTCTGAGCAGTGGCTGTGACCCTTCTAAAATCCCTTTTGGCCCTATTTGAAAAGACATGAGTGACGACGGCTCTAACCACCTTGTATCCAAAATTAGAAATTGATGGCAGGCCCATTAGCAGATTATTAAGTATACTCACCCCCCTCAAGTCGTCCTCCTCCTCCTCTGTCTGTCCTGCCCTCTCTCCCTGGCTACTCCTGTTGGCTGGCACACGTCCAGCTCGTTTATCCTGGGTGTAACCAAGCTGTCCTGTGCCGAAGCTGGGCTAGGCTGGGCTGGGCTGGGCTGGGCTGAGCCAGGCCTGGGCCATCCTGAGAAATGGTTGGTTCCATGCTCCAGTGGGCCCAGGCAGGGGTGCAAAACACCTGCTGGGACCCCCTGCCTGCGAGGCATCTGAACAGCTACCGGGAGGGAGACTAATGGGAGTGTCAGAAAACAAATACACACACATACATAAACACACACACGCTCACACACTCTGAAGAACCTTCAATTATGTTATTCTCACGTCTGGTTTCCAGCCGGATGCTTAATGAAGAGAAAGTGGGCAGAGACCCGACAGAGTGTGTGCATATGTGATAGAAAGAGGGGGATGAGTTGGTTTGCAGGAGGGTGGAGGTGCAGGGCTGAGAGGTGTGAAGAAGTGATGGTTAGATGAAAGTCAGAAAGTCGGTCCATTTATGTAAATTAACCACATCAACTTGCAGCATATTTTGTCCTTATGTAAATGTTCATTTCTTTGGTATATTTTGGTAATATCAAAAATATCAAGCTGCTGGTTTGCCTCTTGGAAAAAAAAAATCAATTTTGTCTTCTTTTCAATCCTTCAATTCATTGATTTACCAAGTATTCCTAAATATAATCACATGCTCCTTGAGATTGGCATAAATCTCTTTCGCAGAAACCAATGATTCAATTTGAATGCATTAGTCCTCTATTCAGCTCGGTCGTGTGTATTTGCTTTTCAACCCAAGAGCCTGTGAATGAAATGCTAGAATATATTCATTATGCAAAAGTGTATTTTTTCCTCCTTCCATTTGCTCTGTTTGTCTTTCTAAATATCTGACTGTAATGACACTCCAGTGTGATGAATAGGGAGGCGGTCTGCCACCCCTCTCTGAAAGCCGCTTCATATGGAAGTCATTCATCACACACTGATACAAAACAGAAGGAAGGAGCTTGTTAAATGTTTCATGGTGCTGTAACTGTCGCAGAAGTGACCAGCGGTCCTTTTAGTAGCTGATTTCATGCCTGTCGTTTATAGATTAGAACAGCCAGAGCCGTGTTCACCTGAAAACGACCTGATGTGACACCCTACAAAACTAAACTTATTAAACTACTCCATACTCTCTTTTTTTTCTTCTGTTTCAGACTGTGGGCTCTAAGATTTACACACATATTAAACAGCATACACACTTCATGTCCACAGACACGCACACACACACACACACATATATATATACTGAACACTGTGGGCAGCCAATGAGGAGGAAGACCAAGTGAAAGGGGACCTTTTCAAGATACCACTCATAACCTCTCTATGGTACACAATGAATGGATGGTGGAGCTGAATATGCGTGCACGTCATAGTTTATGTTAATGTGTGTGTATGTGTGAGTGAGGGATAAAGAGAAAGAGAGAGAGAGAGTGTGTGTATGTGTGTGTGTGAGTCCATAGTGGGCACATTTGTGTGTACAGACATTAATGTATACACAGGTACATTGTCAAAGAGCGTGAATGGTTTCTTTTTCCTTTTTTGTTTGTTTCTGTATAGCTACCACTTGTAAATTGTGACAAGTACGTGTCAAGAGTTTGTAAACTGTAACTTTCTGAGAACTATTGTACTAAAATGCACTCAATAAACGCCTTGGAAAACAAGTCAATCACTCCATGGTCTGTGACTCAATGGGTGATAATTCTGTTTCCATTAATGGTAAGTCAAGAAAGAAGAGAGGAAGGGTTATTATGCAGTGACACTACTGTCAGCACCGCGCGCGAGTGTGACGTCTAATGCGCGGTTTCATAATGGCTTAAGGAAACAGCTTTTTGTCACCGTCGGTCTGGCTGGCAGCACGTGTTAAAAGCCATCATCCTCTAATAAACGAGCCGTCGTTCCTGTTACACACAAACCACAAAAAATGACTCTGTGGGAAAAGCGACAATATTTTGACAAACAGTGGAAATTATCCTCCCATCTAGACTCTTATCTGGTTCTCAAACACACACTAGCACACTCCCATACACAAGCAGTTGGTAAAGTCTCGTAAATTCCAGGAGCCGGAGACTTTTAGAGCACTTCACGCACTAGAAAGTAATGATATAGTTAATGAGGTGAGTCGAAAGATATGGGGATGGATCCAAGTCTCAGCATTCCTCCATAACTGTCTATTGACTCTAATTGATTAATACAGTAATATCCAGCTTCTTCTATAGCAGAGAGACCGCTGTGCAGGAGCTGTGCCAAGCAGAGAGGAAGCCAACAAGAGTCCT
>JAPZDZ010000004.1:10840369-10863101 GCA_029783805.1 Acanthurus tennentii | reverse complement strand
CTGAGGTAATCTGAGTTTTCACTGACCTTAAAGGCAGAAGTGCAAACCGAGCAGAGCCACAGTGCCTCATATCATCACAGCTACTGCCATGCAACACACACACACACATATCTCACACTCTTTGTGTATGCTGGAAATATCTGAATATGTTATTTTTGACTCAGATGTATGTTTTGGCATACACAGTCTCCGAGCGTCATACTGTTTTCTTTACATAAAACGCCGAGGCGAACTGTTTAAAAAAAGACTTCTGGTCTGTAAATGTTGATTTGTCTGGCTGAGTGACATTTATCTCCAATCTAACTCCACTTTTTCAACAAGTTGCTGTTTTTATTTTGTGCCTGTATACGGGTGCGTGCGTGTGCTCGTTACGCTTGAAAAAATAATAAAATAAAAGTTAAAAAAATCCTCCATCAAAGTTAGCCTTTGCCGTTTGCCTCATGTCTATGTATAGATCACAGGCAGCTTCTGAAACTGTTTGTAGCCTACTTCTGAGCTATGCAGGTACACAGTAGGGGGCAGAGACTCATGTCTGTGCATCTCCACAGTGGTGTGTTTTTGAATAAAAATGTGTTGTTCACTTCTAAATCAGTCGCACCCTGGAGTAAATCAGTTGTACTTTAAAATCCAGAATAAAAAAAAAAGCTGTTTGAGAGTTTGAAATTCAGATTTCCTGAATAGCTCTAAAAAATGTACTTCAGTTTAAAGCATAGTATTCCTACAAACACTGCATTCATTTGACCAGCTAATACTACTGCTAAATCCACTACTTATTAAATGAGCATAGGCCTGCCTCCTTGTGCAATCAATCTGTCTGAATGGTCAGCAGCAGAGAGATTACTATCATTCTTATCCCAGTGCGTGTTGTAGAGCTCTGTAGATGTGGAGTACAAAAAAAAAAAAAAATGCTTATCAACAGCTCTATCTCTTTTAAGAATGCACCCCCAGGTAACTTAAAAGAGACTGACTTCAAAAGCAGGAGGATTTCAGCCTGGAGTGAGGAGCACCAAGCCGACCAGCCAGATGCCGGTCCTCTTGAATCTCTCTCCAGCGCCACTACTATACACTACACTACACACATCTGGCCTTTTGATGTTTTTAGATGACAAGGTACAAAAAAAAAGTGTCTAAGTGAGTGTGAACCCGAACTGTTCACACTCACTTTATTTGCCTCTGCCTCAACTCTTAATATGCTAAAGTCTTGATAAAAGAAGAAGTCGCCAGATGTTCTTTTGTTCCTCCTGTGGTTTGCAGATGTCTGTCTTAAAAAACTTTGGATGTAGAACTGAAATTTTAAGCTCTACTCACTTTTTTGTGTAAGTAAACAGAAACTATGATGATACTGCAGATAATGTGCACATTTTCCTATTTTTTTTTTTTTAAATGGAGGGTAAAACCAAAACGGACCATGTTTGTGGAAACAGCATCTCAGATCAAAAGCCTCTGGGTGGATTTTTCCCAAAGCAGCTGTTGATTGACATTTGCTAGCAGTCATAGCTGGGAGACTCACTGTCAGCATCTATGAAGTGCTACTGACTGCTAGATTGTAGGTCTGAGAAGAAGTTTTATCCCCTTTTTCAACAAACTCATTTCATGTTGGTAATGTTCCGTTTAATATGTCTGTTCTTTTATAACACTGAACATTATGGAGGATCTTCTGTGTCTTTAAATGTCCATATAAAAGTGTAATCTGGGAGAAATGGAATGTAATACTCATCCGTACGTTTTCATATGTGTATGATCATCTAAAAATCACAACTGTTGTGTTTCCATTACCTCTAAATGAGCCCCTTATAGCTACAAAATTAGCAGGATCTCCTCGACTGATCTGCCTTGTTGAACCGTCAAATTTCAACAGAGACCTTTTTCACTTTTTTTTACAAATTTTGCCTTAGTCAGAGGAACCAGTGCAGGTAATGTTTAGCCTGTATGGGTACCCTTTATCACACATTGCTAGATGCCACTAAATCTTACACACTGGACTTTTAAGTTTGTATATATGGAGCAACTGGAGCATTGTCTCAGTTTCCAGAGCCTAAAAAAATAAAAAAAATAAATTTGATGTGTCCATGGGCTGAGCAGAAATGTGCAGGCAAATGTGCAATGAGCTGTGCAATGCAGAAGCCAACCCAGAAGACAGACAAAACTTTTTTTGTCTATGGCTTTGGCCAGGCTGTCTCTCCTTAGTGGGTATTTAGTGGGTATGCGGTATTTGCTGATGACAAACTGGCTAACAACCAGACTGTTATAACAACTGTTTCAAATAGGGAAGCTTATATTCTCCTAGGGGCAATTAGATCACATTTTTATGTCTTTTGCAACAAAGGGAAGAGGCGGTGGGTGACCTGCTTGCTAGCCTTTGAGTTAAGAGTAATAGTGAATCAAGTGTAGCAACATAGCATCTATACAGGGTCCGCACAACATTCAGATATACTTCGGATATTAGCATACCCATATAAAAGAACGATTTTCCATGTAAAAGGTTGAAGGAGAATTTTTGAAACATCAATTTCAAGTGTAAAAGTTTTTGTTTTTTTTTCCTTTTTAACCAGCAGGGTTTTTTTCCTGTTAGTCACTCTACAAGATTGAATTTAGCATCATCACATTGTCCAACATATAACTGTCATGACAGCAGTGGTGTTTGTAAACAAGAGTGCGGGGTGAAAGTGAATAATAAATTAATTGAGAATCATACTCCGAAAGTGGAGTGAAAAAGAAAAGAGAAAATAACAAGAGAACAAGGCAATAATAGATGTTTCAAAAACCTCTTCAGACTCCTAACTTAAATTGGATTTTAACTCCACTGAGTGCAGGTTGTAGATGTTTATTTTCATTCAATTGTCAAGCGCCGCTGATGACAAGTTAACAGCCCTGCCACAGAATGCAAATCATGTTGGCTTTCTCATTTTGCTGCCAGGTGGAGTTCTCAATATGTCGTTCAAGCAAGGCTTGCTTCCACTGCAGAGCCTAAAAAGTGTATAATTGAAAACTCTGAAATGGTTCCATTGTCAGGCACTGTTGTTAAGTCCCTGCTTCAATGCCCGTCATCCTGACAAGCCACCAAATACCTATTTTTAATACCTCTGGCACTTCTACAAATGAAACGTGCAATTTGTTTTTAAGCTGCCAGTATGAAAATGACAATCTGCTGTTGTAATTAACTATGCGTGGTTACTTGACCTATTGTATGTTGTCAATAAGGGGTACAAACAATTTGTCATAAATGAGAAAATTACACCATCAATCCGAGTGCAATCAAGCATCCCAGAAAGGAAAGTAAAGGATAAATGCATATCCGTTTCCATAGAAAATCTCATTATATGTAGGGGAAATGAACAAAAAGCCTCAGGATTAAAGCCCTGACTAGGTTTTCCTTATGAGAACATATTATTGTACAAGCAAAAAACGTTAAGTAAGATATAATTTTCTGGGATTGGTAATAGTGCTTTTACAGAAAATCTGACCAGTCATATACGCCCTGCCTGCAGCCACAGCCATAAATGTCTCTCCTGATGACAGTTCTGTGCATTTTAATCCCACTTACTGTCATGTAAATCTCGCCTTACAAGAGGAAACAGAGATTCAGCACCCAGCGCTGAGGGTTAGGTGTAAATCTCTCTGGGAGAGGAGGCCAGCATTGCAAACCTTGACAGATCCAAGTGTTCTCTTAACATACACACTTGTGCTTTGACCACCTGCTACACCCTCCTTCTACTGTACAGAGACAAACTGATAATAGGGTCACTGTTGAGGGTATAAAGAAGGAAAAACTGTGAGGCAGCAACTTGGTTATAGCCCCTTTTTTTTCACAAAACAACCCGACAGACACTTTCGAACTTGTATTATTAAACCTTTGCTTTTTTAAATTTGTTTTTATTTTCACCTTGATTTAATATATTTCCATTCACTTAATTTTCAATTTGTTTCCAAGGTGACTTTATTCCTTTCTGATTAGTTTTTGTGTTTCAGGATGACTAGTTTTAGCTCAGTTTTCATTAGTTTCAGAATATTTTTCATTATCTTTTAATCATTATATGGAGGGTATTTGTAAGGGGTGAGATTTTAGAATATTATCACAGTGCAAATACAACAGTACAAGGCAGTTTACACACAGTCATGTATACATCCATCACAGTCTCATTGAATATGTTTAAAAATGCCTATTCATACTTGTTGGGTGGACAAATCTGAACAACATAACAAAAAAAGGATATTTTTATTCAATTTAGTATTGTGTTGTAAATATTTAATATGATTTAGTTTTTCTTTTTCTATAAAATAAAAAAAAAAACTTACATGTTTTACTGCTCAAAGATTAAAGTTTATTTAACAGCCTTGATGCTCTCAAACAGGAATTTGTCAAAGTAAATCCAGTGATTGTTCCAATTACTGCAGACATCAGTTTTCTTAGCGCTATAGCTTCATGCGTTGGTGTTAGTTGCCATTTAGATCAGTCGCAATCACATTTCTGCCTTCTTTAAATGAAAAGCAGAAAGGGAAAAACAGCCAGAAGCACTTATGTAAATGTGTATGCTTATGAGAACGCTTATGTTTATACCTCCTTTTTTTTCAACATGTGTGCTTAAAATGTCCAGGGCATATGTGATTTAAGCAGAAGTTACATCATAGAATTAACATTTATTTAAGATTTGTGGATATATATTTACATGCGAATATATCCTCGCACGATTTTTCTTTTTTTGCATTTTTTTCTAGTCATTTTGTGATTCATGAACTCTTTGTTAAAAACAATAAACTGTTGAAATGACCGTTTTTAATCGTCCATGTTGTGCTTTGCTTTAGAAAGGATCAACATCTGTGATGACAAAAAAAAGATAATAATGTTAATCAATGCACTGCATGTTCAAAAAGCCAAGGGCAACTCTCCCCCCATTCCATCTTGGACCACACATGAGCATTGCATGGTAGATCATATTTACATACACAGTATGTACGGAGGGGCTGTCTTCAGTCATTAATCAGACACTATCTCCACGGCAATAAAACATAATTGGAATTGTCCAATAAAAAAAAAATCCATGTTAACCTATGAAGGCAACATAAAAAAAAAACATCTTGCAGCATTTTGTTTGACTGGGATTAAAGAAAAAAGCTGATGGATCCCATTTCTTTTTTCTTTCTTTCTTTCTTTAGCCTGCTAATAATGCAGAAGTCACAAGAGGATAAGCTCAATACTGCAGGCAGAGGAAGTGTGTAGCAAATGACCACTTTTAAAATACTGTGTAATTCTGTGACTGAAGGGGAGATCATTTTTTCCAGTTTTTTTTTTTTTTAATCTATAAATCCAACAAAAGAAGTGGAGGAGGAAAATAAAAACGAGGACAAAGTAAAGCACAAGTTAGGGACAACAGAGACTGACAACACAATAGCAACAAAAGAGAGCATAAAAAAAAAAAGATTATGGCCTCAAGACATGATGTTCCCATCTCTCCAAGGGAGCTACACACAGTTGAAATGTGTACATCGTGACACCTGCAGCTTCTTGCATGCAGCCTCAGCATGTGAGGTCATATCCATCCCCAGTCCTTGAGGGAATAACCAGTTCTGCCGCAGACAACTTGGTTAATAGTGGCTTTTGTTGGGACCACCATAATGAGGCATCCCGGTGTGGTAACAGCTTCATATTGGTGGTGATTTCAGAAACTGAAGTTAGCTGTCCATGTGAATCGCTCAGTCAGCATAAAGCATTTTGCAATTCTAACAGAAGCAGAAGCAATGGTGTGTCTGTCAAATACACGCACAGTGGCTGCAGCATGTGGGTGTTTTTGTGTCAGTCTGTTCCTTTCTTTATCATTCTGTGTGTCGATCCTCCGGGGAGGAACATCAATGTCCGCATCGCTGTGGGGGAGTGGGTTCAGCCATTACAGCATCATGTGGCCTTGTCTAATTGTCTCACAGCATTTTTCTTACCATTCATCGCCCCTGGATAAAAGGGAAAGGAGATAAAGGAGAGAAGAGGGGGCTGTTGATTCTGTATGATATCTGTGCAAAAGCCTCAGAATTCAAGGTGACAGCGGTGAGGAAGAGCAAAAGCCACCACAAAAGGCTGCGGTGTGTTGACATGAAAAGGAAGGGAGAAACAGATATTCGTCAAGCAAACGTATAACAAATATGCTAGAATAATCATACATGTCATGGTCCGCGTGTTCACACACACAAACACTCCTCTATGACAGAAGTTTAACATTTCCAGGTTTAACCAACAGGCTCGTCAAACTCGTACTGGTGATACTGATGTGAAATACAACCTTGACAATAAATGTGGTTTTGATAAAAGGAGTTTGTGTCAATTTGACTGGCAGCTGCTAGAAAAGAGTTGTGTTCAGCAGAGTGTTTCCATCATGGTTCCTGCTCCTCATGTTTCCCTGGAAAAAAGCACACTGATGATTTAAGGATATGAGGAGCATAACAACTTATACTGTGGCTGCCAATACATTAACCAAGGCTCCTGAGTAATACCACAGAATTCTTGTCCTGTGTTCTTCATTTTGTCTTAAGGATCATTCTTTTATTTGTTAAATGAATAACATGGAAGGTGCAACAATACTGTAGAGAAAAAAAATGGAGCCATGGGAGATGGGAGATGAGTAATATTTTGAGGAAAAACCTCAAACCAGAGAAAAATGACAAAGTTAAAATAAAAAAAAAATAAAGTTCTTTGACATAGTGTTGAATGTAAGGGAGAAACACTGAAAAATGTGGGTTTTTTTACATTCAAGGAACAGTATTGCTCGACTTTGCAAGATCTTGAGAAATCATTATTTGTATTTAGATCTTAAAAGAAGTACTTGTGATTTTTCCTCAAAATCACAGCATTATCAAAAGCATCCAAACCTTAAAGAGACATTGAGTTCAACTCAATCTATCAGAAGAAAAAGCCATATAAGCTTTTTTTTTATTAATAATGGCCCTAATATGCTGTCTTAGTAAGGACATTGAACATAGTCTGCCTAAATTGGTGAAAAACATTTGGAAAATGTCACTCA
Source organism: Acanthurus tennentii (assembly GCA_029783805.1). Taxonomy (NCBI): domain Eukaryota; kingdom Metazoa; phylum Chordata; class Actinopteri; order Acanthuriformes; family Acanthuridae; genus Acanthurus; species Acanthurus tennentii. The sequence continues at coordinate 10,856,094 of JAPZDZ010000004.1, read as the reverse complement.
TCTCAGATATTAACTTGTTTGAGCCGAAATAAGCAGACATTAACTCCCTGAAAAATTCACTGTGGTATGAATGCTGTATTTAATGCTTAGATTAGAGTTTGGATAACTTCTTTACAACAATATTTTCAGCTGCAGCCCCAGTGGAAAGCCTGGGAAACAAGCCCTGCACAAGTCAGGATGAATTACATAAATATGCTTAAAATGGTGTGTATTAATAGTTTTCACATCATTAGTGCTGAGTACAGATGTGGAGTGAAGCTCTCCGAATCCGTCTGCAAACGTCCACTGGGTCTTCCAAATGTGCTAGAAATTATCAGAGGAATATTTTGGGTAGGTAAGTGTTTCTTCTAAAATAAGCTGCTCAGAGAAGTAAAGAAATTTCAGCATCGATAAAACACACCTCAGTTAAAACTTCTCCATTTTTTGGGGAGTTAATCTGGAACTTTAACCTAATGTCACAAAAGTTATTCCTGAAGTTACCTGGATAAGCCAGCTACCTTGCTTCACAGCGCAGCTCCATAGCTTTAATGAGAGACAGATGTGTGAGCCACTGCTGCAGACAGTGCCTGTAGTGCAAACGCAGATCATCTCTCAGATATCACACAAGAGATGGAAGAGGCAAAAGAAAAAAACAGAAGGAGTCGAGTTCTGTTCCTTTTTAGCCTTAAGAGCATGTGGGCAGGCAGACTCAAAGTTGAAGAAAATCATCCATAGAGGAACTCTAATCACTGCCCCCCTTCATTTCCCTCTTTGTTTGAGCACCTCATTTCTTGGATTTTTTTTTTCTTTTGTGATTAGTAGTGTCCTGTCAACACCTGCCATGTTTCTCTGACAAGTTGCCGTTAAGTGCAGGGAGAAATTTGTTTTAAATTGAACACTGAGAGTGCTCCAAGAGTGTTTGTGCGCTACTGTCGAGCTTTTTAATTAAGGTGGCTTAACAAACATGTTTTCCTTGCTGAACCAAACAATGCAGGTCCTTTCAGAGTGTCTCAGTGTGAACTGTTGATAATGGCTGTGCTTTGCTACAAGCAGTTCACATTAAACAGCCAAGGCTTGAATGTGTGTACATTGAAGGCAAACAGGCATTATACAGTATATTCGTATAGGCTATACAGGTCATTCTCTAATACATGTTGATGAGTATACACTTTTACCTGTGTAGTGCAGGTAAGGTGAAAACCATGACTAATACGATCGAGCTTCTCAGAATCTGAATTATTATAATATAGTTTCAGGGTAATAAGAAATATCATTAACTTTGACTCATATTTCTGTTCTTGTATCAACAGATACCAGGTTCAAGGAAAAAAAACCCCACCAATCCATTTACCTGAGCTGTTTTAAAAAATACAGCACTGCTTGTAGCTTCTGAGTCTGAACACTCCCCTTTAAGACACAAGAGTGTTAAACATTCACAATAAATACTTTAGCTCGTAGGGGGAGTAGACGGCCCGCAAATAGACGAAGCTCATATTATATTAAATTGTCTTTATTACAATTTTTCATTAGCATGCAATGCACTCTGCAAGCATTCATGAATTCTTCATTCACTAGGAGATGTAATGAAGTCTTTCTAGTAATTTGGCCCATCAATAATTAGAGGACCTCACTGAACGGTCTCTGGAAATGGTGGCCGTGAGAAATCCTATACCATTAATATTGCATTGAACTCTTTCAGGCTTATTAGCAAGGCTAGGTTCTTAATGAGCCAATAGTCCTTAATATTGTCAATATTTTATCCTTATGTACGTTTGTCGATTGAGACTTCAAGCGTTAAGGTTAATGATCCTGAACATGAGGGTCAGAAAGGTAATGGAGAGCTTTTTTTTCCCCCAACTATAAGAATAACTGAGTTAAAGTGGAAAATGTTTAAAACTTCTACAGAAGTTTGTAATTGGGTCATTCTAACTGTGCAACACTTTAAATTTTCATATCACCTTTGTCGCAGTATGCAGTATCTAATCTACTGAAGAGATGTAAAAGCAAAAATGTTACCCCCAGATGTGGCACCATGCAGTTTTTCAAAAATAAACTACTGTTTCAAGTACAAGGCAGCTTAATTTCTCCTTTCCTTTTTTTTTTCTTCTTTTTTTTGAATCTGGTCAATATCCAAATGGGTGCCTGGTCTCTGCAACACAGAAAAGAAGTCTTTCATTTGCCTGCAGCATACTAATCAAAACTCTCCTAGTAATTACTGAGTGAGGAGAGTCCAGGTACTGGCAACAGAGTCAGGGGCATTCATACACTCTTTAATGGCACCACTTGTTTATAAGCCTGAGTCCACCTACACATACCACTAATGGGCTGCACATAGCCCAGTCATGAATATGCATTCTCACCTTGGCTGATAGTTTCAAAAAGTAGACCAGAGAATGAAAAGGACCAACAAATAGTGTCTCTCTGTAATTGGCTGTCAGCAAAGGTAATATGCAAATTCGAGCCTTTCTACTAGCGGTATTGTATTGAATGGAGAGCTTTTTTTTTTGATATGTGTGAATAGGCCTTGATCAGACGGCAAGCACTTGGATTAGACTGGTGGACTCACAAAACAGCTTTATAGCTTGTATGTGGGGTTTTTTTTTGTCAGTTTTCCAAAACAAAAGTTTTGTTCCTGTACCATTGATCTGCATGATAATGCCTTTATCTGTCCAAAGTCATAACTAAAATCTATTGCTACTACCAAAAAAAAAAGGAAATAAAAAGCTGCTGAGCTTAAAAGAAAGCACATTTAAATATGTGTGGTATCAGACACTATTATGGCGCTGGGTGACACATAAAGCAACCACGAATTTGAATAAGCCTGACCATTAATCGTACATCAAACACACCCAGAAAGAAACTTTTTTCATTGTAAGTCAAGGCTCTGTCAGCATACGATGATGGAAAACAATAAAGATGTTATCCTCTACACAGTACCCTGACAGCTATTGAGCTGTCATTATACGATCATGAAGTCATTTCCATGCCTAACTTGAAAGCATATTATTATGATTAAAAACAACAGTGAAATGTCAATCAATGTCGTGCCATTATTGCCTCATATTTTGTCTCTAGAGATACCCGCATGCTCCCCTTTCGTTTTTCTGTCCATTTTCTATTATGATCCTATTAACATCGCAGTGGGGGGCATGTTATTGGATGCAATCCCGAAAGCCCGGGCAAAGTGTTTTCTTTAACTTTTATATTCCTTTGAGACAAGAATGATGTGTTAAATAAAGAAATCATTTATCAACCATACTAGACAGGCATGTGGCTGTGAGGGCACTGAAAAGAAATCAGCAGTGGGGGACCCACTACATCCTCAAACAGTAAAATGCAATGACTGGCCCAAAGTATTATTTAGAATCTAGGCAAAAAAATGTTAAATGTTCATGAAAACATTAACTTTGCCAATCCCGAAGTTAAAGAGCAGGGTCATGGGCAACATTTGAAGCTAAAACTAAGCAAAAATATAAATGGCTTTCATCGGACCATGTGGATGTGGCTTGATTTGCTTTAACTGACAACAACATAGTATTGCAAAATTCTGATTTGTGCTCAAAAAAATATGCCATCTCTCTTTCAATTAAAACACAGCCACCCCATACTCATAAAAAAACAGCATTTGGGAACACAAACGCAAAAATTTCTCTTGAAAATGAACAAACATTCTTAACATTTTTTAATTTCAACTGTTTTTTCAGGCATTGATTAGAAGCTGATTAAGAAAATGTTTTTAGGGGTCCTTGAGGGCAGATGTTTGTAGTCTTATACCCAAATTTTTAAAACAAAATTTACATGAATATGGAAAGTTTTTCAGTGGCGGTAAAACGATTAAAAAAAAATGGATGACTGATTATTTTTCCACTTCTAATAAACAAGTTTGCCCTTCTGTCTGTGTGTGTTATCATGAACCCCCTGGAAAACCGGGATACAGCGAGTATGTAAGAATGTTATGGCGGCTATGGTAACTCTCTTTAGACTTTTAATACAGTCTCTCTTTTAAACACGCCAACTGAACAATGTTTGACCGCTGCTTGAACCGAGACAGCCAGAATTTGTGGCTAAGATAACAAAGAGTTGCAGGACTCAGATGCAGAGGAGACGTGTCTTTATTGCCTCCATAATAGCTTTTGTTGATATAGCTATATTGTCATAACAGGAAAAGGTGCAAAACTAGTGTGTTAACCCGGGTGTCACGTCTCCATCACTGCCTATCACAGCTGGAGTCAATAAGGACCAATGACTACTGCATTCTTGCTGAAGACAAAAGCCAGATGTTGCTGGTTGTTTTGGAGGGGGGGGTTGTCCATAGTGGAAGGGGTGTTTGCTGTTTTAATCACTTTGTGGTCCACAAAAGTAAATACAAAGACACCCAGGTGTTGTTTCAAAAAACTTATATGTTTATAAAACTGATGAAATGTTTAATAACCTCATAAAACAGTTCTTCAGTATTACAGAACAGTAAATTCAAGACACACTGTGTGCATTGAAACACTGCTGACTATAGGAGCTGTGCTGCATGACAGCATAGAAGACCTTGACTTGGACTCCAGGGTGGCTTAAAGCTGCCCACGGTGCATATCTTATCTGCATATTCGTGGCTCTGCATTTCTTCTACTTTTCTACATAGAAGTATTGGAGCTGGCTAATCAGTCTTCCAGGGTTAAAGGTTATGAAGCTGGAGGAGAGGAGGCTCCTCCTGGGAAGGGCATGTCCAGATGTGGCTCTCTGTTTCCTTCACCGTCTCCTGTGTTTTCCATCACACCTGCTTGTCGTACAGAACAGGCTGTTGACAGCTGCGCATTAGACCGCTTAGAATGCTTAAGTAATTTGTTCACGGATATATGAATTCTGTATTTTTCTCCGATGTGTGGCGGTGTGGAGGCTATTTGTGGGGTATATGTTATATTCACACACCGCTACATTAACAATTGATTCTGACAAGGTTTTTGTCTCGGCTGTTATTATTACTGTCAATCAAAAGATTTAGAGCTGACAAGAAGACTGCTCCATTCTATATCTCTCTAGCTCCAGTTAATTTATGCTGCTGTGTAAAATGAAATGGGAAAAACCCCTCTTTAAATATGGCAGTATTCTACTAAAACACATCATCAATTACCAAACTCTGTCTCTTTGATTTATAAGTGGTCCATGAGCAATCTCCCCTCACATGGGCAGCCTCTTCATCATCTTCAATTACAGAGAGAGGACATCTGTATCTGCAAAGACATGCTGAGTTTGCCTACTTTGAAGCCCAAGCAACACAAAGCAGACTTTTTTGGGGGAATATATGCAAACAAATACTGATGAATATGCTTTATATGTGCAGTCTGAAAGGTACTGCATTGCTAAAATAAGTACCATCAGGCAGAATGGGACCAAAAATCATGATTTGAGCTGTTTTGTGGCTGATTGCAGACTCGTGGCAGTCCCAGGGCGAGAGCTATGGAAAGCTTACAGCCGATGCTCACCAACAACATGCTGCTCACAATGAAATATATCCCCAATTCCAACTAACTGCATTATCCAATTTCACTCTATAGCAGTATGAGATAATAAAGCGAGCAAATGTAAATGTAAATGTACCAGTACATGATGCATAATTGCCTTATTAATTGCTTGTTTGCTGCAGAACTGTTGCTGCGCTTTGGTGCAATATATCAGAGCTTGTCTCGATGGGAGACACTCCCCTCTTCTTCCAGACCTATTCACACTTCAGTCCTCTATCTTCCTTCCTGAAGCCTGTGTTTATGTATTGAGTCAGAGAGCAGCAGTCTCATCACCATCATTTGGATGAGAGATGGAGTCATCATCAGCCAAGTCCCATCGCTGCGGCCCTACCACAATTGGAAGAAGGAGGGTGCTGTGTTACCATGACGACCACATCAGATTGGTCAAAGGGAGACCAGTCAAGTCAAAAACTTTGAGGGTTTTTTTATTGCTTTTCTTTTTTTTTCTTTCCCCTCCATGACCATTCTGATAGCGGTGGCGGAAAAGGGAGGGGGCGGGTGGGGAGGGGGAGTAAAATTGTAATGAGGCAGCTGTGAGGGACACCAGTCTGCAGGGAAAGCTACTTTATGCAGGAATCCAATTTAAGAGATTGAAGGTAAATCCAATGGTAATTATAGGTAAATCAAAGGTGAAAGCATGCAAAACACTTCCGTACACAACTCTCTCCTTTTCCACCTCTCTCATTCGTTTTCTCTCCACCCCCACCTCACTATACTCATTACCACATATCACTATGTTGCTCAGAGAGACTGGGGCAGGGTGCATAGCATGAAATATAGGCATTATGGTGGATTTTAGCCTTCACGGCTTAAAGGGACCTGACACTCATGCTAAAGATAGGTGGGTAATTAAACACGATCCTCTCATTTCAATGCCACTGGGCAATTTAAATATTATCTTAATACCTCTGCCCCTGCCAATCAAACTGCTGTAAAGGTGAGGACATTAGCAAGGGGGGTTTTTTTGTCTTTCGATAGTGTTGGAATCTAACCCATTCAAAACAGCTCTGCCTTTTCTAATCACCCCCATGCTATATCATTAACTACAGCTAAAGCAGGGATGATGATGATAATGATGATGATGATGAGGAGGATGATGATAGCAGAAGTGTGCCAACTCTCACAACTCCTGCTGGGTAAGTGCCAACTTCCCACTGGGAAAGGATGATTGTGAGTGGGATGCAACAAAAACAGTCAGATGTTTGTGGCCAAAGACGACGATTTAGCAGATATGAGCAAAGCATTACTAAGAACACAAGGTGTTTTTAAAAGCCCTGACACATAATCCATGGTTTGACATTATGGAATGACATTTTAGAAGTAGCTTCCCCGCTTTCCCATTTGTTCTGCCCTCTGAGACACACACGAGCAGTAATTTGTTAGATTGTAGATAGAGGGCTAATAAATAGCACAGCTAGCGGCTCACAAGTCATTTATCCTGACCTTTTATTTCAGGCAAAATCAATTTTTCTGTTAATATGCCACTAATAAGGAGACGCCTTTTATTTGTTTGGCTCTCAAACTACATTGACGCTTTTTAGATGGGCTCTGGCCAGACGTCCTGCCACTGCATTTTGATTTGTTGACTCAAATCAGCCACTTTGAAACGGTTCACTGAGGCCTCTAAAGGTGAATGTTAATGTGACAGCTGCAATGAGACCGTTGTACCGCACAGGAGTACAAGCATGAGGCAACAACAGCACGGGAATGCACGACAGACGGCAGGCCTCAATCGTTTTTTTATATTTATTCAACCAAAAGCTGCAATGCATTTTTCAAGAAAAGTTATATAATCAGTTTTATTTATGCAGTAAATTGCCAGATTATGTTTACTGAAAATCTAAATTTTGCACACATGTGGAACATTTATACTCCTTTTTTGTGTTTCCTCCTTTATCAATCTGACAAGCTGTTGACGTTTTGACTTTTTGGGCTCACAGATGGATGTAACTGTGAGTCATATAGTAAATGAAAAACACATAATGACAGTAACATTCATATAATTTTGAAAATGGTTTAAAGTCACAGTGACCACAGTGTCAAAAAGAGAAAAGTAGTAGCAATGGAGACCTGTGGTGCTGCCTCCGTGTGTGTGTTGCCAATTTTTTAGAGTCTGGCGGAATAAAAGGCCAGTTACAGCAGAACCCAGAGGGTATTTCTGTGCCTTCGTATCTGTCTAGTGCGCATTATCTGCTCATATTTGAATAATGTCTGTATTTATGGTTTCATCCTCCGGCTGAATGTTGTATTTGGTTACTCTTGGAAAGCAGAGTCGACCCTGTAATAAAAAAGAGGCAACCAAGTGACAGAATAATTCATTTATGTTGTCAACCTTGCATTTATACAGATGATTTCCAAATCTTCAAAATGTGCGAGCAGTGGGAGAGTCTCAGTGAAAAGTCAATCAGATAGCAAATCAGATTGCATTAACATTTGGTCAAACTTCCTCTGGACTACTGTTGCTATGAAGCCTTTGCAGGTAAGTTGATTGTACCATATAAGGTCAGTGGAATAGAGCGAGTAAATAAATATGGATTCGTTGATGCTGTGATCAACAGTTCAGATCAATATGGACTGATAAAAGGCATTCTGAGGCTAAGTTTCTCTGACAAAACAATCAGGTCCAGCCAATAATGGACAATTCACCAGTCATGCATTCATCAAAGACAGTTAAATAGGCCATTATTTTTTTGGTTTCAAAGCATCCTGGTTATTCTCCAAGGGTTTGGGGGTGAAGATATATTGGCAGGTCTGTGGTTAACTATTGTCTGCATGTGATTTATTCTCTCCCTCTCCCTGCAGAGACTTAAAGCGACTGTGAGGTGGATCCAGGAGGCCCAGCAGCTGTATTATGGAGATTTGTGCCGCCAAAACATTTTTACAAACATGTGTTGAGACCACAAATGCCAGCCTCACTTATAGCAGAACAACCTTGCATTGTCAGTGTCTGCCTCTTTTTCGACTTTTTTTTACCCTTCTCGCTTACCTCCATTTCCCAATTTATATGTAAATTCCTCATTCCTTAAACAATACAATATGCACATCTATCCTTTAGTGGCAGAGGCCCAAAAGCCTACAATAAATAGCTTGAGCCGTCACATGGAAAGCAGTCATGTAAGTCATTGCAATTTAGTACTTTAACTGTGGCCTTGTGAATAGGCCTAATGGCACCTGAGAGTGTATATTTTCTACTATATGTGGCAGTTTGTGACTAAAAATATTGTATTATACATGTTGTAACAACCAAAGCTGTCTGCTCTCTGTTAAACAAGCATGTGCGTACCACAGTACACACCCCCTCAACTCAACTAAGTACTCAGTGTAATATTCACAGTTCAGGGAAATCAGGTGGCTGCAACAAAGATGAAGTTTCATGTATATTTCTATCTATTTACAGCAGTACACACTAGAAAAATGCCCCTAACTTGCCAAAACAGGAGACATGCATCCAGTACATGCACTTAAAGCAGTAACAGTATGTGAATTTGCATTTATGCATGGCCACACAAACGCTTTCACACTGGATTGGCAATTCTCGGATTCCATTATTCCCTTTCCTCCAAGGAGTACTCTACCCTAATGACCATTTATTGATACATTCATTAAACATTTATCAACATTAACTAATTGCCATTTGCTGGCTTTTAATGATTAATGACCCCAAATTAACGTGGAATTCTTTGTTTGATCACACAATATCAGAGTCGGTGTAACAGCACCGTTAAAAATTCCCTTCCATAATCAGCGACAAATGTGCCTCTTGACACGTTTTGTGTCTCTTTTTTTTCCCAACACCTCAGTGGGAAAACAGAGGAGAGCTTCTAATGGGTCTGTCCAGAAAGACATTACTGGTATGTTTGCAAAATGACCCCATGCTGAGCTTGACAGCTTTCAGAAAATAACTTGGTTAGAAATTCTAAGAGCTTGCGAGTGTTACTTGACACCCCACCGCTGTGAGGTGAGTGGCCGAACAACATTTTGATGGATATGTTATTAAACTTTTCACTTTAGACAAAAACCCTGTTGTTGATACCGCAGTGTCTGACAGTAGAAAAAGTGTGTTAGGTTCATCAAACATTTATATTTCACCACTTACAGAGAACAAGCTTACTTTTAAAGCAGAAAGAGTGTGGGAGAGTGCACTCAGTGGAGTGAACAACTGTGCCGCCAGGCCTCACCCCTCTCAAACAAGGACAAGCTGAATCTCACTCATATGTCCCTTCAGGCTCCCTTATAGTCAGGTTGGTGGCAAACATGAGAAAAACAAGCATTTTTTAACGGTGGAACATGCCCAACTTTAGTGCCTCGTGACATATTTGGTATTTGGTGTATTAATCTGCAGATGCTCCAGGTTAAGATGAGCCCAAACATTTCCAAGGATGTCAGCCACAACAAAGATCAAGGCAGATCCCCGTAAATGCCTTTTATTCTGTTGTCAAGAAAAATTAAAATGATGAATACTGCTGAAATAGCTGTCTAAAACAGAGCGCGCAATAAAATAGGTTTTAATAACTGTGAATCAAAAGTCACAAAAGGTTCTTAAGCATTGTCATAAATGTGTAAAAAAAATATAAGGCTTACAGGCTTCCATTGGTTTGTTAGATTATCCGTGGACAGATACAAGGGGATATGCACACACACACACACACACACACACATACACATACACAAGACCAATGGCAGAACAGCATGATCCCCTCCAGGCGTACATCTGGTGGAGATAATTATTTGAATCTTGGTTAAGTTCCACTTGAGCCTTGTGGTTTTGATGAAGAACGTCATTGTGGGTTCAGAGTCACCTTGACCACAAAATATATATACAGCACAATCACATGATGCTGCACAATATAAGTCCTGATTTACACTTGTAGAATATCTGAGTAATTGGCTGAAGAGCAGGGACTGGTGTGGTCTGGATGCTCCATGGAGCGTTAAACGATGTTGAGAGGGTCTGCCGTGGTGTCAAGCTAATACAATTTGTTTCCTGGGCCTCCGCTGCTTTGCTATGCTGGATTAATTTTCTGCTTTCACCGCGCTCCCTCTATCCATCTGAAAGGAGGTAAGCCACCAACAGAAACGCAGGGACCGGTGTCGAGCTGGGCTCAGCACTGTGTCTTCTTACACTGTACACACACGCGCAAGGGCACATGCGCGCACACACAAACACACACACACATGCACATCTCTGCGTGTGTACGGTGGCCGATTTGCCAAGCGCTCCACTGCTCGAGCACAGAAAGGGATTAATGTGTTGGCAGCTGGCCCTCCAGATCTCAGTGCACAATGCCCACCTCCTGCACCCATTCCCTCAATTCAAAAACACATCCTCAGCATCATCTCATCTACATTTGCCTCTTTGTCAGCATTCATTCTTAAAGGCAGACAATGAATTGTGCAGCTCAGATGGAGAAAGGAGCCAATAGAGAATGCAGCCCCGAGACTTCAGATACAGAATCGAAAGCAGCTGGGCGGAGAGGGATTTAGCAGGAGAGAAATTCATGATTGTGTGAAAAGGAATAGAGGGGGAGTGGGAAATGGTGATGCAGTAAGGACTGAAGATAAAAAATAAAAATAAAAAACAGATGAAAAATCAGATGGAGGTGGAGGCAGATTCAGACAAAGTGGTTCACAGATGAGTAGGGCCAGGTGATGGGAGCAAGGTGAGCGTGTGGGACAGAACCATGGTGAGTGGGTCAAATCCATTTACCTCCCTGTGCTGTCAGAAGAGGCTGTTGTGGCAAAGATGGCAGGGGGGCTGTCTCCAATTCCAAATCTTAAACTCACTTTTGAAATCAACAACTGAGACAAATAGCCCATGAATAACTGTGCGTGCAGAGGGGAAACATTATTGACAGCACAGACGACTCCCTCCCATGAAGCGCTGATGTAACTAGTCTCTGGGGATCAGCATTTGCTCTTCAACTATTAAATATTCCCAGGGTGATATAACATTGCATATTTATCATTACATTGATGCACAGTATCTAACAAATATATCTACTGAAGGATTTTAGTAGCACAAACCAGGGCTTTTTCTTGTAGAGTGACTTTCCACTGGCTAAACATTAAATTATGCAGTAGCACCCCCTGTGGTTATAGTAGCTCATACAGCTGGAATTCTGTGTGGACTAAGTGCACCAAAGCCACCCAAAGTGCTAGATAACCAGTTAACTGATGCTCAGCACATTATAATTTACATCTCCTCTCTATCAGGCTGATATGCTATTATTTTTCTTATGAAGGGATGAAATTGCCATGTCTTTTGTAGTATGTAGGTGTATATCACTCAGCAAAAACACAAGTATCTCCCTTTGATTGCTACTCATTACCATACACTTAAGGGCTAAAGAAAGGATGGAGAGGAAAAAAAGAGAATAATGTGATGCCAGAAAAGACCTCTACTTTTTAAAGGCTACTTGTGTAAGATCATCCTTTTGGAGTGTTTTGACATGTCATTCAAGTGGCTGGGTCTTTTTCTTCTTGCCTCTGTTGTACTCTCTAAAATACATTATCCCACACTGTGCAGCTGACTAAAGAGGACCCCAACACAGATGGACCCAAATGCACAAACACACACATGCACACACACGCACGCACGCACACACACACACAAACTTACTCTTGAAATTCACTTCAAGGATACCAAGACCCTCAACTTGTAGACAGCAGCAATTTCCAAATGCCTTTATCTGTGCTTCAGTTGCAGTTCTGCGATTTTATGGTGCCAACAAAGTCAGTAATGATTAAAACTGCATAAACAACAGTTTCTGCATGTAAATATATGCTGTATTTCTCTAATTTACTCATTTTCCAGCTATTTTAGCACTCTTTTAATTGTAATGCATGGTGATAATGACTCCAAAGAAACCTTAAAGTAGTCATCACCCACACCTTTGCAGAGCTAAAAGGCCGAAACCAGGATTTTTTTTTTCCAAATGCACTTCTTCCACACATGTATCCATCACACTCCAAAAGAAGATTGAAATGGCGCTTTATACTTAAATTTTGCACTTTGCTCCTACATTTCACAGGCACTCAACCTCTTAGTTAAGACCCGGGTTATTAATGTGCTGCGCTCAGCTAGCTGCACACGCACACATACACAAACACATACACTTCTGTGTGAAGGGCGTTTCATAAAGCAGTGCATTATTGTTATTAGAGCATGGGCGCTGTGCCCAGTTGCCGTGCCGGGGTTGAGCGGAAGCAGTCATTAAATTTAAATTGAGCAATATTTTCTTTTGATGCTTTGGGAGCTCAGGGTGGATTCATATTGGCTTGGCACTACTCGTTTATTTGTTGCATAAACTCGACTTTATTTGCTTCACCCATATGAATGTGTGTGTTCATCACTGGGACACTTTAATAAAACTGATGCATGATGCTAAATTGCTAACTTATTAGCATCCCATTGATAATGAAGTTTATTAGTTGAATGCACTTTCTAATATAAAAAGGGTTAAACAAAGGTGCAGGTGCATCAAGACGGTTTGGAAAGGGAGAGAGATAAATTGTTCATCTGAAAACGGGCTTGCACATTAATGTATACTGATTTAGGGACATATCCAGGTGTGCTGCATGCATAGAAACAGCTGAATCTTCCATACTCAAACAATTGACATGAGACTGCAAAGTGTATTATTAGTCCTGCCCTCCTCCTCCTCAGTTGATCAGGTTCAACCTCCAACAGTTGCCAATCATCCTGCTGTCTACTTTGAAACAGTCTCTCTAGCCCGAGGCTGAAGTAACGAGTGTATCTACAGCCACCACAGGCTCCAACAAAGCAGACAGTCAGTCCGAGAAATTGCAGTATAAAAAGAAATACTAATGCTTGCCAACGTTTTAGAAAGAATAAAACTAGTGTATGTAACAGTTTTTTTTAACCCTTCACTTTTGCTTTTTTTCATTTTTAAGCTCGGAAATCAGAATGATGCTTATTTTTCTTACAGCCAACTATCCATACATAGAAAAAGTACATTAAACATAAATATTATGTGGTTTTGTTTAAATTTAGGCCCATATAAGCTGCATTTTCTCACCAGGAGGCTGGAGGGGATGGTGGAGACCGCTGTTTGTGACCACATGAAGGTCAACATGTAATTTTTGTTTCTGCTTACAAAACCGGACATTTCAAAGAAGACCTCGAAAGATTTTACTGTGGATTTTTTTGTTTGGCAACCAAACAAGTTGTTTTTAAGGAGAGAATGGCAGAATTTCCAATTGTGTTATGCCAACAACAACAGGGTATTTTTAAGAGGATGACCAGAAAATTTTGACCCATGTTTCTGATGACAAAACCAAAAATGTCAAGCAACTGTGTTGTTTGTGCCGATTTCTTCAGGCCTGCAGAATCATACAATGAAAGTATTGATTCCTGGGAACTGGGTTGGGGAATTTCAGTGTTGGGTCTGCCTGGAGTGCATCCTGAAGATTTTAAAATGTGGACTTACAGAATATAGGAACTAACAATTGTTCCAACAGCCCATTACTTTGAAACCCTGCTTATATGAAAATTTTCTAAAAGACCTGCTTAATAAGCCTTTAATTGGCTGGAGTTGGTTACTAGGTAAGGGTAAGAAGGTGAGGTTAAAGAATGAATGTCAGGGTCAGAGCCAATCCCAGGCAGTAGAGATGAGTCTTTATGGAGTAGAGGTGGGAGAAAAAGCAATACAGGGAATGAGCATAATGGCCTTCAGAACAATGTCACCGCACTGAGTGCTGTCTTTAAACAGACACATTTTTTCATTTTTATACCATTGTCAAATATTTTTTATTAAAGTTTGAAGAAAACATTAAAGCAATGAAATATTAAAGGTCATAAATGTACAGAGTACTCAGTTAATTTCTACTCGATTGGGAAAAGTCTCATAAAACATATTTTAGAAATGACTGCTGTAATAACAGCATCAACTTTATAGCCTCTCCTGGCAAACTGTATGTTTTAAAACATCAACAATATTAGGGAATCAATTAAAATTTTGTTACAGATAATTACAGTTAAAGACCTGGACATTGTTACCTGTTCATTTAAAAAACAAAGCAAAACAAAAATGCTCTGGCTAAAAGGAAAACAAACACCCTCACATAGTACACTAATAAGACCTGTGTTTTAATAATACAAGGAGTCCGTTCAGAGTGTTTGTAAGATGTAATACATTTTCTTAACTGTTTACCTGAGGATGCTATGTGACCTTCAGTTTTAACTGTGGCAATTATGTCAAAGCAGCTGCACACGCTGGTGGTTCCTGGGGGCTCAGTGAAAAAGTCAATTTCAGAGTTTATGGGAATACAAGTTCTATTTATCTTTTTATTTTGATGTGTAATGTCATGTATTGCAGGTTTTAATGTGCTTTAATAGCATGTGGCGTTTCTATTTCTTATCTTAGATGCAACAGAATGAGAGAGTAGCTTTCCTATCATCGATTCAGTCAAAGACTGGCAAAGCAGTTAACTGCATGGCTCCTCTGCCCCTCATGCTTTGATCTTCCCTTGGCATTCTCTCAGCCTCAACCCCGTTTTCATCGGTGTGCATTAGCTAACAAAAGGGAGCGAAGAGAGAATAGATATCTCCCTGAGAACGGAGGGATCTCCACCTAGGGACTTCAAAGCAGGCTTTGAAGTTGAGCAGGAGACAGCAGCATCCACAGAAGAGAGGAGCAGCTCTACTGTCCCACTATGCCGCGTCATTAACGCTTGACTGCTGTTTAGTCATCTTAGTTATTGAACCAGGTGTGACTCTGCCACAGCGCTTAATGCAGGCTGATAATTTCTTCACTACAATGTGTCTTTCTGCACCAACTTGTTTTTAAATGTCAGCACTGATCTCAAAATTTGTCAAGGACAAGGTGACCTATGACGTGTGACCTACTATTTTGCTCAAAGAATGAAGAAAAACAGGGAGAAAAACGATAGAGGAAACTTTCGGTGAGTTTGAAACAGAAATAAACGTGCAGGTATTTTTTTTGGACTTATCTCTAAAAAATGCAATAATTTACTTACTTTACTTTTTTTTTTTTTGAACCAAAAGACAGATCTAATTTAGGTTCAATTTTCACTTGCATTCCTTGTTGACAATGGAGGATAAACATACACATCACGCTTTAGCCATGTTAGCCAACTGGTCCACTAATTTTGCATTACTTAATTTTCACAACAACTATCCAATGGAATGCACTGAACACCTGAACAGATTGTGATGGTTCCCACAGGTGGAATCTTAACATCTTTGGCCCC
>JAPZDZ010000004.1:10824887-10840269 GCA_029783805.1 Acanthurus tennentii | reverse complement strand
CATCCCAGTGTGGCTGTACTGTTATAGACTAGAATCAACTTTATTTCCTAACTCTTTCATGCTGTCACTTACTGTATGCAAAGCAGTAACAAGCAGAGAGAACAGAACGAAGTAAACTCTCTCTGCTTTAGTGACAGGCATGGATTTCTCTTTCAACCTCATACTGTTTTTTCCCCCAACCTTGACTCAGAGATAGACTTTTAAGGTTCAATTGTCCAAAATTGATGTTTGTATTGTTATTTCTTTATATTTTCACATTGGAACTTAACATATTGTGTGCTTAATGTCCGGCAAGACTAAGGCACTGAACCCACCTGGTTAGGGTTTAGAAAAGATTGTGTTTTGGTTTGACATATGTCATTTTGTTATATTTGGAAAACTCATGTTGTCCTTAAAAATCACCTGGTTGTTGTCACCAGAAATATGTCTCCTCAAAAACGCACAAAAAATAGAAATTCTTGCACTGGCTCATTACATGAGACAGAATGTATGCCATAAAAAGGATGTAAAACCACAGTTATTTTTTTAGCCACCAAGTATCGCTATCGTAATGAGCCGAGGCAGTTGTTGATGTTCTGCCGGAACTCACCTGGGCATTCTAACCATCTTTTTCAAAGTTTCTTTATTTTCACTCTAATGAGGTATTTGCAGGAGTTTTTGTTCTCGTTGGTGTTCTCAGATCTAAGGTGTCATTTTCTTTTATTGTTTTTACTTGCTGTTTTAATAATGCAGGTTTTGTCTGTTTGAAAGGTGCATTGTGTTGGTGGTGCCTTTCATTCCCTGACACCAAACAGAAAAATCTGTCTAATCTAACCTTTGGGCCAAACACTAAAAACAGATCCAGTACCTAGATACCGCTGGGTTTTGAATAACCTTTGCTGTTGCTCTATGAGAGTGTTTAGGGGTTCTGTTTGAAGCTGGAAAATAGCTGAGGTGCCTCCATAAACCAATCCCAAAGGACTTCCGTCTTTGTCTTTCACTCTGGTTCCACCTCCACCTTTCTCCTCCTTCTTCTACCTTCCTTCCTTTTTCTGTCAAACAATAGGGCAGATATTGATTACTTCTGAGTGTGTGCAACACCTAGGAGTCATATGCATCTTACCAACCCCCCTCTCTCTCTCTCTCTCAGTTACCACACATCACTGTTTTTTTATCATCAGTATCCCACAAGGCATCTCACACAGAGATGTTCTCTTCTTCATAAGACGAGTTCCTCTGGAGTTTTATCAGTAATAAACATACCTGCCAGTCTAATGTTGAGATAAACACTATCAAATGAGACTTAATAATTTTCTGTGATCTCAAGTTGTTGTAGTTTGTTTGGAAAATTATGGTTAAATCTGCAGAGAAACTACAGTTTGACTTTCTCTTAGCCAGATAGACAAAATGATTGCACCTACAAATTGAACATGCAAAGGAAAAAGCAGTACAAAAACTTGATTGTACAGTGCTTTTCAGTATTATTATGACACCAGATATGCATGTGATGTTTGTCGAGAAAATTAGCCCAAATCTTCCACTAACCATACAGTATCTGACTTCCGCTATTTGGCTTAAGTACTGTAAAACCACATACAGACGGAGGGACAAAGAAGCTTTTCTTAGAAATGAGAGACTTCAGTCATTTTACAAAAGAGGATCCCAGGTTTAAAGCCAAGATGCAGCTTCAGCTTTTCATGGAGGTTAGATGGATTGGAAAATCCAAATAACCCATAGCTTTCAATGTGTTTTTCTGTCTATATGTGGTATTTCTGAGATAGAGTGGCATCCAGCATGGAGGCAAGGTGACATTTGCCTTTCACATGCTGGGATAGCTTCTGGCCCCCCGTGACCCTGGACAGGATAAGTGGCATAGAAAATGTACAGATGGACAAAACACACACAAAAAAATTGTCAGTGGTGCCTCAAAAACAGACCGTAATGTTATTTTAGAAATAGGTGTATTTTTTTGTCCATCTTACACAGTGTCCAAGTAACATACATGTGTTCTCAAACATGCAGCATGAAGACATCATGTTTGTCTGAAGGAATCCATCAAAGACAGAGGAACCAATTAAAAACTGGTCGTCCCTCTTAACAAGCAATAAACCCAGAGAATTAGTAAAGATTTTCTCTCTCATTTGTTCAGAGTCCTATTCCCATTCAGACCAAGGAGACATGGTTGGTTCAGCTGAGGTGTTGATGAGCCATGTCATCCCAATTAAACCAGCACCAAAAAGCAATCTGTTTTCAATTGTTATCTGAAGAAAATAAGGGCGGGAAGGCAAGACTGAGCGAATCAGGAGGAGGTGTTGATAAGCAGTGGACTAGTGAAGAGAGAAGCGTTCCTCTAACGTGCTACCACACAGTGTAATCAGCTTGATTAGAGAAAGAAAGCTTATTTTGCCTTTGCACAATTTATTTTAAGTAGGAGTATTTTGATATCTAAATTTTATAATGTTTTAGAGGAATAACCGGTTTAGTGACTGGCCAGTTGACATAAAAAAAAAAAAATCTTGACGATTATGTAGAAAAAAACACGTTTTTGATGTTTTGTTTTTACTTTTGTATGATTAAGGCTCCATTTATCAATATTTTTCTGTCAATAATGTTTATGGTAAATTGATTTGAATACTAATTTATCCTCCAACTGTGTATTTTTTTTAACTCACTGTGTAAAATTGACAATGAAAACATTAACAGTATGTTTCATGTCACCACTCTCAATAAACTGTTCTCCTGCCATTTCAGCAAACAAGCATTAACAACTTACTGTTAAGTATCTGTACAGTGTTACCAACATCTGACAGAAAGTTCAAATTAAAGCCTATTGGATGACCAGTGGGAATGTGAAAACATTAGTATTAAGAATTAGTAGGAACAAAAGGGATTTATATGAATCTTTATATTTAAATCACATTAAAAAATAGATTGGAGTCATCTTGAGTGGAAAAAAACAACTGCATTGGAACGTTTTGCATCATCAACAATTGTCTATTAATTTAACCTTGTTATATTTTAACTTAAATTCCTTTTATGTTTAAGTTGTTAGTCAAATTCTCGTGCCAGCTGTCTGCAGCTTCAAGGTTTCTATTAAGAACAAGAAGTCTAACAGCTCCATCAGTCATCACGCTGAGCTGATGGAACTCATCAATCAGAAGCAAAACAGTGGATTTCATTGTTTTTGCTGTATGTTTTATAGAAAAATCTTGTTTTCTTTCAGACAATAGCTTTTATAATAGGCAGAATATGGAAAGCTCCTTTTAAAAAGTACCCAGGGTTTTCAAAATATAGTATATAATTATGATAAAAGTATTCCTCTCCATCCATTAATTTCATAGCTAAAAGGGATGACATGTTCTTTACTTTAACTGCCTTATTTAAATGTTGTTATTGTTGCTTTGGGCTGATTTGGAATGTGTGTGCTAAGAAATGCAAAACTGACTATTACTGTTTCCTTCCTTTTTTTTCTGTATGTTTTTTGGCTGTATACATTTTTCTATCTTTCAAGTAACGTCCTTGTATTTTGTTTTCAACCTTGGTCCCAGTTGCAAACACAAACGCGGGCCAGATGGGGACTGGCAGGATTAGGTTTCATTTTTGTATGTGAGTAAAATGAGCTATTTGCGCCGTGGTGTTGACTAAGGTCTCCCAAGATTATCAACCTTCAGAAATTGACAAAAGATGCACTCACGGTATGCACTCAAATTAATTAGACAGATATTCTGGATGGTTGCCACTGCACTTCTGTGAGGGTGTTTTAATTTTTTCCTGACCTCCTGGCAGAGCGGAATAACAAATAGACAATTTTGCATTCACAGCTTTGCTCCCTGTCATATAACAGCCACAAATGCACATTTTAATAAGGCAAAGGACTGGTTAAAACACTGTATCCAGGAGCCACATACAGCATGCATAGCAGAGATGGCCCTTGTTAGTCAAAAGCCACAACTGTTCAACTTTGCCTGCACCCTTCACATTGTTAATTTACAAGTTACACAGCAACAACTGTCATAAAGTCAGTTATCAGCATGTTGTTGATACAAATAAATTGTCTCCACCTGCCTGAATCACCTCAACAAAGGAATCAACAGGTTGTAGTGCATAAATTAAGACTATCGAAGGAGATATATGCAGCATGACACTCTTGCTCCAGTTAACATTTTACCTGATGTGCACTTAGCAGGTCTTCAGAAAGCCGCCACCTTGAATATGCAATCTAAGTGTAAACACAGAGGCACTTTGTACCAACGCTGAAGCCTAAACAACACTTGTCACCTTCCTTTCAGACTAAGCAATCAGTCTGTTCTTGAATGATACAGCAGCCTTTGGAAAATGCCTCAGGTGTCACCTCCTTTCTGGACGGTTTTAGCTCATATTTTGGCTCTGCCATGAATAAATAATGCAGGGCTTTTATGACGGTGACAGCGTGGAGTCAAGCCATGGTTGAGGGGGAGAATGGAAAGGGTGCATGTGTGTGTGTGTGTGTGTGCGTGTGTGTTTGAGAGAGATACAGAGCATACATGTTTTTGTGTGTTTGATGCGCGGGAGTGTGTTTGTTTGTGCGTTTGTGTGTGTATGTGCGTGGAGTGTTTAGTGGATGCAGCTGGACTGGATGTATTATTGATGTGCTGTTAGCACTCCCAGGGAGTTGCAGTCTCATCAGAGTTTGCCAGGGGATTAACAGACTCAAAAAAGCAAACCAGGGAAACAGAGAAAAGGCACGGAGCCGATCCCTCATCCAAATCCCACCCCACCTTCCACCAACCCCCCCTCCAACAGAAATGAGACATTCTTTAAAGGCAAAAGGCATTATCTTCATATGAGACATCTGGCCGCATCCAACAAAGTAGAATCGTTGACTAGTTTTGATTTTATTCAACGCACTGCAACTGTGGTGCAGTTTTTTTTAAATGATACCACATTTGTAATGACTGTCCACATGATAAGAGAGGTGAGGGATGTTTAACCATTTCTAGTTGTGCGTCTGCCTTCCCTGTTTTGCTAAATCTCCTCCTCAAACCACACACACACACACACACACACGTACGCAAACAGTGATCTACAGTGCGGGTCTAGCCAGTGTATCACTGAAGGCCGCATTCCCACCTTGCTTCCTGTCACATTCTATTATGGTTTCATTAGGCCGGGGAGAAGCACAGCCTGTGCATGGATGGATGGAGGAGCACCATTCCTTATCTAACTCACCAATCAAGGCCAAACAGAGCACCGCAGGGACTCATACATCCACCTGCTTCACTTGCTCTTTTTTCTTCCTCACTTCGCCCATTTGTCCGCAGCACGTCCTCTCAATTTGAGTTTGCATATTTATTTTCATTAAACTGTGATAGAAGTAACTGTATGCAAGCCTGCACCACTTTTTAGAATTTTTTTTTTTTATTAATTTTGGTGGTTACTAAACTGGTGAGTAACTAAATATCTACTTTGTTTACAAGGCACAACCTTTGAAATTTAGTACAAGATTAAGAGTCTGCAGACATATGCTGGAGTCTCTGTGAGGCTGTACTTTGGCACAGCGGTGCTCGGAGCAGAATGCTCAGCATGCTCAGCGTGCGTCTCCTGAAAAAAATACATTTAACATGTTTACAATTTTGTTTCAATTAGTGAACATGTTATTATATACTTATTAGAGCAAAACAGAACAATTAGAGCGCAGGATAACAGGAATATCATCATCATTACTTTAGGGTGGCGCTAGAGGGGAAGTGAGAAGCTCATCAAAGCCAGTAAGCTTCATCCTGAGGGGAAAATTAACGTCCGTACAACTTAACAAGGCAATCAATTCAATAGTTGTTAAGATACTTCAGGCTGGACTGAAGTTGATGGCTGACTGGCAGACAGTCCTAAGAGTCATGCCTCCAGCATGGCTGAAAATGCTAAACTTGTCAGATTCTCTTCTCTGACTCATAGTGAGGGGGCGGATCTGTAGAAGTATCCCGGTGAGGACTATTCAACTTTTTAGTTTCACTTTTATATCTAATGAGAGATGATCAGTGCTTGCAATGGGTTCACATTATCCTCCTTAATGGGCATTAAGCATTAGAATTATTTTTCATTTAAGGATAAGAGCCTGTTTAAAATGCATGTGTGTGCATGTGATAGTGTGCGTGAGCGCATATATATGTGTGTGTGTGTACACACAGGCAATAACAAACAATCTTTTTTGTCAATTGGTTTTTTTGCGTGTGTGCGTGCGTGCGTGTGTGTTTGTGTGTGTGTGTGTGTAAAGCTCCAAGGAGGCTCAGCACAGCGGGAGAAATTCGTTCAGTGCGGGGGCACCTTCAGAGGGTTGATGCAAAAGGCAGATCTCAGCCTCCTGCCAGGCCCAACTCCAGTAAAGCTGGGAAAGGAACGACTTTAGAGTGTGGTGTTCAGTCCTGGGAATCCACCCTGAACCCCACATTAAAGACTGTAGATGCCAGACCGCACCAGCCTTGAAGATCAAATGTAGCGAAGATGCAAGCTGTGAACCAAGAAGCTTTAACCATGGCAGTGTTTAATTATTGACATTTTCAGCGCTGCAAGTCAGTTTTGTCAACTCAGCGAGAGAAAATGCACTTACATTTTGCTTTAACGCAATTAGTTTCATCATACTAAGGCCTGTCTGAACTGCAGTGTGATGAGCTAGCTGTAAATAAAGTATAAAACTCCAGTGCTGCTGAGGGAGAAAAATACTAACAGTGTATCACAAACGACTATGGATAAACAAAATGCAAGAAAAAGTTTGACTTCAGGAATAAATGCATATATTTTTGTACATTGTGACAGGGCTGCGCTGACATGTATGAATACATAACTTAGAGTATAATACATTATTCGGAGTGTTTAGCATACATGAAGCTCCTAACATTCAAATATGTACAATTCTTTTACTTCTTGTTAAGGTGTATTCAGTCAATATGCACTTAAAACACTGCAGCTTTTTTAAAAGAATCCCCAGTTATGAATGTTGGAAATGGCAGCATCACAGCCATGGACATCACAGATACAACGTCTCAGTTATTATGACTGACAGTTGACAAGGTTCCCTTGCAGACTAGCGTCTAAAGAAGCTCACATCCCCGGGCACCATAATCCTAATATAATTATCTGTGGGCTGTAAAAGCCTGTTGCCCTCTAAAGCAAATCACATTAAGGTGCAAGGGGGTTTTAGACATGTGCCTTTATCCCGCCAAGCAGGCACAGTATGTGGCCGGCTCATGTGTCATTTCCCATAGACTGCAATCTGGATGACACCCAGGGAGATGGTAGTTCCTCTAAAACTGCTGCATTTCCAGCTGAGAGCGATGGGAAACAGAGCTCTGGTGCTACACTTCAGTTCCCTCTGTTGCAGCAGCAGCAGTGGATGAGATTAGAAATGTATTACTTCAAAAAAGTTTAAAGATCATTGCTAATAGGGAACTTAAAGAGAAGGTAAAGTATCAGAATATAAAAATGGTAGAATGGATTCAATTGATAAATGTTCATTTTTTTTCAGGGTTTACAGCTTCATTTGCAATTAATCCTGCTCAGACATTGTTTTTCATGCAAACATTAGCCAGTTGATGATTACCTTTTTATAGAAACCATTGCATGCATGGCAACAGCCTTAAAATTACCACCAATGTAGGATGTCTGAGGCTGAGGAGCTGTAAGGAACTCTTTTACTGGAACAAAGAAAATGTTTATAAACTAGCTGAAATGCCCTTTAGCTATAGCTTGAACACTGGCATGAAGGAGGCATATATAACACAGTGGATCAATTACCAAATACGACATTGAGTGTGATCTAAATGATTACTGTCTTCCTACTACATACTTTACTTATATATACTGGATATCATCCGGGAAGGGAAGTTATTCTCTCGCTGATTAGCCCTGGAAGGCATTTGGCCTCAGTGAACTCTGTGTGTTTCCTAAAGCGTGTACCAACCGGCTGAAAGCAATCAATAAACAAATACCTTAGCAGAACAGATTTTTAGAATTTATTTTAACCCACCTTCTGCAGAAATTTATAGACCTCAAAGTACTGTTGAAGCACTCTTAAACAATCATCCACAAACAGCATTGTATATCACAGAACAAAGTTACTTGCTGCCATCCACCTCAAAGGAGTCCCTTTTGTAGCGATGCACTGCTCCCAGTGCTCCTGCCACACTTTGAACGCTCCTCAGGAAGTCCTGTTCTATAAGCATTTCAAGGCCCATCTACGATTCATGCTGGATCTCCTCCACAGTGTCAAAATGACCACCCTATAGTTTGAACTTCATTTTCGGAACAGGAGGAAGTTGCAGGGAGGGTTGAGGGTCGGTGAGAGACAACTGTGAAACTCAGCTAGCACATCATCATGTAGAAGAATCCCTCTTGTGACAATTCAGGTCATTTGCTCCAAATGTTCTTCCTTGGACGCTTTGGCGGACATAAACATTGGCACTTTACTGATTGGGATCCTCATAGACTTCGCCATGCAAAATTTTTACAAAAGTCCCTGCTTGCATCTGCTAAATGCACCTCAAAATTCACCTCCCTGTTCATTTGAAAAAGTCAGGGAACTTTTTTTAGAGCATATTCTGCATATCAGTGTTGTCTCCTTCACTAGAAAGCAATGATTCGTCACAGGTTATTTAAACAGATTAGATGGTATTTCTGTTGAGACTTAAATGCTTAGTTTTGTCTACATTTATATACTGCTGGTTTATTTTCAATCAACAGTTTTTTTGTTCTTTTTTTTTTTTTTATTGAGCTTAGGCAAACAAATTAATATTTCACTCAGGAATCTGAGTTGGTTTGGTGTCGGTGTGGCTGTACTACAAAGTGTTTATGTTAGTCTGGCAGACAGCATTCAAGTATTGATTCTCAATATTTGTCCATGGTTTAGCAACCTCAGCACCCAAGCTGAAGGAACCAGTTTTAGCCAGAATTCTTAAAACTACTGGGAAACATATGAGACAGAAATAAAAGGTTACCTTCAGGCTTACATGATGTAGCCTTTTACTAGAGGCCTCAGGTAGTGACTGACAGTTGTCATTTCATCCATGGACACACTGTTACGAAGGCTTTTATCCCCACAGCTGACAGTCAGACCTCTCACTAGAAGCAGGTTACCTCAACCATGTGTGTATGACTTAGGGAGTGTTGGTGTGGAGGCAGGTATCTTCTATCACCTAACTGTATTAAGCTCTGTTTAATGCAAATGCTTTGATGACCTTTACACGTCTCTACCACATATATAAAAGTAAGCCTGAGGGTATATTTTAAGCCATGACAGCTCTTTAAATTCTTTACTATATTACTATTACAACAGTACAGTTATCTATGCAAGGCCATGCAATATGTTTGTTTGCAAATATCCTAATATTGACTTTTTCAACTTTTCGATACAGTGATAAGATCAAAATAAAGAGTGAGATGAGACATTAGAAACACTGATAAAAAGGGCCATTTCCCAAGTCATGTAACTCTCCCAAAAGCAGGGAAACAGCCTCAATAAAAAAGACTTGTTATTGGTTGAGAGAATTCTTTGCAATATTTTCTTTAAAGTTTAATGATTTTGTGTTTTGTTTCTTCATAAATTCAAGAATCAGTCAGTGAAGTCGAGTATATTCTGATGCCAAACTTTCGGTTAGGTCCAGTTTTTCTGTAGTCCTAACAGTTAGGACTACAGAAAAACTGTTGACAGTTGTGTCAATTATGCTGACAGTATTTAATTTTTAATTTTTTTATTTTACGTATCATATCAATATTTACCAAAACATATACAAACGGTGTAGATTTGACAAAATGAAGGCCTGTATAAAGCAAATTTTGTTGACCAGGTGAGATGGTTGCCAAGAAAGAAACTTATGTACAAGAACATTTTAAGATCAACAGTTCAAACCGGGGAAATTTAGTGGCAGCAGGACATCTTACAGTCCTTTGTGGCGACTAAAACTAAATCAAGGTAAGATTTTCCAGCAAGTTTTATGTGAACAACAGGATGTTTATCACAAAACCAAGTGACAGTGAAAATTTATTTTGTCAAACCAAAACATACCAGTCGTAACCAAGCGGTTTGCTATGCCTTAACCTAACCAGACCTTAATCACGGAACAGGGGTAACTACATAAGTGTTAAAAGGCATTTTTTAAAAATCTGTTTACCCCATGTGATCCAGTAAATGTACTCATACAAATGAAGATATGCGGTATGCTCTCATTATTACATTTGCTTTTACACTCCACAGTTCTTTACACTGTGCACAACTGATGCAGCTCAGTCATGACAGTACTACTTGAATTTGGCTTTATTGCTCTACCTTTGTCTGTTTTGTTATCCTCCTCAAAAAAGGAAGAAAAAAAACATTCAAGAACCTTTCAAACTGTCAGACCTTAGTGACCTCTGTCCATGCCAAACTGTTTATCCTGCATCTGCATCAGCTTAACCTTGTCAGTCTCCTGCCTTATTACTAATTCTGCTTATTCCATACATTACTAGTGCACGCAGATGGAGGATGTTGAGCAAACTCAGTCAGGCATAACTAATCACTCTTGCAGATTGGTTCCTGGTTTTGACAGGTAGCTCTGGTGGCTTCAGTCCATGATTATGTGCATAAATATCAGTGTGCGCACAGGTTGCCATTGTCTTCGCTGGTTCTCTAAAAACAGACTTGGAGTCAAGGTCGTGACATTAACCCTCTGTTTTTTTTTTCTACCTGCTGGACATGTGTTTTAAGTTTTGGAAAAACAACGAAAGAAGTATTTTGAAATAACTTTTTTTTTTCCCTGAGGCAAAAAACATGCCAACCTCAGCAGGCTGCAGGTTTACAGAGACTTTTACTGTTTTATATGGAGGGAGTAATACACTCATTTAATATCAGCTGCGGACAAATAGCCCAGCAATAACTCTTAATTACCTGCTATCGAGAGAAGAACAGTAGCGGAGTTCAAAAGAAAAGTATTTAATTTTTTTTTTTTATTATTATTTATTTTTTTAGAGAACTGAGTTGATTAGTCTCACATAGTGATTGTTGAGAGAATAATTGTCCTGACTCTTTGTCAGAGTTTGGTGTTGCCCAAACCCAGACACAAAGAGACTAAAAGTGTTTTCATTGATGCCTGAAGATACAAGATGTCAACTGGTGCTGTCTCATCTCAGGCTGGAAAGCTATTTAGAAGGGAGACATTTGTCTGCAAAACCGTTTTTGACTGCAGAGTGGCTCCTCTTACAGTAGGATGGCTCCAGCCTGACAATTGAACCCACTGTTCGTTTTCATACACTCAGCCTTGCAGCAAAAACCACATCTGAATGCGTGGAGTGGTCTCTGCAGCCTTGACTGTAAATGTGGTCCAGACACTGTTGAACATCACATGAAGACCAAAGAGAAAAAAAATCACACTTTTCAGTTTTTTTAAGAGACATTTAAAAGCAAGGGGGCATTTATAACATCTCATGATTTGGGTGTATTTACTTATAAGATGCTCATAAGGATGCCTGGTCTGCCAACAGAATGAAAAGGCATGGTGTCTTTACCCCCTGTAGTTGCAAGTCAATAAAAACCTCCACTGAGAAAGTGTATTTCTTTTAGAATTGCACCTTCTTTGCTTCGCTTAGTGTGATGAACTTCTAAAAAAAAAATAAATCTTTTCTCAGACAGACACAAGCTGCCTCAGTCTTAATATCACAGAGATAATCTGTGGGAGAATTTGACCAGTAGTTGGTCTATCTGCTGCAAAACATTCTTGCACATTATGAGAATAGTTTTTCATTACCAGACTTCCATTTTTCTCCTTTTTCTCTCTTTTACCAAACTTCAATATATTACCCAACAGCACTCAATTTTTGGTGAGAAAATTGACTCAGGGGGAATGCAAGGATGAATCAAAATAAATAAACACAGGAGGTAATGCAGGATTCCTACCATTATCACACTCCCCCCAAATGATTTATGCACTACTAAAGGCAGAGGGGGAGTTCAGTTGTCACATTGATCTGAAGGTAATGGACACAGTGCAGGATTTTGTTGGTCGTCTGACAATAAAAGGCTGATTGTTCACATGGAACAATGATTAAACAGTGATTTGCTTCATGTTGTCCAGCCACTGCAGCTGATCTGCAGTACTGAGCAACACAATCATTTTCTGCAGTTTGAAGCATGGCTGCCTTATGTGATTATCACCAAGCTGTAAATTATTCCACAGGGATGCATCAACATCTGTGTTTAAGAAAATATGTGGGTTTTTTTTTTCTTGTGCATATTACCGTGACATCTCCTCATATAATAATTTTCACAATAACTCAAGATCCTTCCCATCGGAATATTTACTGTAGGTGGCCCATAAATTTTAGATGGATACACTGTGGCTTCATAGTGCATGTTGCAAATCCAGTTTCTTTATCCATTCCTCTTACAAAGTGAATGACACGTGTGCTGACTTGATTTTAAAGAAAAAAATAGCAGTGTTTAATCCTACAAAGAACCCAGAAACTAGGCAACCATTACCATTAAACTCTAAAACTGATTTAATGGTAAATTTTTGAAAAAGGATAGTAAGAGTAAAATTTTTCCTTGATTTTCTTTACCAACCAAACATTTTCTGTTCATGGATAAAAGAAAGAAAAGGGAGAGGTGACATGACAAGAAGAAACTGCACTCAGTGAAATCACTGATTTGCTCTCTCTCACCAACTTCCTTTAAAAAAAAAAGAAAAAAAAAACATTCGTCCTTAAAAGGCCGAGCAAATATTTCTGGATACACAGCAAAAACTACATGATGGTAGAATGGCTGGTTGTGTCTATGTGTTGTAGTGTTCATGTATGCATATGCAGAAAGCCAAATACCATGTTCCAAGATGGTGCAATGTTTGTTTTCTCTTTTTTAGCTAACTGGGTACATTCACTCATGTCTTTATCAACTATGTCTTTATTTTTCAAATTTTATTGGACCATTTGGATCACACTCTGACTAAACACAAATTTTGATATGCTTGTGAACCCCAGAAAATGGAAATATAATATTCAGGTGATTAACTTTTTTTTTTTTTAGAAAAGTAAAAATCCAAATTACTTTGGGCATAATTATGTTTATAGTTAGGAAGTAAAAGTTTGTCCCAGTAGGTCCTCACAAATATTGTAATACTAGCTTGTGTGTATATGTGTGTATTATGGGAAATCTATAAAAGCAAAGCACGGCACTCTGGAGAAACCTGATTAGGTCTGAGTTGATCTCAGAAATCAAAATTAATTTGGGAGATGCTCCGGCTCTCTACCATTACCTGAGGCAGTGCCATTTAGTTAAGAAATAGCCGCTCGGCCCCACCAAGCGCACACTTAATCTAAACTAAGCCGATACTGGCTCTCCATTGGTTGCTAGTGTACAAGAAGTGAGGTTGTGGTATGTGTTGTAATTAACATCTGCAGCTGTATCTTTGGAAACATTTCTCATTGTCTCTGAATGCAGGTTACATGCCCAAACAGAACATTAGTCTGGCTTTAGTGACAAGACCCAAACAAGAGAATTCATTCCATGTAGACATTTTCTCTTATCTAATCAATATTTCCTTTGCTTGCAGTCTGAGGTTATATGTTTTCAGAGTTAGTCATTAAGGACTAATGGGTATCCATGTCTTTCTGCCGGTCATTCATTAGCCAAATGTAAACCCATCTGAGAGACGTGTGTGTGTGTGTGTGTGTGTCCGCATGCTGCTTCGGCATGCAGTGACTTATTTACATTATCCCGTTTCTCAACAGGGTTTGAGAGAGACGTGCTCCTTTGTACATGAACGCCAGCTCCGGTGGGAGTTGTGCTTTTAGCAATTCTCTCTTATCTTCTTTTACCCTTTTTGATGGCAGACAGGGTGACATTTTCATTTGCTAAACTTACCCAAGTAGTACAAGGATCCTGCTGAAGTGTTTTACAATAGGACGAATCCATAAAAAGGGTTAGAGATAAGTGAAAAAGGTGACATTGTATTATTTATTTGTAACACTCCTGAGCACCTCTATTTAATGACAGATACGACTTAGTCATAGTTCACTAATGGAGGACTAAAACATAATGGCTAAACAACTAAAGGCAAAGGACAATCTGCCTTTGGACTGTTATAAATTGGAGCAAGTTGTGTTGATATTATCGTAAAAATCAGATATTTTTTGTGTAAGAGAATGTGTGGAGACTCACTTTCTACAAAGGTTTATTCAAAGTACATTCTCTGAGTATTTGTGGGCTTAGAAAGACATTAGTATGGAGCTGTGTGTCCGTATATCCCAGAGCCTTAAAATTAAGCTCAATAAGCGAGCCTTTACTCCAAAGATTCATGACTTTCAAAATCAATCTGCTCAACTTCTCCCGTGGGTATAAAATCTTGTTATAGATGGATGAGAGATAGCCATGGATGTGATTTAAGGGGATATTCAGTCAATCCCAAGACTCCTTTATTTTATTTTTTTTTAACAAACATGAACAAAACGCCCATCTGCCACTGACAACTCACAATATTATGTTCCACAGGCCGTAACATCACAGTCCTCACACTGTTTCAAATCAGTACCAGTGTAATGCCCTAAAGGTTTCTATTCTTGAGTGATGTCCATTCAGCAATATGTTGTAAATCTGCTGGAGGATAGTCCAGCCGTAGATATCTTAAATTCAGAAAGGACAGATTACTACCATTAAGCAGAAGTGACGACTCGAGTCACATGAAAGTATACTATTTAAAAAGCGTGGCACTAATCAATTAATTTCACTTCATTTCTGAATCGACTAATGTTAATGCTGCTCATCCACAGAAAGTCAACACTTAAATCCCTTAATCCACTTTATTTCAACTAATCTAAAGGCAGTAAATGCAGTTGCAGAGGAAAACCATAAAGAACTACAATTATGTTATGTTATGTTTTGTTGTGGAGTTCCAGTTTGAAAAGAATAACAAAAAATATTGATATTTATTTGCATGCAGAAACTGTGCAGGACTAAAAGACTTTCAATCTTGTTTCACATTCGATGTTTTAAATAAGAACAGCAGTTTTACTCAAAAGTACCTAATGACTGGTTTAGGACTCTTAACTCAAAGTTTAGATCTTTGGACCTGAAGTGGAACCTGTCAGTCTTGACCTGGCACCTGACTCAGAAGTTACCTGTATTTACTTAGGACTTCAGTGCAAAGACTTGAAAATTTGAGTCTACTTGTGAAGTATTGAACAATGACCTGGCCCAACCCTTCCGCAAAATACAGAACTAATCCTTTCATTTGAAAACATCCAGGTAGCAGAGAGGTTAGCTGGGTCCATTTCAGCAGAATACATTTCCCTGCCAGAAGCAATAATTTATCAAGCAATTAATATTTCAGGAAGGGAACTGACACATCTTTACAAGGCAAAGTCAGCAAGAAGAGTCAGCAACCTTTCTCAATCTTGATTATAAAACACT
>JAPZDZ010000004.1:10792181-10806559 GCA_029783805.1 Acanthurus tennentii | reverse complement strand
GGAACTAAATTTTCAACCTTTAACATTTTATGAAAAAGGATGTCACAATCCTAAATAACAATAGAAGCAAATTGTTACAAGTTAGTCTCCTGTTCATTACTGTGTGTGTGTGTTAGAGTCTGTGTGTGTTTGTAAAAGGGGTGTGGCTCTCCTCTCACTCTTCAGGCACAAAGGGGATGTAATCAAAATCTTATCTAACTTAAGTGAGAGAAAATAAGTGATGTTGAGTTCATGCTTTCATGATGAAAAACGAGTTTTCACAAATCCATTCAAGCCTTTGATGAACAAGGACGGCAACTGTTGCAAATTTGTATCCCACTCTCTATGATGTTTATTCATCATGTCACCTTTGTATAAAGGCCTTTTGTAATTACGTCCTTGAACTCCAACTCAGAATCTAATGACTGTGAAACTAACAAGCAAGGTTTATCCATGAAGTGTGTGAGTGTGTGTATGTGTGTGTGTGTTTGTGTATTGGCTGCAAGGAGGTAATCTGCTCCGGGTGTGAATTCAAGAGATGGATAGAGGAGGGAGCGTTTCTGTTCCTCAGCATGTTTCAGGAAACCACCAGTGCAGCCTTTTTTAAAAAAAAAAATCAATATCCTCACCATAGGTAGGTTTTATGCCTTCTTTTCTCCGTTTTTAAAGACTGCCACTCTCCCAGTGGCTACAACTGTCTACGACTGTCTTAGTTTATTTTGAATAGGCTCACACAAGGTTTAGCATCTGGGAATTGTTCTGTAGGTTTAAAACAGTGCAGCTCTAGCTTACATCACGGCGGATGAACACAAAATGAGATGAGGCAAATTTATAAACTCCTCAGTGGTTACTTGGTGTTTTAAGTTGAAAGGTCAAAGAAACTTTGATGCCCCACTGTGGCAAATTCAGTTTGCTTCTGCAGGCTCCTGTCTGCATGGCAGCCGAGTTACATCAGCTTGTATGACAGAGCTGTCCGAAGGGAAAAGATGTTGTCACGGACTAGATGAATATCTGTGAACACTTGCAGTCAGAAAATATTTAACTGTTAGACATTTTCTGTATTTTTGTTGTTTTGGTTCTGTCCTCTAGCATTGCAGGTTTGATACGAAACCCAAACTCTGATGTTAAAGTGATGATCTTAAGCAGTAATTTTAGGGTGTTTGCATTAAAATCAATGGATTGTAAAATTCCTAGTCAAAAAACAAGAAATTATTTTTATCATTATCTTTACAAAGTCCACTCAACTGTTCACAGAGCAGGAGTGTAAACACCTCCAGTCACAGTCAAAGCTGAAAGTTAGCACTTCAACCTCCAAGACATTTGAAATTCTAAATGCTGGAGAGAGAAAAAAAACACTATAAAAAATAGCTTGCCGCTGTACTGTATGTTTAGATCGGTAAAAGCAACAGTCTCTCCATACACAGTACAGTCTCACGTGTACTCTGCTCTTTTGTTTTGTGCCGTGGGCCAAACAAACACCAATAATGAACTGAGGTCACGGGGTGTCACCAGTGTGCACCCAGTAGTAATTGATGTAAAAGGGGCATTAAGCCCCGTTTCAGAGCCAACCTCTCTCTGCCTTTCCATTGCACTGCATGCCACGCAGCCTGCTCAGTATTTATTGAGACACCTCCAAAGCAATCTGGGATGGCAGGCACAGATGGCTCCTCTAATCCAGGTAAATTATCTTTGAACCTTTCAGAGTAAACAGACGTGCCATTCTCCTGAAGTCTGCACACTTCTCGGCATAAAAAAAGGCGGGGTGTGTATATGGGCTGTGTATGTGCGAGCACATGCGTGCACGTGTGCCACACAAGAAAGTGTATAATAAAATAATAAAGAGTGGCTCTGTGAGAATATGACTGTGCATGTACCACAGTTATTGATGTAAAAATGTTGGCCTGTAATTCTTGGAGTCTTCTGTTTGCTGCTTGTAAATGTTCTGCACTGCAAAGGATCAAACATTGAAAGATCTGCTTGTTGTTTATAGGTAAAACTCTTGCAGTTCAAGATGAATAATCTAACAAATCTTATGTGCAGTCTGACTTTTAGTAGCAGTGTAAAAACAAAGCATCCATCTGTATGTGCTCATTTTAATTTTGGATAACTTGCACTTGCATTAACTAACTAGCATCTGCAGCTTCATTCATGCTTCATTATTGTGGGCTCATTTATCAGCTGTTTGGCTACAGGCTGACCAGCAATCCAGTCATATCAGTGTTGGCATACAGCACCCTCATTTCTGACATTGGCTATTAGTATACTGATACACCAACACAGATGCCGTTTACAATTATGCAAACACAACCATGAACTAAACTGAAATTGTAGGTTATGAAAGTAACTCTAAGTCACTTTAAGGCTACATTAAATATACAGTAGAAATGCATCCGGGAAAAAGTTAAAATGAAAGGTAAACAGTGAGATAGAAACAAAAGAAATAACATACAGTTTTATGGGTAAGTCATGTCTGCAGAATTTATTCACATGGAATGTACTGTAACATGTACTGAGAGAGCAGTATGCCTAAAGCAAATAACTGTATTTATAGAATACCGCAGAGAACGCAGAGAGCAGGACACGGTAGCTTATTAGGACTGGCACAATGCAGTCTTCCTGCCTTGGCTGAGGCAAGATCCACATGTCTGATGTGGGCCAGCACAAATAATATTGGCGTTTTTGTGCTGCCCCTTGGAGGGAAGAGGCAGAGGATGCTCTGCAGCTGTGTCAGCCCATGATACAAGTGGCAGGACGAAAAGGAGTTATCAAAGATGGAGTTCGGTCTAGTCCTCCTCTTCTCCTGTGCTAAGGCCTCCAGGGTGTTTCTGACTCAGCCTCACAACAAAGACAGCCCTATATCACCGGCTTGTTTGTCCTGCCTGCATCCCAAGCATTGACGTTTTCTCCCCAGCACACCACTGCATACAGCGGCGTGCTGGCCAACACAGATGAGTAGTCTGAAAGGAGCATCTTCGAGAGGACACACAGCGTGCACAGTTCACAGTGCCTCCATGTTATCTGCACAGTCCAGAAATGTACTGAAATGACTGGAGAAAGGTTCTAAGACATCCGGCACTTTGTATGGTGGCTGTTTAGAATTTGGGGATTTAATAGGAGTTAGAGTTAAGACTCATCCAAAAACTGGAATGAAACATGGGGCTTTAAGATTATCGGCTAAGGTCAAGAGTGATTAGCAGAAGGGAACGAAAAACACTAATCAAGATAAAGAATAATATGTTTAAAGGACATTATGATTACTGGCCAGTGTTTATTTATATGACACTACTGCACAACTATTGTTTCACTAACATGCAGCATTCTAAAACCGACCATATCTGACATATTTCTTGGTGTTAGGAAAAAAAGGAATTTATTCCATTGAGTAAAGCTTGGTAGATAAGCATATTTCATCACATATTCCAAGGTCATGAGTGAATCCCTGTGATAAAGTGCTTTATTTCATTACATTTGATTTTATATTGTTAAGCTGATGGCTGAAGAAGTTTTTCCAAGATCCCCTGCCCATTTACAGAGTTTGCAGTCTATTGCGTTTCCACTATAACTATAGGACACATCTGAGGTACCAGAGCTACACAGGTGGGCTTTTTGTTTGTTTGTTTGTTTTCATACTCATCAAAGTGCCGTAATTATGGCCGTGACTGCACTCTCAATTGGTGGGTGTAATTTAAGTGACAGTGACACCTCACAATATTTCTTATTTGAAAGATTATCATCGATGTAATTTTAGGGCCTTGTCAAGCTTGTTATATTTTGTTCTTCCACTCTCAGTAAAATGGGTCTGTAATTGTTATAATTGGCCACATTCATCGGAAAATGATGGTAATGAATTCCCTTCATAAATTATTCTTTTTTATTGTTGTTCTCTTGATATTACGTGCAGTGTTTTGGGACATTTTATATCCCCAGCTCTTTCACTGTGCTGTTAAAAGGTTTTTTTATGTGTGCATGTATATATATATATATTTGAAAAGCAGCTAAGTCATTTATCTTATATTATATAGTGGATCTACTTTATTTAAAATGTGTAAAAGATGAGGGCAGAGTTCATGGAAAAAGATGGCTGTCCTGGTGTGTGTTGTGTAACTAACGGCTGTAGAGATGAGTGGTCCTGTGATGAATGGTGCCGTCATGCGCAGCTATAATCACGCCTACGCATGGCTTCCTGCATAATTGATTTTTAATCCCCTAATAGAAAGTAAATCACACGAGCAAAGCCTGCTTTAGCGCTGCCCTGGAAAAAAAGTGACTAACAGCAAAGACAGAAAGAGAGAGAGAGAGAAGGACAGAAAGATTTCAGGGAGCGTATGGGAATGAGATAAAAATGAAGAGTAAACATATAAAGGTGTAAAATGAAATTAAATCTTTTAAAGTTGTGACATTTGGCATTAAAAAGGATGTACTACATTTGCTGCCATGTTGTATAGTGGAAGGAT
The DNA here is from genome assembly GCA_029783805.1 of Acanthurus tennentii. Classification (NCBI taxonomy): domain Eukaryota; kingdom Metazoa; phylum Chordata; class Actinopteri; order Acanthuriformes; family Acanthuridae; genus Acanthurus; species Acanthurus tennentii. Next base: position 10,802,126 of record JAPZDZ010000004.1, on the reverse strand, counting down.
GCCGCACTAAAGGAGCCACAGATGATATCATGATACAATGTGAATCTCAGCCAAGATGATTTTGTTTAGAAAGAGTAATGAGATATAGATTGAACCGTCAGCTGATGCAGGGGTAGATTGCATCTGTCATCCAAAATAAACATGGCTGACACACCACTCACAGGCTGGACAGTACACCGCAGAGGAACTGTCACTCGGACAGAGAGAGCAGGCCCAGAAATACATATTGCTCGGCACACAAAGGTGATGCTGTAATGGATTTTATCGGTGCCAATTTTTTTTTTGTATTTGGAGACTGAGATTTTTTTTAGGGGGGATGAGGGTGGGGTTGCATTTTGCAGGTGTCACTTGAGTGTTTCTGTCAACTTATGATTTACTTCACCGTAGAATTGCGAAGGGGACAAATGTTTAACCACAACAGTCAGCAGCTTTAGATACTGAAATGAGCTGCTATTGATTTTAATAGCCGGCCCACTCGGGATGTGGCTTTACATCCAATTCACCTGTTTGCTGCTTGTCCAATCGCAGTCACTGAGCTAATGACTCAAATTGACCAGCTGCCTTTTAAGCAAGAAGGAAACAGGGGAAGGACAGAAGGACAAATAATATCAGAATGAGAAGCTGAGAGCAGACACGGTGCTGATAATTGTGAGCGAGCGCTCTGTGCAATGAAAAAGGGAAGAGCCGGCGTGAGATGGAGCCAAGGACTTGCTGTCACCAGACGTGCCAGCCACCCAGCCTGAGGAAGATGGAGGAGAGGAGAGGGGAGAAAGACAGAGAGGGAAAAGGAGCAAGCACAAGAGATAAGAATGAAACACTCCAACAGCTGTCTCTCTGAATGATGAGATTAGAGCAGCCGTGTAATTGCCTCCAAAAGGTGGGAATTATGGCGTTATTCTACGAGAAACGAAGGACAAGTCAAAAGAGCACCAAAAACTTACATTGATATTTTATTATCAGAAAAGAATAGAATAGAATGTATTCATTTATTCACACAAACACAAAAAATACTTCAACCTTAAAGAATAACCCACATTTTAATCAGTTGATCAGACATAAATTGATCTGTGATCAGTTTGTGTCTTCTGTTTAGTGAAAACACCAAGACTTGCTCATTTCTTTTGTTTCTTATCATAAGATGCAGTCTTTTTTGTTGTTTTTCTATTGGAAGATCCAACTTAAAGCACTGGCAACTTCATGTGTTTAAACATCTTTACAGGTCTTACACTTCCTGTTTAATCTATATCAATCAAAAAGCTCTATTTCTGTAAGCCCCACAGCGCACATCGCCCACTGCATTGTGGGCGTTCTCATTGCCAAACTCTCCTGGTACATTTGTGCCACACTGGGATACTGGGTGGCACCAGAAAGAATACATTATCATACATTATGGGGGAGTTTGTGAGAGGCTGTGACAATCCTGGCCAATCACATTCGTAACTGTCATCCCCTTAAACAATGTGGAGGGTTTTCCTCTGAGGAAACTTGTCGATCTTATATAGCCACTCATATATGCTGCCAAGAGAAGATAATGTCTATTTTTAAGTCACAGTCCCTTTTCATTTTGCTTGACAAGTTGAAGATCTGACGGCAACCATGTCTCTTCAATGCAGGACGGCGCATGATTTTGACACATCAACAATCCATACAATAACCACTGGGTGCAGTTCAATACCGCACTGGTGTTGTTCTTAAAAAATAGAAGTGGTTTAAAAACGTTATCTAGTTTGTATTTTGTTTCCCTTTTTTAATTTCAGTCAAATTTGACTGTTTTTACAAAAAAAATAATTGCTTGAATTTAATGCCTCTTTCATCTTTGTACTGCAAAATAAATGTAATCCCAGTAATAGTCCTCAAATAAATTAACATTTGAAAAATAACAATATTTTCTTCCTTGGTAAATCACTCTAAAAGTTAGCTGAACCATTTCTATCCCATTATGTTCCTCATTACAGCCTCACATCTGCCTGTACTGAGATTCAAAATGCCGAGGTCCAGAGAGCATTTTGGCCGCTCTTTTTAAAAAGAAGATGTGCTCTGAATGGAGACACATAGGAAGGACTGGCAGGAACAGATAGTCCGGTGGGAGTTGTTGGTGGAGAGAAAAAGTTTTAATCGAGCTGAGAATTTTTTTGAAATATTCGAAATGTTTACAAAGGCTTTAAACTCCAGACTATATTGTGCTTTATACGTACTGTACATGATGTGTCGTGCCCTACAAAGACTTTTAAAAGTTCTTCTCTTTCTCTTCCATTGTTTTGTTCATGTAAGCTACTGTTATGTTCATATTTTACTTCACCTCTCACTCACACACACACACACACACATATATATGCAGTCACTGTTTTTTGCTGCACTCTCTGAACAGAAAGAATTTCTGACCTTGGTGACAGAAAGACAACTCCTCCTCTTCTGCTTTGAACTATTATTGACGTCCTGCATAATGGTGAGCGACTGCCTGCCTCACATTCCCCACTCTGCCATTGTGTATAAAGACTGTATCTATTCACTCGAAAGGCCTCAGGTAATAGAAATCATTCACGTGAAAGAAAAAAAAAAAATCACACTTGCTATTCATGTACGAATGGCAAATTTTTGGAAGGATAAAGTCAGACGCGTCATCTTATTCAGTAATATTAATTAGTTGATGAAGAGCATATTAAATGTTACTCCTGTTACATTTCTGGCTGACATTTAAAAGGAAAACTGTCACTCCAACAACGTTTTTTAGATGGCAAATTAACAGCATTACTCCAGAAGCCAGATCAAAGACATTATATTTAAATGTAAATGCTTTAGGTGGCAGTGTGTACTCTGAGCCCTTTGAGGGGGTGCTAAGGAAAATTCCATCCGTCTCTTTTTTGGGGTTAAATTCTGATGTTGACACAAAGCAATCAGCCCCCACATTAAAAAGAATAGCCCTCTGAACCAATTTGCTTCAAATAAAGTGGCAGTGAACTTAGTTGGTTGTATTATTTTTAATGTTACTGATATAATGATTCCCCGTGTGCACAGTGTTCTCTGTAACTAAAACAATGGAAGCTTTTATGAGGAGTTAATTTCATCCAGAATTACCGCCCAGTTTGCTCATATTCTGTAAACATGTGCACATATTTACTAATGTTTTATTGACTTTAGCCCCTTGAAATAACTAGGAGCATTGTTGAGAGACATTCTTCAGCTTTCTGCAGTAACCTGATTTCTCAACAAGAAAAACCCATTTTCCTTAATCAGAAAAAAAGGGATTAAAGCCCATTTAACAAGCTCTATTTTTAAGGGAGAAATGATTTCTTGGCCACGTATATGCTCTCAACCAGGCTTTAAATTTTTTTTTTTCTTTTTTACAAGCATGCATGTGTATGACAAAGACTTCAAACAAGACAGTTTTCACTGCAGTGTCATAAATTAAAAGAAACATTATTCATCCCAGTGCGTCCTACATTCAAAACCTATCAAAAAGTGAACGTGAGACCAAAACACTCTTATGTAGTAATCATGGTGTTCCACATCCTACAAGTATGAAGGTGTGGTTGAAATTATTTGGCAGTTTAAATTAGTAGCTCTAGACGGTGTAACAAAGGCTATCCCTGTTCAAACACAGTGGCTCTTGTGTTTCTAACAGCAGTGTTGCACTGGATGTTGTTGCTGGCTCTGTCAGCGACTATAATTAGAGTAAAGAATTTGTTAAATATTTCTGTTTACATAATAACTCCCTTTCCCCTACTCCTGATATTATCACAGCAAGTGCATTTCATGTTTTCCTTTCACTTATTCTCACATGTACACACACACACACAATCCCCTTTTTCAAAGGCTTCCAGATGGAAAATGGAAAATGTTGCAACAGACAAAAAGAAGACAGTACAGAACTGTATATATGTTATTTAAATGAATACACTGCTCCTACAGGTTAAGTGGATCCTTCACTGGTTTGCCTCTTTGTTGGTTTATTAAGAACATGAAAGTGGGAACAGAGAAGTGCTTTTGTTTGTTTGTTTGTTTGTTTGGTTGGTTTGTTTTTTTTTGCATTTATTTGTCATTTTGAAGAGAAGATAGATAGATACATTTATTTGTCCTATAAAGGATAATTGTTGTCACTTCTGTACAGCCGCAAGAGGTTACACACATGACTTTACAAACAAACACAAGGAAAGCAGTGCCACACAAGGAAAGCAGTGCCACAGACATAGACGTATACATGTACGTGTTCCTATTAGCACACACATACAACATTCATATTCTCCACATTAACAGTTGCTTCATTGTTCTGTTTAGTTCGTTTATGGCATATGGGATGAAACTTTTGTTGAATTTGATTTTCTTCCAAGCCAGGGACCTTTATCGTTGGCCAGAGGGGAGGAGTGTAAAGTGTATGTTAAGTGGATGACTGGGATCAAGTGCTATGGAACGTGCTCTGCGTGTAGTGGCGAATGGTACTGCCCACTTTGGTGAATTGTGGTCTGTCACTGAGGAAGCTGTGTATCCAGTGGAAGAGGAGGGGTGGGACGTTGAGGTGAAGGAGCTTCTTAATCATCTGGTGGCATTGGATGGTATTGAATGCTAAGCTGAAGTCGATGAGGAGGAGTCTGGCGTAATTACCTGGGGATTCAAGGTGCTGGAGGACGTAGTGAAGAAGACATGCCATCGCATCTTCAGTCCCTCTCTTGGCCTTATATGCAAACTGGTTAGTGTCCAAATGTGGTTTGACAGATGGGAGTATGATGTTAAGAACCAGTTTCTCCAGGCATTTCATGGGTATTGATGTTAAGGCAATTGGGGGGTAGTGGTTAGGTTCTGATGGGCGGGGTCTTTTGGGTACCGTAATGATAGTGGATGTTTTCCAAAGGGTGGGCACTGTTACAGTTCTATAGGAGTCTTGAAATAGGACGTGCATAACGGGAGCCAGCTCTGCTGCACACTCTTTGAGGACATGTGCAGGAATAAGGTCTGGCCCTGGAGATTTCCCCGGTTTGCACCGGCTCAGCTGCTGGCATATGTCGTCCACAGAGAAGGGAGCAGGCTGTGATGGGTTAGGGAGGGGTATGGTCTCAAGGAGTGCTCTACAGTCCTCTGAATAGTCCATGGAGTCAATCCAGGTGTAGAAGGTGTTCAGGTTTTCAGCAAACAAGATGGGATCAGTTATTGTTGGTAAAGTGGGTTTTGTGTTGTGGTTGGTGAGCGTCTTCACTTTCTTGAAGGCTTGTTTTGTGTACATTGTGCTGAATTCCTGTTCCAATTTTTCCTTGTAACAGAGTTTGGCTTTAAAAATGTCATTCTTTATTTGCCAGGTTATGGATTTGATGGAGGCCAGGTCTTTTAATGTTGATTTTCTGCAATGGCTTTAGAATAATGACACCATTAGCATTGATATTGGTTCCCTCACTTTTACTACACAGTTCTATCTGCTTCCAGGTGTGATACCCTGAGAAAATAGAAGCTTGATTTATGGCACAAAGGAAGTGCGTCAATCAAACTTAGGAGATCGATCCAATCAGACAGACTGACTGGATTAATCTACTTGTTTGTAAGAAGATCAAGCAACAGACCATTTGTCATCACTATCTTAGTTACACAGTTGCTTTTTGTGATTAAAACATAAAATAACATGATACTAACTCAGTTCACTTTCTTCAACTCATACAAGTTGTTTTTTATGACTTCTTTTTAGACCAAGTAAATGAATAAACATGTTTTTTTTCCCATCATGTTTTCTTGTAGTCCTCACTCCATCCCAAGGTGAACCCCTTATGTAGTTAGTCTACTTGTCTGCCAAAAGCAATACTCAAACTATGGTATCGCAGAGTATGAAATTCTAAAAGCATGTTGCTTTCATTCATTTCCAAAGTGGCATTGATTATTTAATGCACCAGAAATTTGAAAACAAGTCCAAAGGGTTAGTTCTATAATGCTGTAGTGGAAGTAAATTGGATGCGATCAGCATGCCTCTATGACAGCACCACAACAGCACCACCTGTAAACATTATGTGGCTGAGAATGCATTTCTATACTCTTACAGCACACAAGCAGGAGTTGCTAAACAGATCCAAACAATTACTTGTGGATAAGAAAAAGATGTCTTGGACTAGATATCCCCTGTCTGTTGTCCAGGTATCTGTTGGCTACACCAAAACCTCATTGGCTGTTGTCCACAGAGGTCGAGCCGTTGTCAGATTGATTGGGAGATACAAGTCTCATTTTAAAGCCTGTCCTCTTACTGCAACACTAAAAGTGTAGTTAAAGAAAAGGGAAGAGATTACAAGAGATATATCTAATAACTAGAGGTCTACATTACGTTAAAATGGCTTCTCTTATATTCTTTTAACTAGTAGCCTGGTTTCTCTCTTTGCATGTAACCATGTTGGATCCCTTTGTTGAAAACATCAGTTCACAGGAGACCAGTGAAAGGTAAGCCATCGTCACGTGAAACCTTTGTATTAAAACTGACACAAACCCAATGAGATGGAGCTCGGGTGGGTCCCTCCCACTTCCTGCTTGGCCCGGTTAGTCATGCATGCTGTGTGAATGGAGCAGAATGCAATCACCTTCTCTTTTTAATGGAGCTGTCAAGCCAATCACCAACCTCTGCTGGCCACAGTGGCTGAGGATGTATGAAGAGGCACTAAGCCAGCTGATGAGCCCTGAAGGCCTGATCACTTTCCTTATAAATTTGGCACGCATAGTATCAAGCAGACGTGTGTGTGGTGGTGGTGGTGGTGGTTGGGGGGGGGATGCAATGCCTAGAGCAGAAACGTACATGAGCACTTGTGTGTATTTCTAGGCAAGGGAATTCCCCACTGTTTTTTTATAAATGTGTGTGATGTCTACGTGCCTATGTATACACATATACGCACATATGACCGTATGTGTGAGCTGTCAGTCAAATCCTCATCTCAGGTGACACAGAAATGTCACGATGATGGTCCAGTGATAGAGATGCAAAACAAAAAAAAATTCTAATGAGATCCCAGATAGAAGAAGAGAGCAGAAACTCCATGATCAGCCTTTCAAGTAGAGGGCGGCCAGGTCAGACAATGGAAATTAGACTGGGAACATGAGAGGTAGGGCGTGCTATGACTGATATGAGCTGACGTTACCGGACTGTATGCAGGAGCAGAGCCCATCACCGAGCGAGGATACCTCTCAGCTTGATATGACATGGATCTGATTATGCAGCTGTGTTGGACTGCATGAGATCATGTCCAGAGCGTGTATTTGATAATAAATGTAAGTGCTCTTGAGGTCATGTGACATATGGTTTGCTCAGCTATATTCAGTTAAAAAAACATGAATAATTTTACGTTTCTACGGGACAAATGACGAAGGAAACATATGGAACATAAAAGTCAAAAATAGATATTTTAATGTAAAAGACTTGATTGAAAAAGACAGAGGATAGGTGCACGACTCACATTTTACAAGGTTAATTACCAATAATTAAAACCACTGGTGTTTTATATGATGATTAGATAACAGGACAGATAGGACCCGTATAACCTTTAGGGTGATGATATTCTTGCTTCAGTGAAAATCAATTTGTGCAATAATAAAATAGAGATTGGAGATGGGATAGGAAGTACAATAATTAAAGGCTGAGTCCAGAATGTTTTATCTGGTTTATTCTTTTGATTGCTGAGCCTTTTTGCATAAGCCCTAATGTCCAACCCAGAATTGAAACGCTAATTATTTCTCTAATCTTGGAAATGATGCAAGAAAGATAACAGCACTTAAAACAAGTGACTGTTTTCTCTGTTGGACATTGTGACAAACCGACAGATTTGTTTCAAAAACAGGCGACAAATTGTGCATCTCTTCGCTTATATTTGCTTATATCACCGACATACTCTCTATATCCTCCACAATTTCTACACGCGTCTCATTGGAATAAAAAATACATTCGCTCAGTCATTAACTGAGATTGGAGCTGCTGGTATGCAATATCCTTGTATGCTTTTAGTCAGTGCAAAAAGTCAGCATGCATTTTCATAGATTTGCTCCCTTCGATGATAATACTAACGCTCATCCCAACAGAGAACCGGCTGATCTGAATATCAAAGCACAGTGTTTTTTCAAATGTATTCAGTACATGTTGTCTCCCAGTGTAGCTCTGACCCTGCAGTAGGAGCCCTCTGTTAGGATTCACACAACCACATCGCAGTATTCAAGCTGCTGCTGCCCATGGGGACCAATATCAAAGACTCCAGTCTCTGTTACCAGATTGCATGTTTGGGCTGTGCTTCCAACCCTCTGAGCTGTGAGATCAGCGTTTGACTGAGGAAAACACCATTCTGTCGCAACTCGTCTAATTTGAGCACCTAAAACAATAACAAATATTGTCTTAATGCAAAGGTTATAATCATGTTGTTACTTCTCTTTCATATGCTCTTTGATATCAACACTTCCCTTGCTGGAAACCCAGTAACCAGTTGAGAATTGGATGCAACTAAAGATTTCCAGTGGTAATTGTTTGCAGCCAAACAGTTTTATGATAATGTTCGATGGGTTTTGTGAATATTATTTTGCTTAATCTGCTCTGTTTAATGAATGTTATGTGCAGTAGCTGGGTGCATGATTTTAAAGCACCTTGAATTATAAGGATAGTGCACCCTGTGGAGTACTGTGCAGGAAATTACTGACAAACTTGTATATTTTATAGCATTTTTAGAAATAATTCCTCCAGTGAAACTCAGTTTACTCCTCATAAGAGATAAAAGGAAAAAAAATAAACTTGACAGATTGTCGGGGACGTCAGCTTGGGTATAAGCGTTTTAATTTCTAACAGGAAACCTATGTTGATTGCAGCAATGATGTAACTTGCTTTCCAGTCAGGAAATGATAAATTCGGATCTAGTTTTTCAAAAGCAGTCGGCCATATTAGAGACAGTCAGAGTATATCTTGTCCACTGTTGCATTGATTTGTTTTTAGTATCTCTCCTGTGAGTCTTCCAACTTTATGGAAGTGCAATTTATATGGAGCTTTTTCCCTGAGAGGATGGTGATTTTAGTTTGTTTTTAGCCTGATATTTTGCTAAATCACAAGCCAATGAAACACAACATTCTTTTTAATAACAGCCATTTATTCCAGAAGAAATATAAAATTTTAACATTCTGCTGAGTGTCCTTAAATCGAACACACTGCTGGTACTAGGGCTGGGCGATAAATCGATTTTATCAATTAATTCGAATTTGTACTTAATGTCGATTTGTTTTAATGTAAATCGATTTTCTCATCAACATCCATCACCAACGCCTGCCTGCAGGGCTCCCGTAGTTCGGAGAGCGTGAAGTGCACGCCCCCCTCCCCCCGCGCTTCATACACAAACAACATGGCGGCGAGCGGTGCAGATCTCACTCCGAAGAAGGGAAAGGTATCTTCAGTTATTTGGAATTGGTTTCAGGTTTTTAGCAAATTTAAACAAAATAAAATTTAAACTTGTTTTGAACAATTTCTTTGTCTTCTGCAAATTGATTTTAAGTAGGGGGTGAAAAAAATCGATTTAAATCGTGAATCAGGATTTTTTGTGAAAAAATCAGAGATTTTTTTTTAGGCCATATCCCCCAGCCCTAGCTGGTACCATTCATTTCAACACACAGCTCAACTCACACGGTTCTGGACCGCAAGTTAAAGGAACTATTATTCCTTTTCCCCATAGAATTGTACAACATTGTGATGCATGTCTGCTCCTCTCTTCACCATCCAAAACTTGTTTTTTGCATTACTCAGCATAAAGCGTTCACTACCTGCCAAAATGACTTTAGAGGAACTTGCTTCCACGACTGCCTTCCCGCTGTGGCTTTCCATCTAATTCACCTGATAACCGTTTGCAGAACTCTAAACTTGGAACTCTGCTGGCACTTACCTGCACCACAGCTCTCAGCAGCCTTTTCACTGAATAACACACAGAGTAAGCTGCATTTTTAATCACTGCTTGGCTTGTGGCTAAAATA
>JAPZDZ010000004.1:10774700-10787990 GCA_029783805.1 Acanthurus tennentii | reverse complement strand
ACAGGTGACCTGTAGACGATGTGATTTAAAGGCACAGATTGCAAAATGAAGAGAGAGAGAGAGAGAGAAAACTGCAAAAGTAAGGCCAGGGAAAACAACAAAATGTCTACAGTTAGGTAAGATTTCAAGCTAATACCAAAAACTCTGTACATTGTGTCTGTTAAGGGTGGAAAAAAAATCACTGCTCTGTTGCATCCTAATGTGGATGATTCTGCATCAGTTCACAAAAGTCAAAATTGATTTTCTAAATGTTAGTTAATGTTGATGTTACATAAAAGGTACAACTCATCTGTGAGGTCAGGGCACCCGGACGGACTGCAGCGCCACGCTTCAGTTACTTTAAAGCTGATCTTAACAAAAAGCAGGTGTTGCAACCATATTTTTATTTTAATTTTTAATCTCTAGTTGAGTTTTTTGTGAATACCCTGCATCCACACCAAGACACCAACATTAGTGGAGCAGCTTTTGGCAGTAACTAATGAGACCAGCTGACCAACACACACTGCAGCATTAAACAACTTTTTAAAAACTTTGTATTTAAAAAAATTACTTTATGCTGTGTCTGCTTCACCTTTAAAACCCAGCACCCACTCAGCGTCTTGGAGCTAACGATGCAGTAGAGAGGCGTCTCCTGACTGCTGGAGACATGGCGTTAATAATAACACGCTACTACACAACCAGTCCACAGAGCGGACCTGAGTTTTTACAGAGTTCTGGTGTCATTTACAGACACACTGCTTCTTTCCTCTGTTATCTGTGTTGGTGCTTAAAAACACGCAACCAAGAACACGCCCCTCTCACACAAAGACACACATAACCCTAACCCTAGGTTAATTTTGTACAGTTTGATTCCACTGAAAAGGTGCAATAGGTGTAGGGCAACCTTTCAAAATAAATGTACAGATATATGAACATTAGCCTTTTTTTCTCTTCTCTTTAATACCCAGAATGCAATACAGTAATACAACATGTACTGCAATATGCAATTTAGCAAAACATGGATTTTTTTTGTTTTTATTTAATTGTTCTTTAATAAAGCATGATTTTCCTATCTATTTACTTGATTAATTAATTGAATAATTGGTAGAATACTAGAATACTATAAAAACTCATAACCGCAGCCCTAGTTCAAAACCAAACAATACATCAAATATCAAGAACTTACCACACTCATATGACTAGAGCCTTCATAGTACGTTAAAACTTCCCCATTTCATCCCCATTTCAACAACTCCCATTTCATATATTAACATACTTCCTTCTGACAAGATATATGTTCCAAATGTTCATGGTATGGATAAAAATTGACTGTGAAGCCAATAAATTCAGCTTTGTGGGTGGATTTTGTGCCCTTTAGGAGATTGTATAGGGATCCATACATGCTCTTGATCATACCCAACATGTGGGAAGTATATTGATTGACCTGACATTAAGGTCAGTAAGTTTAATACATAGTGAAAACTGATAGAGCAGGTGCTGCACATGTGAAATTAAATGTCATCTTTAGAAAGAGAAAATTGGATGGATTTGTCCAAGTGGTGTTCACTCTTCGAAAAACGTGCTCATCTGAGCCACGAGCAGCGTCTGTGTCCATGGAAATAGAGGCGATCAAGTGCTGTTCGAGCACTTTCGAAAAGGGACGCAACACCGGGGGGAGGGAAAAAAACAAGACGAGATGAAGAGCTGAATTGTGTCCACATCATCTCTCTTTGAAATGATTCATTCTATCTCTTGTTAATTAACAGCAACACTTGTAAAATGACCTCTGAATCCTGCCTCTGTCTGTACTCCCAACTGCCTAGCGACGCGGGTTTATGTACAGAGAGCAGATCAGAGTTAGAAAGAAAAGGGGGTGATTAGACAGAGGGGTTAGAGCAGTAAGAGGGGACAGGGTAGATTGGTTAAAAAAAAAGGAAGACCAGTGATAAAGAAGGCAGACAGAGGAAGAAGGATCACAGCAAAAAACAAATAAGATCTCTGTGCTAAATTTCAGGCAGTGAGTCTAACAATCCAATTATGGTGACAGGATGCATGACTGTACTGAGGCTTTGTCCATTTTGCAAGAACAGAGATAAGGTCAAGAAACAAGCGGATGATGCAGAACAATGAGACTTTTTGAATAGAGACAATAGGTAAAAGTTCACTGCGGGTGTGTTTTCCTGCCCAGCGATGTGGCCAAAAATATTATAAAGCACAGAGCAACTTCGAAAAACTATAGAATGTAATAAAATAAACAAGGCAAGTATGAGAGTTTGAGGGGAAAACTTCAGCACTGCTGTCTGATTTTGCATGCCGAACACATAAATTTGCAGAATAATACAAAAGGGGAGATCAGTGAATGATGGATTGGGGATTGGTAGTGCAGATCCAGTCACAGATTATTTATTGATTAGGACAGATATCAGAGACTCAGGATGAGGCAGTAGGTGTCTTAAAACTGACCTCGATATGGACATGGAATAAATTGCTCAGACGGCCGTTCAGGCAAGTTTTCTCTCCTCCACAACATAAACAACATTGTTTTTCACACTCACATATGTACCTTAAAACCCTCACTCCATTTTCAGCCACATAATCAAACCCTAAAAACTCTTTTAAATTGACCAAACTGCATCATAACAACAATTTAAGAAGCTGTGTCTTTGGCTGCATTAATGTAGCATCACAGAGGGCTTACAGTGTGACCGTGAAGCGGCACAGTCCAACCAGTAAATCTATTCAACAACTGACACCTGAGTATTAGACTAACTGCAGCACGACTACATAAGGCACAGCGGCGGCCATCAATTACTGATTTGTGTGTTTACTGTCGGATGGTTATTCACAGGCCATCCTTTCATCTCTTCAGGGTAAACAGCAGATAATGACCTCTCTAGCTAGAAGATCTTCCCCTCTCTGCATCCATAACGATTGACCTCTTTCGATCATACTGTATACATAAATCTTATGTGCCGTGTAGCTCGCAGAATAAAACATGATGAAGAAAATAAGTGGAATGTGTTCTCTTATTATCAAATTACTGTCCTCAGCATTAATGAATGATGAACATTTGCATCACCCCCTGATGTGAACATAGAGTTTCAACACCATCTGCTATTTGTTCTATTCCCTGTTACCATGCCTGTGCTCCTTTGAAGAGGTCCTTTTAAAGGCATTCAAATATAATGCTAAATAGCTGTCACTGCCGGCATTCAGACACAGCCAGAATACAAATGCACAGAGCAGGAGGAAGAGGGGAAAAAAACTCACGAAGAATGAGTTGCAGCAGGGCCAAGTCCTTATTGGCTGCATCCCACGGGACTAACAGGTTGAGAGGACACCCTGCTGACCTGTGACTGCACAACACCTGAACCCCACTCCACTGCTTTCAGACAGCACATGCATTATGAAATAGCAACAGAAGTAAGGAAACCTGCTTGAGTTTGCATGGGATTTGCATAAAGTCTGGTGAGAATAAATAGTTACAACAATGTTCTGATTTATAAGTTAAAGTTGGGGGAAAATAATTAGAAGATAATTGTTGTTGTCTGGTGAACTACTTATAAATTAAGTTTAATAGCGTTAGTTTATCTGTTGGCTTTTCTTCAAGCAAAAGAAGTGTTAATTTGTTGTCTCTTAAAGGAAAAAAAGAGAAGGTTGAAAGTGCAGAAACACTTATGTATATGTCTATATCCTGTATCCTGTGAATGTTCTCATTCATCCAGGTCATAGTTATTCTGGTCAAATAAATCGAAGGCAACTGGACTCACATATTACTTAGTCCAGTTGCCTTCGATTTATTTGACCAGAATGTATCCTATAACCTGTATAGGAGGTGGTTGACATGCATTATTAAAAGCTTATTTTTGCATACAACTACATTAAATGGTGGTATAAACCATTTGTTAAATGTTAATATAAAGCATTTGAGTGATAAATCAAATTTTGGAATTAATATTTTCAAGTCATAAAACTAAATGATCAAACTGCTTACTTTTTCTGAGAAAAAAAATGTTTTTCACACTTGGATTTTAATTTTCATCTGTACTTATCTGTTGATCAGAACACTGAATGTACATATAGAGTATGTAATATTGGTTAGGAACTACTGTCTATTCTTACACAACCTATGTCTCTGGCATTAAGTAAACAAGGTGATTTGTACACAATATGGCTTCCAGGGACAATGAAGCTTGATAGAGGGCCAGGCCGACCGTGACATTTGTAATTGGGACTAGCTGTCATTGTCAGAGTGATTTACGATATAATTAATGAACAATTAGGTGACATATTATGGTGGTCTTCTTTGTTTTGCTCAAAAATTTGTGTTGAAGTTTTTTCTTGCTAAATGTATTTTCTGCAGCCTCTCTGGAATTAATCAAAGAGAACTAGAACTAAGATCTTGTAAACACCTAGAAGCATCTCGCACACCTGTTTGCAAATGACGGATTTTTCTATGGCAAACATAGCTAATTGACTTTCGTAACTTAGAGCATATCAATAACATCAGTACAGGATAAAAAGTATAATATAGTCAAAAAATAATATACATAACATATATTTTCTAACACTGACATCATATATATATACAGGTATCACTTTGTATTGGCAGAGGCACATAGTTCAGTCATTGGAACCAGGCATACTGATAAGGTTTAAGAAAATCTCTATTGTAAATGTATAAGCATACGTGGATAAAATAAAACAATTAGATAAAAAACAAGCATATACTATTATGTTGTTCTTAATTAACAAAGGTAAATTAGCATCAAATATAATATTATAAGTTATTTTAAAACATTTATTCTTGTTTTAATGTATTGGTACCCAGAGAATGTTTCTAATAAAGTGAGAGCTTCGGAGACAGGGAAGCTTTTATATAATCCCATCAGCAACCAAACATTATGGCAATTACTAATGTGAATTAATATCTGCCTCCCTGGCTTAGTCTCACAGCTATGCTACAGATTATTATTCTCCTAGTGTGGATCCCTTTTTGATTACCTTTAAAACACATTAAATGTTCATTTCAGTGTCTTTTAATTTTCTCTGACTACACTAAATTACGTATGCAGTTTTTCATCCGTCTGTAAATACTGTGTGCCTATGACAGTGTGTATACTATTTCAGCTTAATTAAAACACAAATTAACACCAAGCCTTTGGAATTTATCCACTTCTGCACCTTCAAAGCACAACAAAAACCCCTTTGTGTCTTTGAACCTGTGGTAAGGAGGGCTGGAGCTGCATACTTTCCTCAACCGGGCTTTCTCAGACTTGACAGAAACAGCGGGAGACAATCAATAAGCTTTCCCACCACCTCCAAGAAGATGAACTTCGAGCATACCTCAGAACCTGCAGCCTTAATTTCTCTCATGAGGTTCAGAAAGGCCACTCATTAGACTAAGACAGCTTTGTTAATTACTCCTACTGCAACTGCTATATAACACCAACATGAGGGGTAAAAAGAAAAAAAGTTGCTGTGTTCTTTACTAATGGTCAGATCAGCTCAGGTTTGTTAAGCGATCTGTCTTCAAAGTACCAAATCAAATAGACTCCACACAGCCAGACGATATGCCTCAGGTTCCCAAAGCAAAGTTAGTTTTTTAAAAAGGAGTTTTACTGGATGAGATTCCATTTTTAGCTCATTTTGAAAATTGCGTTATTTCAGATTCTGGATGGAGACGAAATTAATTAGTCGTAATAAGGGTCAAAACAGCAAATGATAAAAATTTTCTCGATTAAGAAAATGTAGATAAGAGATAATTGGAAGATCAGCTTTGCTTCTGTCAGACAGTTTCCTATCCCTCCTGCTTGTTTCTGGCTGCAATAACAAGAGAGGCTTCTGTCTGAACACTGACAGTCCTGCTGCTATGAACACAACTGAGCAACATGAAGATACGCAGCATATCGCTCAGGGACAGAGATTTTTTTTTTTTATTACATGTGACACAGTAGCACTTTACTTGAAGCGCTGAAGAACCCTGGGTGGATGCAATATTAGTGTTCCCTGCCTTTCTCTTCACCGATTCTCACTCCAGCTCTGCGATATCCATCTGAGGAGCCCCTCTGCTGCACTGTTGCTCGAATGTCAGTGTGCTGGAGAGATTAATCGGTGGTCACCTGCTGCGGGTTGTCAATTGAACGCCTCAGGAAGAGCCATATCAGCATAACGGGAACCCATTTTCCAACATATGTCATATTCTATGAACACAACCTGCCCTTGTTTTCTCTTTTGAAAAGGGATCTCGGAGTCTTTGCTTGCTGTTTCGAAAGATTAGAGCCGGTGTCAGGGCAAACTACGAAGCACAGTGGCAACCTGGCACTGCGGGCCCCGGGGGGTGGATGAGGTGTGTTTGAAAGGGAAACTATCAATACAGAATAGGACACAGCAGGAGACAACAGCTGCCCGCCGGCTACCGGCTCATTACAGGCAAAATAAAAGAATTTTTCAGAGTGCGTTGGAGTTCTTCTCATCTCAGGAGACCACGAAGATAGTCGCACCCGAAACAGCAACCATCACCCCCTTCGTTTTAACACTCTGGTAAAAATAGTTAAAGTGCCTTTGAAAATGTTCAACACTGATAGCCTGCTTTGAATGCATGTATTATCAATTCAGCAATATCTAAATGGCACCAAGGTAGACAGTATTTTTCTAAGAACTATTCACAGCTTTAAAATACATCGTACTGAGCTTGCATTCGCTCCAGGAAAAGCCTGAGGACGTGCCAGCGGGGCTACATCTATGCTTATTAGATAAGTTTAATAAGTGAAAGAAAACCCAGGTTTGCAGATTTCCTAATGAGGTGTGATGCATGTAGTCGTTTTGAATGTTGCACTCGATGTCCGTTACTCAACAGTGAAGCCCAGCTGTCTACCACAGAAACCCGCTGGTAAGTCAAGCTCCCTGTGGATATGATAAACATGCGTCCTCCATAAGAAGCGTAATCCTATGGTAGATAGGATGGAGGAGGAATTCAGATTCTATTAAAACAGATTTTTCACTGTTTTATAAATCAAGGGACTGACTGTTGATGTAACCTTTTTCTATTGTATACTCATGGGTCTGGTAGAGACAAATGTATTTGGACAACATAACTTGTAATGCCTATAAAGTCATATTATAGTGTTAAGTGATGGTTATATGGTAATTATGGGAGAGGTCATGTCAGACTGAGGTAATTCGTTGCTCACATGATGCAAAATCACTTTGATGATGCAACCTGTGACATGAGCTTCATGTTCATTTTGTTTCAGCTCGTGCTTTTTGATGTCAAGTTGTTCAAAGAAATGCCAGGTGGATACACGATCTACATGTTCTGTAACCCTCACACAGCAGGAAGAGGGGAAAAAAATAGACCCAACAATTGGATGAAAACCACAGAAGAAGAATTAAATTGACTAGCTGATGCAATGTTCAATGTTTAACTTTTTTTTTCTCATTTTCTTTCAAAGAACGCATGATAAAAAAAAAAGACTTGAAAGCAACACAGCTTTCACACACATCAGGCCACAGGCTTTAATACTCTATTTCATCTTTAGAAATTCAGAAATTCATTCCGCTTTGCTTTTGTGTCAAAAAATTTTCAAATTAAAGTTTCATTCTCCAGCCTGTGAAAGCAAGAAATGTTGGTCAATACAATTTCAACCTATTCATATTTGTGACGGGAAGCTATTGGAAGACTAAAGTTACAAAAAAACACTTATCTGTTTCCGCTAAACAATAAACACACAAAACTCTCTGCTTACAAATTAGTTTATCAAAGTTCAACAGATGAGCCTTGAAAATCCTGCAACAACTAGAGCATTGATATTTTTTATTCTCAAGAACTGATAGGATGTGAGAGTTTACTGTTTTCCTTTGCATAAGTTGATTCTCCAGTAAAACCCATAAATATGTAGCTGGAGCCACCACTCATTTATTAACAGACACCACAGAAAGTTGCGTGTCACGGCCAAGAAACAGTCTCACAGATAATCCTCTGTACGACAGCAAATTGCCATTTGCACACTGTGGTTTTTGTCCATATTAAACAAACAAGATAAAACACATTAATTAGTGAGATTTTGAGGTGCTTGCAGGAGGATTTAATCATGGAAACGGGCCACTGTTTTCTCTTGTTTTCTTTCTTTATGTAAAGTGAAGCTAATTGGCAGCTGGTTCCAGCAATATAATAACTGCACAGACACGTGAGCGGCATCAACCTACCTATGCAACTCAGCAATAAAGCAAATTGATGGATTTCTTAAAAAGTATGAAAATGAACTTCCTGCTTTGTCTGTCTACGTTGGCGTTCTTTCATCTAAAATAATTATAAAAACAATAAGATGGAGGGCTACAGGCAAAGTTAACTACGTCTCATTAGAAAAATTAGTTGAACAACACAGACATTATGTGTTCCAGTCGTAATGAAGAGAACATGGACAGCAGTGTTCAAGGAATATGTGATAGAGAGTGGAAATGAAGGATTGACAAGCTTGTTTTTCATAAAGAAACTACTTGTTAAGATCAAGTGAACACACTGTGAACAGAGTTAAATGAAACTGAAATGATCCCCGTAGTGTTGACATTTAATCATGCTCAAATCATTTCATTCCAAGAGCAAAGCTGCTGTACAAATGTTCAGCAGAAGACAGTGAAGCTAATCTCACAGTTACAGTGTCATCTCCTCTTAAAAAACAGGCTTTTTGGGTGTTTGTAAAATGTATATTTACGGTGTAGTTTAAACAACTAGTTCCTTTTTTGAAAGCTGACTGGTTTTAAAAATGTCACCGCCCATCGAAAAGCAGAAATATTCTTCAGCTGCAGTTGAAAGAAAACAAAAAAAAAAAGACCAAACCATGGTTTCCTCAGTTCCTGTTCCAGTTTCTTGCAGAATGCACAAAAGTGCCTCTTGCTCCTTTCACCAGTGCCACCAGCCTACTCTCTGTGTCTCACACACACACACACACACACACACGCACACGCACGCACATGCACGCACACACACTGTGGATTATACATGTGGCTGTCTTGCATATGAGACACAGAACGTGATGCTGTGGCGCGGAAGTGAGCAAGCACCAGAGAGAGATAAAAGTGAGATATCACATCAAGGAGATACATATTTAATCCCAAGCAATAATGTATTATGAGCCTTCTAATGTATTATTTCCTTTTAGTTCCCCCTGTAGCTTATTTCAAAACCACTGTATCATACAAGGACGGTTTGATATCAGATTTTCCAGCTGCAAAGAAAAGTTCAAGAGTATGTGATTACCTCCAGGAAGTGTATCCTGAAAATGCTGATTTGATATCTTTTGTTAGAGTTTGTCATTCATTTCATAGATTTTTTTTCCTTTCTTTTTTTTTCAATTTACAGCTGTGGGAAATTAGATATAGAGGCTGCATCTCAGATCCCATTTCGCTCTCTAATACAGCATGTTAGTGGGACTGTTGAGTTGTTCCAGGATGATGTGATGAATGCCGACGTTGAGCTGAGCAGGGAGCTGGTGGAGAGAGTCCTCATTGCCTGATGGAGAACGACAAAGAGAGAGGAGAAAGAGAAAGGCTGCGGGCAGAAAAAGGAGAAAAACAAAGTCGAGTACGGCCGAGGGAACGTATAGCAAACAATGAATTGAATTTAGTTACAATGTAATTACCATCAGAGGAAGACAGTGAGGAATATGTGTCATTAATAATAACTGAGACGGAGGTGGGCTCAGATTTTGTGCTCTGCTGTGGCTGCAGTAATTGCATAAAACCTTATGATAAACCAACCGTCAAAAATAATATGTGTACATTAGGGTGGATTACATTTTTTTGTGTGTGAAGCAAAAGGGCTTTGAGCGGACTGCATGTGCCTCCTCGCTTTGTGCATGTTTGAGAGAACTGTGAGTTAACACTAGATGGCCATGTTCCGAGGTTTATTCCTGTATAACCTTGTTGAATTGCCTGAAAAAACGATTTCACCAAGATTGACTCTGGAGAGAAAGATTGGGAGGGGAAAAAAATACTGTTTTATTATTGTGAGTGTGTATATGAGGGAAGCACCGGGGAGGATAGTAAGAAATGGAAAATTCAGAAAAGGCAGGGCGATATTTCAAAAAAACATCTTGCTTCTTTCACTGTCTTAAAGGCACATTGCCACACACAAACCCTTCTTGGATGCTTTCATTTCTTTTTCATTTTTTGTTTTTTTTTTCAGTTTTTTTTTTATTGTTCTTTCCAGGGATTCTTCTTCCTCCCTGAGACTCAGACCAAAGGCTATGTCTTTATCTGCCCCTTCTGTGCACCGCATCACTATACTGAACACCATATTTGATCAGTGTCTCCACAGGAGGCTCTTTTGCCCTCTCCCACAGCTCCATCTCTGGCCCCGCTGGCTCAGCAAAGGACCCACATCAAGAAGACCTCATCATAACTGTCACTGTTTTCACTCAGTCGCTCTAGCTTTGACTTCCAAGGACTTGACCCCACCTCAATCACTACCTTTTCCACACACAATAAGCCCTAACTGCCATAATCAGAGGGTATCTATCTGCTTCTGCCTCTTCTCCCTTTCGCTCACTACAGTTTTTTTTTTTATTGTTCTTTTGAATCACATGTCCAACCACAGTTCCTGGTGTGGTAAAGCAGGGGGAGTAATAAGTGAGCCTGGTGCCTCCACGCTGAGCTAATGACAAGGACACGCCGTCCTGACAGTCACTGTACTCGCTGAAGAACAACTGTTCAAGGAACACGAGGTAACAGGGTCTTATCAGCAGAAAATGGAACAATGGTGATGCTATTTCATGCCTTTAAGTGAAACACACCAACAAAGAGGTTTCAATCCAGTGTGCCCACATGATAGCGTCCAAGGCATTCTTCACATATTAGGCTTTTGTTTCAACTAACTGTAGCCTGTGTTTTGTGAGGACATGAGACAAAGTGACTCAGCTAACACAATTGGAAAATATTTTGTGATTTGTGAACCCCTTTTTCTAGGAAATGAAAATAAAAAGTCAAATTGTGTTTACTTGGGAACAGCACAGAGGTTTTTGTGTGCTGGTGAAATGAAAAGAAAAGTGGCACAGCTGCAAAATCTGTGTTTGGTCTCATGCAATATGTATTTGAAGGCGTTCCTGTTCAGAAATGCAAAATATGAGGGGAAGGGAATGAAAATTCACTGTCCGATTTATCACAGCAGACTGACCACTGCTGTAGACTAAATTGTCTTAAATTTCCTGTTTGTTTGTTTGTTTTTTTTACAGACTCACATAGAAAGGGTGAGTAAGTCAGATGAAAACAAGTTTAAAAAAACGGAAAACAAAAAGATTCATTATAATGAAGATGTTTTTAAATGGTTTTATCGATTTTGTCCTGCTTATTCCTGACTTTTAAAGGGCTCACATCAATCGCAAGTCTGATCAAAGCAGCTACCAATAATTTCCTCACATGCAGCCTTCCTAAAGTTGAATGCATGCTTGCATTTTCAAAAATGTCTCCTCTTGAACTAATATAACAAGTTCAGCAGCAGAAAACACTTTGTTTTGCACTTTCTGGTGATGCACTTCAAAACAGCCAGGCGTCAGATCTGCACTCGTGCAAAATACATAAACTGTGTCTGAGCTCATTTCCATTTTGAGTCCTGGTAAAGACACCACATTTACGTGCAGTAATTTTGTAAACAGCAGGCATCTCCCGGTGTGTGTTCGGACCATGTAACACAGTGTCACTAAGCCACTCCAGTTCTACTTCCATGTGCATCTGCTGTTCTTCCAACGTGCATTAAATTGTCAAGGGAATCAATTAAAATGAAATCTGTGTTTCATGATGTAATTTTCCTATTGGATCTTTGCACCACCAGGTCATTACACCCACTAGACAGTAAATCTGTGTCCCTTTACCCCTTTCTGCTGACACTAAATGTTTAATAGTCTACACTGTATCTGCTATCTGTCAGAGCTGCACTCCTCCAGAAAGGAAAACATCAGAGTGAGAAAAAAAAAAACAACAACACTAATCGCGTGTGCTAACCTCGAGGGAGTGTTGATGCTCTTATCACGATTATATGCATAAACAAACAAACACAGTATATTTCTTTTTTTATCTTGTCCATCCAAATCCCCCCCGGCTAGGTCATATTGTATTAAAAACAGCATGAGGTTGTGTTGGGGGGGGGGGGACCTCAGTCAGGGTTGTATCCTCCAGTGCCCATGTCATGTCTGGTACTGCCTGGGACAGCAATCCAATCAGACAGATGGAGGGCAGTTTGAGGAGCAGAGAGAGAGGCTGCCCCCGCCCTCCCCTCCTTGCCAGTAAATACTGGCAGCTCTTGGATTTAATTACATTCACAGTATGGTAAACGGAGCAGTGCCACGGGCCCCATAATACACCTCTGCTCTGCACATCAAAAGCCAAAACAGCTTGTGACTTCTTTTCAAAGTAAAAAGAAGACTATGAAGAGTCATACATGACTGGAAGACAACACAACTCCACATACAGTCTGAAACTGTTGGTTGTGATGTACTTAAAATGAAAAAAATCCAGACTTTGACTAAAACCTGCAGTGCTTTAAAGTGATGGTCAGTAAGTGCGTCTGGGGAAAAAAAAACAGCTAGTTGAGCGTTTCTGTTTTCTTTTAATGAAAGCAGAGCTCAGCATGGGTTATTTTCACAGTGCCCTGTGACTTTACTCTCCACTAGCGGTGCACGCTCATCATGTGCTGTTTGTATACACTCTGCCCTTACCCCCGTGCGACCCTGAGTCTGCTCGGCCCCAGACAAATTACTGTGTCTCCAAGCTGCTCTATCCTCTGCTCCTAACATTTTCTCTTATTTCCAACCCCCCCCCTTCCCCCAAAGAGGAGTCTGTCTGTCCGCTAATGCCGGTGCGGCAGCAGCTTTCCACCTGCAGGGTCATGGGACGGGCTGCCGTGAAGGTCACAGCTGTCGGATCATTACATGAGAGGATTGGGCCCCGATTTACGTTGCTGCCAAAACAACCACTTCATCTCCACCAGGGAAGATGTGAAGGTGGCTCTTGAGTGTCTCCAACATGGATCTTCCATGGACGCTCGAAAGCCGGAAATGTTTGGAAAAGCACGGAGCAGCTACCACTGGCTCCACGGTGGGCTGACATGGCTGCAGCTCACTCTTCATTAAGGTGGCCTCCTGTGTGTTTTTGGCAGAGGAGAATTAGAGCTGTATTTGATTAGGAGGGTGAAAGCAGAGCGGAGCCCTTGAAAACCTAATTGATTAGAGTGTCTTTTTTTTTTTTATATGTAGTCCTTCACACACAATCCCCAACTATCTTACACGCACATGCACACACGTGCACACACATGCACAC
>JAPZDZ010000004.1:10734517-10774600 GCA_029783805.1 Acanthurus tennentii | reverse complement strand
AATGAGGTCGAGTCTGAACACACACACACACACACACACACACACACGCACGCACATGCACGCACATGCACACACACACACACACACACACACACACACACACCTCCTCTTAAATAAAGTGAGATGAATACAAATACAGGCAATGCAGGACCACACACCTGTCACCTCTGAGATGCCAATTTAAGCCTTACACTCTGCTGCTAACAAGCTCTGTTGTTGGCAAAGCTTCAATGCTGGATTTCAAAACTTTTGCCTTTTTGTCAGAAAGTTAAAGCCACACACAGCTTTGGCTGCAGAAAGACATCGCTGGAATAAGCTTTTTTTTTTAAAGAAAGAAAAAGAAGGACCGGTTATGTTTTGCTGGCATTAGAATTCAAAATGAAAGACGTTTTAATGAAATAGCTGCAAGAGAAAGGCAAGCCAAGGCCGGCTCAGTTTAAGTTGTTGTTTTTGGTGGAGGAGGACATTGATTCTGGGTTGACGGGAATGTTGAGAGCGGCATTTACAGTGCAGCTAGCTAAATCAGCTACGCTCACACGGCTGCACGGAGCTGAATGAGCCAGCGGCTTATCAGGACAAACAGACAGCACATTTTTGATGAATAATTAAAGCTAGTGAAAACATTGGCGTGCATCTTCAGCATTTCTGTTAATGTCATTGCACTATTAGGGAAACTTGACTCTCATGCAAAAAAACAAGTCCACTGCTTGTAAGTTTTAAAAAACCATGGTCATCGTTTGCAAAGTTACTGTTGCAACATTGAGGCAATATGACCCACAAAAACACTTGATGATATTATGAAATCAGTCAGTTGATACAGTCATTGAATACTCAGCTAGAAGGTTAAGCTCAAATCCATTTGCTTCTCAGCCTCTCTGTTTTTTATCAGCATGAACACAAAAACTATGAAGCAAGAACAAACAACTATCTGACATCATTATAATAATAATGACAATAACAGTAATGATACTATTCCTAGTGCAGCCCTAAAAAATATGTTGGATTACTGAGAAATAAATACAGAATATATGTTATGTATACAGAGAGTTTATGAAGCTGCAACTTACTTTCTAGTGTCCTTTGTCGAGGGGCCTCTTCAGCATAATGTTTTGATGTGCTGTTGAAATTAAATGACGTACTCCAAAAAGTGAAGGAAAAAAAAAAACTAGAAAAAGAGTGATGGGGTGGTTGAACTTAAATGAAACAAATGTTGGTTTCCTCTCTGAAACCAACAGTCGGTGCTGACTACTTCTTCTTCTTCTTAACTTATATTACATACGTTGTGTGACTTAACTTCATCCAGCACGCTGAACTCCTTCAAGTGTTACATATGGGGGATTGAGGGTGTGGTAAATTGAAGTCTGAACAGATGTGTTTTTAATCTGTTTTGGAAGATTTATAGTTTCTGCTGTCCTGAGAGGCAGCAGAGCACTCTTGTCATCAGGGAGTGGCTAGCTGATTTGTAACAGCATATAACAACAGACAGACAGACAGGGGGTGTAAGGTTTCAACAGGTCCATGGTGGCACCAAAACACCAAAACTACATTGTCAGGTCTTGAGAAAGATCATGGTTTCTGTGAAGATGAGTGTCCCAGTTTCTAAAGTTGATGAACTTGTAATAATCAGTGAGAGTTCAAACGATGCATTAATTAACACTGTAAATGATAAGGTTTCTGTTTTCTTGCTTGCTATATAAAACAACTGCAGGTGGTAAAGAAAGCATAAAATGAATTTAAAAAAAGATATTTTATTGCATCTGATTAAATTTTTGAATAAAGCACAATTAATCTTCAATAGCAGCTTTGATTCTCATATATGGGCGGATAATCCACAGTCCATAAGAGTCTTAAATTATGAAAAGCAATTTTTGTTAAAAATTAAATCTAATCCAAAAAATGAAGGAAGCTGCTGATCTTTTCCTCTGAATTATGGAAATTTTACAGAATTCGAACTACTTCTGCATCAAATATATGCAAATTCAAGTCTGAAACTTCAAGCTGTTTGCTCTCTGCTAACAGGGCCTCCTATAATACATCAGTCTTATGCTCTACTTAATGATTATTGCTTTTCCTCATCTAACATCTAATGCCATCTAATATCCGTCGATACAGATGTTTTTTCAACTGAAACTTCCATTAAAGCCCTATGAAGTTAATGAAAAACATATAAATTATTAACAATTTTTTGTTATTAGCACTCCAAAAAAATCAATCCACGTCTGTCTCTCTGGATGGGTCCATGTGTCCTCTCACTGGCCTTTGGCTTCTTCTTGCTCTGTGAATGCCAATATTTCAGTATTGTTTTCCCCCTGCAGAAAGCATCCCACTGAGCAGGAAGGTGACCATCCCTTGTGTCTTTGAAGTTTGTGTGTCTGTGTATGTGTGTGTTACCTATGAAGAATTGTGTGGTTTTCTGTGTTAAAACACCTACATTTAGTTTGTAAAATGACTGGAGACACATAGAGATTCAAAAGGTGATAAAAATCAGTCTGAATGACAGTGAATGCAGGCTTCAAGCAGATTAGTATTTTTACAGGTTATCTTCAGTTCTGTCCTACATATTTGATGTTACATCACTCTCATGTTAAATTTCCCCAATAAACAGTTAAATGTCTTAAGGGAAAGCATCCATAAATGTGATATATTGTACCATATTGTACATCCAAGGACTAATGTTCTGACTGCAGACAGTAAGGCTTTACTTTCACTTTTCCATTTAGTTGGAGGGAGCGTTTATGACAGACCTCAGCCGTATTGTAAAAACATTGATCCCTTTTCTTTCTTGTTTCTAATTCTATTGCAGAATTTTCCAAAGAGGCCATGTCAAACCCAGTTGAAGGATAATCAATAACAGGTAAGGACCATGTCCTACGATGCACCAGCTTTTGAGTTTAAAGGATGGAAAGTGACAAGAACAAAGAGAAGGAAGGAGAATGTTAACAAATAAAGTTTAAAGTTTAATACAGATTGACTGTGAGTGACTGTGACTTGCTTTATAATTCAAAAGATTAAAACTCACCAGCACGTAATGATGCATTTCACCACTTGTCCATGCAAGTCCTTCAGTCAACAGCTTGTCATAAATACTTACTATGTCCTTGGACTTGATATGCATGTTAAAATTCAGTCTCTTTTATGCATTGAAAAACTTGCATATTCTGCTTATAAAACTTTTATTGTGTACATTTGGATTTTTTACATAACAAATTTTACTGCATCGCACAGATTTAACTCCGATTGCATAATAACGGTGTTTAGTACAAGTGTCACAGAACGATCATAACCTACTGGAAGGTTGATTTTTGACATTTTCACCTATTTAATTTTTAATATATATACAAAGCCCCCTGAAGCACATTCATCTGAGCTGGAGCAGCTGATAGAGGGAATTTTTCATTACTATCCTCAGATGCGTGTCTTCCTTCTCTTTAGCCAGTCAGCAAACACAAGGCTACAAGCTAATCTTATCATCATTGTATTATGTATTTGTGCTGCTGAGATTACCGACGTATCCCCTATACCTCCTAGAGGATATCTCTGACTAAAGTAAACACTCCTTAAACGCATAAACATGTGTACTGAGAGAAGCGAAAAGATACCATGCTCATAGCCACATAAATATATCGGCTGTTGTGTGTGAGTGTGTGCGTGTGTTCACATGCACTCACAAAAACACAATGTCGACCAAAGCTATTTGATGCAATATAAATGAGATAGTTATTTACACAGCAAAGACTGTGGTATCGTGTTGGGTAATGTTGAGTTCAGACAGTTGATAAACTCTAATATGACTCTAATACTGAGGCTGTCGGCATGTAGGGGCAAACACTGTGAATTCATGACGCTCACACACACTGCACAGCATAGACCTACAGTTTTTCTCTGAGATAAGCATGACACAACTGCCAGATGAGTCACTGCAAAAACTGAATAAACCAATACAGTCAGATAAAATAAAGCAAATCAAACCATTGCCTTTAGCTTAAGCTATCATATTTGATTCAAATGCGGTCTTGAGATTGTCTTATGCTTATTTCATTGCCACCTATTGTGTTTATCAGATCCATTTTTTTAGTGTAACAGCATCTTATGTCAGTTTAGTAACAAGTCCTCCAGACTATGTGCACAGCTTCTCACTGCTCTTATAAACAACACATCTTATGGCCCGAATCAGCAAAACCACTGGTGCCTTTTCAACACTATGGCATATGAATGTTTTTTGATCGCTGTGGTAAGGGTTTGGTTGGGTTTGGGTATAAAAAAACAACATTAGGATTAGGTTTGGAAAAGATTATGAATTTGGTTTGAGCAGAGCTAGTGCCTGTGGCCATGCTAACACCTCTGTGAGCTGCCCTAAGGCACATGGGCAGTTTGAGCCACATACTAAGTATAGCATTGTAACAGGCTCAAAATAACAAGGAGAACACGCTTATGTTGAAGAGGTAAAATGTTAAACTTGCTTGTCACATCAGTTCACTGAGTTAGCATTCGAGTTTAATGGGAATGTTATTAGTTTTGCACATACTTGGTAATAAAATAAAGTACTGAACACAAAATATTGACATGTTGGTTACATGAATTGAAAAGTGAGAAGATCATTACAATTTATCTATAAATCAACTAATGTCACTGAATATAATCACTAAAAGGTTCCAAAAACTTAAAAAGTTTACAAAATAAAGCAGATGTGTCCAAAGTTTCTTCTTCATAAAAACAGGAAACCATATAGCTGAGTCACTTCTTAAAACTAGAAGAGGCAGATTTCCATGCTTTCAAAATGACCTTTTAGCCATTACAATACTAAAACATCAGTGCTAGCAGGGTCTTGTACAGCAGTTTTAGGGGGCTTTTATAATAACTCAAAGTCACACACAGTCTGCATCAATTTGTTTTAATTATACTAAGCAAATCAAATATTTCCTAAAGATATTTTTTGACCTTAGAGCAAGCCCAGAACAAGATGACTCAGGTGCCCCTCACCTGATTTACATGTCACAAATAGCTAAAACCGATGGGGAAAATCCTATTAAGTCTAGTCTTTGAAAAATTAATGCGGTGATGACCTTAAACTGTACTAGCTGAGGTCTAGCATTAATGGAACCCTTTGATCAAGTCACTTGCTTTTCTGACTCATCCACCCACCACGAACCCCTCACTGTGAAGTTTTGCCGCTCTATAGCAACACCACACTGCTTCCACCTTTGTCTCTGACAGCCAGCAGTCACAATTTACAGGGCCAGTCTACATCATGGCCAGGTAAACAGTTTGGATCAGACATTTTAAGTCTCTGCTGCTGCTCTGACAAGCAATTATAGACAAGAATGTTGAAGATGTAGTTGGTAATCATGGATATTATGTGAATGTTGGAACTGAATATGAAAAATGTGACTAGTGGATGTAATCCAAGGTTTTGTAGAATCTAATATCCATGTTCTGTTTGGCAATTTTGCTGGTCTGCATGCATGATGGTGGATTCTCTGCAAAAACATATTCATGCAAAACATTCTAATAGCGAGGTCTCGCTAACCCAAATAGCAACATATTGTTTGTGTGATGTGTACTGTTCGCTCCGCACAATGCATCTGCAAACATGGCTCACAGTAACCTACTTTTTCATGATGAAGGGCAGATTTTCACCGGCTCCAGGTGTTAATGTGATAATGCCTGAGTGTCTGTCACTCATTCCCCTTGGACTGTGGGGCGTTCTTTTTGCAAGGCTGTATTATCCTCCCCATAATGCTTTCCCACAAAGGACTCACACTGCCATGCTATAGCATTGTAGGTGGAAAATTGCAGGCTGAACTCCACTTCTATGTGACAACTTTATTCAGCTGTCCGTGGAGCACCCTACCTGGTTTTCAAACAATGGTAACAACAGATGGATTCGATTGAGCCAGTTGAACAGCACAGAGAACACAATGTACTGCGCCGAGGGTGGTGGATATATGATAGGAACAATTTGTGAAGCACCAGTACTTCTTGTTGATGTTGCAGCTTTAATCCGAAGTTGAAATACAGTGATAAACTACAGTATAACTGCAGTGATAGAAAATATATGTATGTATAATACTATTCAAAGGTAGTACAGTAGATAAAAAGAGTTAGGCAAAAAGAAAATTCCTATTTACCTGACAAGAACATCTTTCTTACTGTGAATGCACAGTTTTAAAAAGTGCAATAAGAAGTTTGACACATCCATCAAAGATTAACACTACAGGAAGTTAGAGCTTCAGAGCCAGATCCAGAGACAGAGGTTTCACAAACAGGCACATACAATGTCCATGGAAATCAGAGAGGACTCGGTCCAGAGAGTTCTGTCTTCAATCAACAGAGAAGTTCTATTTATAAATCTAAAACTGCCCTGCAACAGCCTCAGAAATGTCCAAAATTACTATACAAACAAACAAAAGGCAGCAGACATTGGTTTCTATTCTGTCACTGCTAAAAGCTGACGATTGGCTTTCATTTGTAACGTCAGTGACTCAGCTTTTTAGGAGTTATTTACAGTTTCTGTGGACTGGAGTACACAAGTCAAAGCATGAAGAAGTAAATTATAGGACCTTTTGTTGTTTTAAAACAAAGTATGGCCTGTTTGAAGATGTGAGGGGCTTCAAATAAAGCCAATCTGGATAAAACAAATTCACATTGCATTCAGAGCCATAACTCCACTTCATTATTGGCCCAGGGACACAAAGCAGGGAGCAGTGCAGTTATTATGACCACAAATTAGTCTCATACACACACAGAGACAGTACGTGGCACCAGCTGATGACTAAGCCTCTGGAATTAGCTCTGTTAGATATGCTGAGCAGGTGATTGCAGCAGTGCTGATGGACTCTCATCTCTGTCCCAGTCCTCCTGCTGTCATCCTCTTATCAGTTGGCCACTGAGCCTTTAAAAGCCCAAAGAACTTTTTCATGAGTCAGGGGAGGTTCGCTTAATATAGCGGGCTGCTGCACCAAAGATGCTCCAGTAATGCACAGTATGACCAGCACAATGAGGTTGTACATCTACCCCTTCTGGCTAGCAAATAATGAAATTTTTATTCATGCATATTTGAGATATTCATTTTTTCTGGATGATACCGATATTTCACTTTTGCATTATGAAAAAAAGCATACTTAAAGGTAGGTAGCTTTGCTTATTGTGGCTTGTAAACACAACATTCAAATTGGGCTCCGTCTCCTTGGCTGAACACCACCAGAAGTGCCCCTGACAGTATTTGCAGTAATTTAACACGGCCATCTGCAGTGGTCAGTGTTTTTTTCATGAAGATGTGTAAGCTATCATCTTTTATATACCTACTTACAATAACTTACAGGTGTTAACTCGAAAACATGTGAAACAAACTTTTTCTGGTATGACTGGTGTCTAGTTGCTGTTTTATCCACACCTAACCTCACCTGGGGGACACACACCAAGTCCCTGCCCAGAAATGTTCTGACCAAAATAAAATGTTAAAATACAGGCAGAGGGCAGGGGCTCCATTGACAGAGTCACTACCACACATATATGGGGTCCTATCAGTGATGAGTGAGCCAATTAATTTTGTATTGGTGTATATTTTGTGTTTTTCCAATCAATTCTACCTTTAAGGTTAATACAGAGATGTAGTGAGCACAGAAGTAAGATTTAATATGCCACAGCTCTGACCTAAACAAATCTAAATGTTCTCATTACTGCAGCAAAAACAAAACACCTCTGACTCTTTAAATGTTTGTTAATTTTTTTCTGGCAAAGTACATAATCTCTTTAATAAAATATGTTGATATATTAAATACTCAATACAAAAATAGATGCTTTTTATGGAGCCAACAGGCTACAGCTGCTTAGTCTGCACATAAAATACAATGGAAAGATTGTTATGCTTGCTACACAAATGGTACAAGACTCAGGGACAGCTCTGCTACATTAAGCACATGAGGTCATAAATGCAATTTAGCTTCTTACTATTGGGTCTATCTGCTTAATTTTTTTTTTTTCTTTTTGGGAAAAATACTGAATATTCACCCTCCTGATAATAAACTGGCAACGATAATTATCCTGCGTCCTTTGCAAAAGTTTGGTAAGGCTTAAGCAAAAACACAGACACTACATGGCATCATTAAGGTGACAATAATGAATATGTGAAATAAACCATGATGGTATGCTTTAAAAACATCATTATCTATCATTAAGAAATAGGACACAAACGGCAGTCTCCCATGTTAATGTCTGATGTTTTGTTGACCCGAAAATCCACCTAAAACATCACTGGACCCTTGACTTTGATGTTCTTTAATAAAATCACCTTACGTCCTTCGCTGCGTTACTAATAACTACGGTTAAAATGTTTATACTGAGAATGGCTGATAAAACTTGAAGGGATGCTTACAGCACTGAAGTCATCAGGGTATAGTCTATGTCTGAAATGCCGATGCTGGTTTCAAGCTTTATGAGCATCCTGATGGTCTGCGAGTTACTGCTCATGCTGTGGCCATTAGTCTGAGCAGTTGGTTTGGAAAACAACTTTTTCAGCACAAATTTCTTGTAGAATTACTTTGCAAACTCACTTAACTTTAATTACAAATGCTGTGTCCTTCCTTTTAGACTCCTGAATATTATTACATACGTAGAGCCTAACTGATATTGAATCCCATTTTTTTTCTTTTTCTCTGTTTTCTTGACAGCTCCCTTTATCTATTAATAAACCATTTTAATCTTTATTTGCATAAAGTCGTAACCCTCAGGGTTTTATCATTGGCTGTCAGTTACGCTGCCAAACTGCCAGACAGCAGACAAGGCATGAGAAGAGCCAAACAATTTGAGGTGAAACCAACGTTAGCTTCCTAGCTAAAGGGCTACCAACAGGAATCTAGTAAGAGAAAAACACTACACATGTCAGTTTGTTTCTACAGTGAATTTCTAATTTGTAGAACATTACACTGCTTATAAATGAACTGTAAATGTCAACATCAGACAGTTTTGAGGCTGAATTGTGATACTTTTTTATTTTCAAAGCCACTCCTACAAAAGCACTGCCTGTTCTCGGCTTCTAAGCCACAGTTTAGCTACAGTAACTTTACTGACTCAGCCTGCCCACTCAAAAAGCTTGAGGGCAAAGAGAGCACTTCCAAAAATGTTCTTCCTTTTAATTTTGGCAAAAATATTGATAAATTTGACAATGACTCATCTTAATTGTAGACTACGTTAGCGGATGACATTTATATGAGCTGATTTGATCCTGTACTTGGGATTCAATGTTACCATAGAAAATAATTTCTGTTGTAGCTTGTTATAAATAAGCTTTTGCTGTTGATTTGGTTTGCAGTCTTTTTATAACAGTGCACAGGATGTTCACTAATGTGACACCTCCACATTCAAGGTCGTGCTACATGTCTTAGTATTAAGAGATACATGTGAACAGCAAAGATGTGCCTACTACAGATTTTTTTAAAAATCACAATGTTATCAGTCCATGGCGACCCCCTGCCTTGTGTCATGAAACACATCTGCACCTGTGAATGTACGTGAACTGAAATACGACCACCTCTTGATCTGTCGTTCACCCGGGGCTCTTCTACTCCTGTGTGACACCGCAAGAAAAACCTCTCTCCTGACTTTCTGAAAGTGACTTTCAGTGCCTAACCATGTAGGCCATGAAAATGTTGGCCATTTTCATAGGGGGGAGTGAGGGGTACTTGGCTTTTTCAATAAACCTCTGATGTGTTTTGTAATGCATTGGTTATACTTCACAGTAAAAACCCATTCTGTTCCTTCGCCAGCCTGTGCACTTCTCCCTAAATTGCCTTTTCTCCTACTGCCATTCGTTATGCTTTCCACTCTGCTGCGCAGATATCATTTATTTATTTTATGAAACAACAACCCCGTCAAAACAAAACAACCTCACCCCCTACCCACCTACAGGCTGACAGTTGGATGGATGGATGGACGGACAGACACACAGATGCACAGATGGATGGGTATTAGATGGATGAATAAGTCATTATTGCGCCGGATAATAGGGATGAATGAATGTAAAAATGGAAATATCAATGGCATGAGGTAAGAAATTAACATCCAGTCTGTTGTATTTGCCAAATACATCACAGGAAGATGGTGGAAGAGGGAAAAAATGGAGTGGGAAAAGAAGTGGTCCCGAGTTAGTGATTCCCCATTATGTGAAACTCAATTTTCCCTCCTGCTTCTCTTTTATCTGGTGCCATTATGGAGACTGTGTTTGTCTGGTGGCAGGGAAATAGGCCTGCTTTGTTTAGACTAGTGTCAGCTATAATGAAAAAGCACCATCAACTCAGAATGGGGGCTCTGTGCAGTGTCTATCGCGACACTCAGCAGATAATAACTATTGATTGCTATCCAGGGACAAGAAAAAAGACAGAGTGGAAGAAAGAGCAAAAGAAGATAGACAGGGAGAGTGAGGACAGACATCAGACATCTATTTTTTTTCCCTTCTTTCACCAATTATGGCCAAGCAGTGGAAAAAAAAATTCTTATTACAAAGAATCCATGTGATAAAATAAGTCAGATTTCGGAGGAAGCATCGGTCACACTTTAACAGATAATCAAAGACATGATCGTGCTACATTTCTATACAATTATCTGAAAACTTCAGCAGGGAGCTGACTTCAATTCCTTCAGGCAAAAGTGTACCCCATCTGCTTTAATCCAACTTCTCTATATTCTCCCAGCCCTCCATTTGTCTGTCTTCCAACCTCTGCCCTGTATTTTAAGAGCTGTCAGATTCCTGCTGAGGTGCACAGAGCTATCGTTAAAACTCCGCTTAATATTTCATACCTGGGAGTAAAAAAGATAGGTAGTGTTTGCATCACAGGCTGCCTTTGACTTGGCCGATCTTCTCAGCAACACTGAAACCCACATAAAAGGCTCATCGCAGCAGATAAAGGTGACACTCAGATAACTCATTCATGTACGTCAGAGGTGGACTCTTTTGACTCAGCAACTCATCGACCTAACCCGAGGCAGTAAAAGCACAGCCCCCTCGGTGCTGTTTTTCCCATAATGAATGTTTGCGGCCATTGATTTTCCATTCTAACAACCCTCTGCATCGATCCCGGTGGTTTTGATATGTAGATACAAGGTGAGGGTGTAAAGTTTTACAGGTATGACAGTTGGATCTCTGTCGGACAGGAAATCTGCAAGCAGTTCACGTCAGTCCGGCATCGCACCTCTTTAAATCAACAGCAACTGTAATCAAGTTGTTTTGTGCAATGGTTCAGCTAACTGCATGCAGTAGGGTCTCTGTGATTGATTAACTGGGTTTATAGAAGTGACTTTCTCATCAGAATTTTCATTTTTCATTACAGTGTCTGTTATTACAAAGAGTGGAGGTGCTTAACAACGCATTACACCTCAAACAGTCTCAGAAAAACATTTATTCATTTCAGCAAAGCTCTTTTTCTTGAGCTTGTTTTGTATTCATATCTATGTAAGCTCAGCTACACCAGAGCTTTAGGTGCTTTTGGGCGAGTATCTGCATGTGTGTAATGCTTTTTCACTGGGCAATAAATCCAGACACCAAATCCTGCAGATTACATTTAAGCAGCATGTGTGCTACCTGACATGTCCACTCTGAAACACACTGTACGCCCTTGTTTTATATTAAACTGAAACAGGACCCAAAGGATTGAAAGATGCAATGCAAAGGATTTAATTTGCATAATTACAGTTTCATTACATTAACATAAAGGGCAGGGACACAAAAACAGCTGTATGCATTTGCCACATTAAACCATCCCCCAATTTTCACTTAAAAGTCTATGTCCATTTACGTGTTTTTAATTTATTTGCAGGATTATCTATGACAAACACTTTTAGTGTTATTGTGTATTCTGGGATGTGTGATTAATTATTATCTCATAAACTGCAATTTCTATGTACAGAATAAACAAGTTGTATTGCACAGTTCCAACAGTTAAAATAGATTTGTTGAGCCATCCCAGTGGACAAGGCCACTAAATACCCATAAATCTTGAGTAAAATCTCTCTTTCTCTTAAAAGAAATTTAATGTGTGGTCAGCTGCATTTCCTTCCTTGTGCATCATTTCTGCCACAGGCCAAGTCCCAGCTTTGGTACCTATCTGCAACAGAAAGGTTTGGCTAAATATCATCATCCTGGAGATGGAAGATATAAACTCCTCTTTCAGGAGCTCATCACTCTTTGACCATCTGTGCAAACTGCTCTGAGGATGCCACGTGGTTTTTCCAACATAAGGAAGAGACTAAGTCCAGTTTTGGTTCTGTATCCCACAGCCAAGAGTGGTTTAACCTTCACCACAGTCAGTGACCTGGCGTTAGCATTCAAAGGCAGACAAACAGACAGGGATTTTATCACTGAGCTGTCTCTTGTTAATGCTACAAAAACTGGGAAAAAAAAACAACTGAAAACTGAAAACTGAAATACCAGCTAAAATAAAGTCCAGCCTGATCAGGATGATCTTTGACCAAATATACAGATGCCCGCTCACTGCCTGCCCTTTTTCCTCTGACTAATTCTTTGACTGATGGCTGAAGTTGGTACCTCTTAGCTTAGTTCAGCAGACAGGTAAGGCCTAATTAAGAAAGCTTTGCTAGGACATTCCTACTTTTTTTTTGCATCTTTTCAACTTTGCCTCTGTTAATATGACAATGTGTTATTCCTCTCCAATATCCCTGACCTCGTATGACAGGTTATTTGGATGGAGTACAGCTACTGACTGCTAAATTGTCTTTAAACAATCTAAAAGAAGCGTTAGAGGTATGATATGCAAAATTTCTGAATAAAATGTCTAAAAAAAAAAACAAGTCCCACATAATACCGAATGTTTTTTAGTCACTCTTAATTATAACTTCGGGGTAAACACCAGATGAATCATTAGAGATACCCCTAATAGCAGAAATTGCACACTTGCAGGAAGGTTTTGCAAGTTGTCAGTTGTTTTATGATAATTTTCCAGAAAATATATAGTAAACAAACATTTTAAAAAACTGAACATAGGCTCCATTATCATAGATCATCAATAATCTGGATCTTTATTAGACAATTTCCGGCATTTATCCCGCAGTGGCATCTGGTCCCGGTGGCTTTCTCAGTGCCCTCCTGCCCAGGTTTCTGGGCCCAGGCCAAGGTCACAGCAACAGGCCACCTGTCCTTCTGCTGGAGTCGTCACAGGTCACACGGTTCAGCTTGTTAAGGAGCCTTCTGTCAGGCTCAGGAGCCAGCCAATGCTCTCCATCCATTGCCTCCATCAGTGGAAATGCATTTCTTTGTCCCCTTTTTTTCCCTACGAACAGTGTTCGAACACAAAGGGACAGCCTGGTGCAGAAAAAGAGCAACTAAGTCAGTCATTTGTGAGCACATCCTTGAAAGTTTTTCTTTCTTTTTTCCTGGAATGGACACAGACCATCCTCAAAGTTTGTAGGGCCACAGCCTGATTTAAAGACAGGGGCACTTACTTTATTTTTAAAGTTGACCAGAACTCAGTACATGGAATTTAAACTACTGATCCAAACACAGACTGGAAACCCGGCAGGAACAAAGCTACTTGGCAAGAATAAAAAGCGTGAGCTGAGAAGCTGGCACAGGGTCAGCGCTCCCTGCAGGTGACATGGTGCTCTTCTTCCGTGTACTGTATGTATTCAAGTGCTCAAAGTATGTTGTGGAGCTGCGGTTAGTTAAGGGACATTTTCATGAATTAATTGCCTACAGTGCAAATCCCAGTCCGTACTGTGGTTCACAGGCGTACACGGCATGCAAACTGAATTACTTAATCTTTTTGCCGGAGGCATGTTGTGTAACTGTCACATCAAAAAATGAGGTGCGTGATTAGGTACAATACATTATCATTAGGTGCTTTGGGGACTGGCATCAATCAGTACTAATCAAATAATCTGTTCGGCAGTGTACATCATTTAATTCTGGCGGTTTTTACATACATACATTTTTTTAAGTGGATCAAAAGCAGCAGAAGTGTAGAATCAACATGGCCGAACATACAGCACCATAATGTAGGTCTACTGTATATTGGCTGGGGAAGAAGCCACACATTTGCTCATCATGTTGCTCTTGTCCTTGGAGATACATAACTCAGTGTCATGAAAAAAAATAAATAAATAAGATTCAATGATATTAGGAAAAGAGCCAAACAGAAGCAGTGGCAGTCCACAGAGACAGGAGGCCGTCCGCAAGATGAGGCCGCCTTCACAATTCGCACTCTGCGTGTCTCGGTGCACACTGACAGCTCTATGTTGGATGACAGTACACCACATGTTTTCACCAAATCTGATATCATGCTGATTCAATCAGAGATGCTTGGAGACATTTCTAAATATGGAGAAACACACACACACACACAAACACACACTTGAGAGCTGTGTCTGTCTACACATTAACCTGTTTCTGTGTACTCTTTCTTCCATTTTTCTGTCACTCTGTCTCTCTTTCGATTCCGATCATTTGTTTCTTCACTCTTGTATATTCTTTTCGTCTGATTTTAAGTTATATCAACAGAGATTATGTGGAAAATTGCCTTTAAATAATAAAGCTTCATAGTCTCATTATCAGTCACCTTTTATACCTTTGAAAATGAGTAAATCTTTCTTTTGTTCCTTGCTTATCTATTGGAAGTTAAAGCCAAATTATTGAGCAGTTTTAAGCAGCTAATAGTTTGCAGCCCAACTGTTAACCTTCGTAAAGTGACTTTCCTATTTCTTTGGATCAAGTGTATATGAGTAGTGCTGATTCAGCAACATTCTATATGCTGAGGTAATTAAGAGAAGCACTGCAGCAACAGTCAATTCGAAACAAGGTACTGTGTGTCATGCTTCGCAAGCAAGATTATCAGAGATAAACACTGAAGAGACCTGCTCCTTTCAGGAGTTGAACAATAAGGACAGCAAGAATAAAGTGCTTAAGTTTTGTAAAGAGACGGTACAGAAACAACACTGGCAAACACAAAATCATGCTTATTAAGAAATTAATTACTTAAAATTAATCAAAAATTAATTAAACTAAATTAATTCAAACTAATTAAAATTAATTATTGATATGATATTATCAATACTATGTTTTAAGCCCAAATTAAATTACTAGTAATGACTAGTGAAAAAAACTGCACAAGTCTGGTATGTAGGCCTGCACGATTAATCGTTTTAGAACCTCGATGTAGATTCACCCCTACATGCGATTTCATTTCTAAATTACTGCGATTTTTTTTTCCAAGAGCCGGCGGCATGTGTCAGAGTTGTAAACAAGCGCTCTAAGGCTTCTCCCTTATCCTATGACAAAGCGCCTTTCGGTCATGCGATCTACGGCAGGCAGAATCAAATAGTTGAGCTGAAAGTTTATGAGGAGGCTACAGAAGCCCTAAGCGGACATGGTTTATTAAAATTATTTTTAGAAGCCGTTTTCTCGTGAACGAGATAACTCGTTATCACGAGAAAACGAACTTTCTTTTCTTGTTTTGACGAGATAATAAGTCATTATCATGAGAAAACGGACTTTGTTTTCTCGAGATAACCAGTTGTTATCTCGTTTTAATGAGAAAACAGCTTGTAAAAAAAGAGAAAAGAAACCATGTCCGCTTAGCGTCCGTAGGAGGGACTGCGGTGTTGCCGAAATAACGTGAATCGCCAGGAAAACTCAGTGAACAAATGAACGCAAAATGGATGTTGCTGAAAGCCCAGGTAGAAAAAAAATCATGGCAGAAAATTGTGATTTCAATTCAAAGCTAAAAAAATCGAGATTCATATTTTTTCCTGAATCATGCAGGTCTACTGGTATGTGACTCTTAATACTTAACGGGAAAATAAATATGGCGCTTTTTTATTGTGTTGAGTTTTGCTCATGCTAAAGAAAAATGAAAAATGGCAATATACCCCTTTTGAGTTATGTGAACATTATCCCTTCAAATCAGTAAGAAGGATAAATCATCTGATTGGTTTTGTTGCACCAATCATCAGTTTCATTAGCATTTTCATTTGAGAAACAGTATTTAAATTTTTGTGGTGACGTATTTTATTCTACTTAACTGTGTACTCATTATCTTACTACATTGATTCTATGTCAGAGAATATTTCTAATACACCAAAACAGACACATTATCGTCACAGCCACCCGGCCCGCTTTTCCCTCTCTTCTTCCAAAGCACACACTGCCTTACAGGTGGATATAAATGCAATGCAATTTTGATGAAAATCCATGGGGTGCAGGCAACAGTGTTTAGCTGTCACACAGTATAGCAGCAGGAGAGATGGGAGAAAAGACAGAAAGGACATGGAGGGATGGAACATAATGCTCTATTCAGAGTAGTGAGGAAGCATAGGGGATGTGGAGGGCAGCACAAACACTTTTTCAGATCATCCATCTACACTGCAGACATGCGGCAATGCCTTCCAGCCTCATATTGACTCCGAACAAAATATTTGTGAAGAATAAATAAGAGCATGTATTTTAAAAAATGGTAAGACTTAACTTTTAACTTTATAAGAGGTTGTCTAAAGTATTCTCTTTTGTTATTTAAAAAACCATCTGTGTCACTTGTCATAGTCACCATAATTCAATGTAGACATTCTTAGACACTAAAGAGCAATCAAGTAGACAGCTTACTTTATTATGACTGATTATTAGAATCACACTACATACATTACATTACATACTTGACAGCAAGTCTTTATAATAAAAAACATTTCTTCTATTACTAGATTTGCACAGAGCAATTAATTTGGAAATGGGCACCAAACATGACTTGAGAAAACAAAATCACTTAAAAACAGAATTAAATTTTCATTCTATAGCCTGACTTTTGATTACTTTAAAATGTCCGGCTGCTGTAAATGAAAGCCAATTACAGGAATGAGGAAAAAAATATCTTTTTTAAAATGAAGCCTGTGATAACAGACGGCAGCAGCTTTCAACTGGGAGAGCTAAACAATGCCGATGTAATTTAAAGTTGCATCTATAGAATGTTTAGCCATTTGGTAGCAACACAAGTTGTAAAAATCTGACACATAATAAAGTTGCAATGTGAGTTGTTTTAAACATTGGTAGAACATAGCACGGCTTGAAAAAAGCAACAAGCAGCCAAAACATATGACAATACAGCAAGACCAGCACTGGCCTTAGCTCGAGGCTAGTGCTAACAACTACAAACACTGACCTTTCTCATTGTGTTTCAGCAGACTTAAGCGGGATGTTTCTTGGAATCTTTTATTCTTTTATCACTGTCTCCCCATGATGCAGTTCTCCTTTTTGGCCAAAGGGCTTTGAAGTCCGTGAACCCAAAGGCTACAGCGTATGATACAAAAACTGAGAAGGCCATGCTGCAGCCAGCACAGCTCAGTGTTTGCTGATTCATTTTCAGTAGCTCACACCTGTGGCTCCCAGGCTTAAAATGTGATGTCTCTGAGAGCAAAGGAGGATTGTAAGAATCAAAACAACCTTGCTGGCAGAAATGTTTGCGATTAAGCTATTCCAATCAAGCCTGAGGTTAATAAAAATGAACTGAAACTCATGATTGAATTAATTACAACACTGTTAGCATTACTTTACTGTTACATACAAAGATAGAATTAGACATCAGTTGACATGAATCAGTTGGGTCTTTGAGAAAGAAAAGAGAACAATCCAGGACTCATAAGTTTAGACTCTGACTTTTTCTGACTTAGAATGCAGTGGATGATGGCCTGAGTCCATTTAGTGGAACTTAAAAGATGACAAAGGGTCAGACCATTCAAATAGAGAAAAAAAGAGAGTGGTGGAAAACACAGGAAGCAGAGAAAAAGATAAAATGAGAGTTAGAAAAAAACCTCTGACCGAGACAAATTTGAAGCGGTATTGCTGCACCTCCACAGCAGTCGATCAGCCCGGACGCTGCTAAGTGTCCTGAAAACTCTTTTCATCAAACGAAGCTGCACCTCAATGTGACGGGTCACAGACCCGTGTTGCAGCTCCTTGACAGGGCAAATCAGTGGCAGTGGAGTGAAGTGGCATTCAAACAGACGGATCATGAAGCGGAGCCGCACACTGATGTACACACTGTGTGCACACATCGACTGTGAACATGATGTATTGTAACTGAAGGAGTTAAGATAGATCTGCAGTTTATTGGGTTATCTCAGCAAACCAGACTGTCCTTTACCTGCATTTCAACATGTGAGATGAAAAGAAAACGCTAATGAGATTTTGCATAAGGCTTTATCAATCTGAAAAAGTTCACTCTTAAAAAATTATCAGTAAAATAAAGGTGGTATTGATCTGCCATTTGTGATGTACAAAAAACTTTCCATTAGATTTTAGACACTCTTTCACCAAAATAACATGTTTTTCTTATTATAAAAGGTGTCTTAAGTTGTAACAATGCTTGATTTGCTTTATAATGGCAGCAAATATTCTTTTACATCTGTTTTTTAATGATCTTTTCAGTATGTTTTTCCAAAAAACTTTGCACAGACATAGTTTGTTTCAGCATCTTATTACCACTTGCAAGGTCAATGCGTGTCAAGAAAGAGAAAACCATTATATCTTTTTTTAATCTTTTTTTGATGAGTAGGTATTGTTATGGCAAATGTTACCGTATTTGATTAGGAAAATGTTTATGCAGCAGAAAAAAGTTACAGAGAGGGTCAAACAGAAAGTGAATCTATTTCTGTTCTACAATTTCAACTCTCCACCAGTTGAGACTGACTAGGACTTAAAAGTTTAATTAATAATCCTCCTTGTTAAATTGGATTGTCAGCGTCTTGTTAATTATGCAGCAAAATGTTGTCTAATGAGTTCATTCACCTAATCAACCATCTGAGCAAACAATAAGAAAATCTGTCCGTGCACCATTGTTCTAATTAGAATTTCCTGTTTGTAAATCCTGAGTAGTGCATCCGTAAGCCTAAAATCACAGATAAATGAGCCACATCAGAGAAAACAGAAACTTTCAAGGGACTTTTGAAGGGTCTTGACATGAACTGGTAAATTAAGAATTTTATCTCACATTTCCTCTTCATTTCCTGGTAGATTTACACAACTCTCTAAAAACACTTTGATATTCCTTTGATTAAGACGGTGTGTGTATCTCCTTGTGTACATCTGAAGCTGTGTAACCTGGCTTTTGTAATTCTCTTTTGTTTTAATTTAGTTTTGGAACAGCACGGAGGACCTGGCTTGACGTTATTATGGAGGTACGTGTGGAAACGGAATCAGAAGCAGACACTGACAGGGTTTATTATTAGTCTTTTAGTGCAACAAAAAAACACAAGAGGCTTTTATTCTGAATAAAGTATGACCTCAGCGTTCCATCTTTATTATTTCATAGACAGCTGAGCAAGTATGGTGGTGCACAGTGTCAGCATGCATTAGGTTTTCCCATTTCCTCCCCCCTTTCTCATCGTCTCAATTTCAGCCTCAGGAGAGTTATTTTGAGAAATGGCTAAGCCGAGGACAAATTCTCTCTCATTGTTGCTGTTGACTTATTCAGTTATTCAACCATGTGGCAAATGGACACGATCTCCACAA
Organism: Acanthurus tennentii; assembly: GCA_029783805.1. NCBI lineage: Eukaryota > Metazoa > Chordata > Actinopteri > Acanthuriformes > Acanthuridae > Acanthurus > Acanthurus tennentii. Next base: position 10,755,099 of record JAPZDZ010000004.1, on the reverse strand, counting down.
ATGGAACCTTCAAGCTTTGAATGATTAATTGTCAAAAGCCCGGTGGAGCTCTTGAGCCGCAAGGGATCTCGGCCATTTCTTTGTCACCCATAGAGCGGTATCACTACTGACGAGATAAAAATCAGCAGGAAACTAAAAAAAAAAAAAGAGATACTGATTTGACTGAATGTAATTTCACTTTATATAAACAGCAATAAACTTACTGAAAATAATATAAAAATTTGCAAGAAGAAACTGTGACTTAGTGCAGGATGGAATTAGGCTTGATTGCAAAAGAAATTGACTCACATAGCAGGCCGGTTATTTAATTTTCTTAGTGAATGTTGGCTGCCCTGGATATTTATGGAGGAAAAAAAAAACAAGGATGAATAATCGGTACTGCTTTTCCCTTACGTGCTGTGGATACTGTCAAATGCATCTTCCATAATTCAGCTTGTTTTAAATGCCTGAGTTAATAAGATTAAGTTGGCTGTGCAGCTCCAGGACTGCTGTGCCATCAACAGCACTGCACCACACACACTGTGGAGAACAGCAACAGTAATGATGCACAAATATAGAAACAAATGCACACAAATTGTTCCTACCACAATCTCAGTTCAAAGTCATAAAACTGTGTGCAAGACCTACTTATATCTCTGTATAAAGGTAGAATCAGGCATAAATGCTATTTTGGTAAAATCTTTCTAAGTATTTTACAACCCCAATGCCATTCGACTAGATGACCATCAATATGAAAAAGCCAAATTCCATTGGATCAGAGCAACACGACTGGAGAATTTTTGCACAAATGAACAAAATCACATCTCTGTTGGATGTTCAAACGCAATGGATAATACACTTTGAGTATATGGACTGAGTTTTTCGTTCTCGGCTGCCTGCAATATTATCTGAGGGACAACTGTGGATATCAATAACAGCAGTAAGTGATGTAGCTTACCGACAATGGAAGGCCAATGAGGCCTTGATTTCCCTAAAGGCTACCCTTGCAGTTATAATGGTTTCAAAAGCTTTAGAAATTCCAGTAATATTGCATAGCTAGTTAGTTAGCTTAGCTAGCATAATTTTGAAAGACTAGTATAAGCTGCAACATAATGACTTTTCCACATTATTCTGCAATAGCGCAGATCACATCAATAGACAACAGACAAATATGACTTTGCAGGGTCTTCCTACTGTTTTAAAGACTTGAACCTCATTCAGTTTCCTCAAACAGGCTGTGTTAAAGTAGTTAATACTGAAATGTGGTGTTTGAGAATAATTATTTATTAATTTTTGATGCTAGAAATTTTAAGTTGTAGACTCTGATGTTATTGTTGGAACAAACAATGTTATTTGGGTTGTTGTGAAAGCAATCAAAACCTCTCTATCATAAAGGTGTTCACTCTATTTTCTTTACCATAAACAGCTTTACCATAAAACTATTTAGCCTTTAACCAAACTATTACTATCAAATAAGGCTTTTAGAAATAATTGGTGAATTGGAGAACTAATCATTTTTTGTATTAATTTTTTACAGAGAATGAAAAGGGGCAGTGTTGGGCAGAGCAGGATATCAAAGGTCTCTTTAAGCAGAAACCATGTTGAAGTGAGACAAGGGCAGTGCAGTCCAGTGCAGGTCAAAGCCAACTTTCTGCCAGACAGGACCAACAAACTAGCAGCCATGAACCTGTCAGCACAGGTCAGAACCAACCTAAGAGGGCCAGTAAGGAGGAAACCAGCAGCCATCTATCTGCAGCAACAGCAGAAAGTTTGCAAAAGACTCCTCTTCACCAGCAGTTCACAAGATAAAACTTCCCTCATAACTTTTGTTTTTATTATTTATTTGTATCAGGGACTATTCTCTAGAAAATACTTTTTATTTTAATATTGCAAAATCCAGAAAGGTGGATCCCATGCAGCATTAAAACATCAAGGACAAGATGACAAGAGGATAGCATTTAATTCTACATGGCATTAAAAATGATCCATTAACAGAATATTCACAAAGTCAGAACTCTGCCTTATCACCTTCCTCTGCCCCCTCAATCTGTCTTTGCTTCACTCTCTGGCTGTCTTCAATTATAAGACTAAAAATAAAATGGAAAACTTTCTAGCTATTTTGGAACAAATAGCAAGAAATAAAACAGTAGTGAATAAAAAATGTCCAGCAAAAGTGCTACATACACAAGAGTGATTGAGTGTCTTGAGTGTTTGGTGGAGTTTTGTCAGCTTATCATCATCCAACAGTGAATGAGTGAGGGACTGAGTGCTCTAGCCAATTAAACTAAAGACATGAAAAAAAAGAAATATATTCACTGGTCCTGAGATATTATTATAAGAGGGCAGAACATGAGAGTGTTTTACATTCTCAATTTTAGATGCTGCAGGCCTGACAGAGATGATAATCAATTGTCTGGAGAGATATGGCTGGAGTGCAAAACCAATCTTGCAGGCCAGGGGTATGATGGAGCGCCTGTAATGAGTGGAAAACATGCAGGTGATTCTGCACACAATGCGGAGGGGAAAATGTGCATTTTATGTGCACTGCAACACACATCACCCGAGCTTAGCTCTAGTTGATAGTGTCAAGTCAGTACCTGAGGCAGTATGTTTCTTCTCCTCACTACAGAAGCCATACATCTTCATGTCAGACTCGCACAACCCTTATTCTAAAAAAAAAAAGTCGGTACGCTTTCTCTGATGGAAATAAAAACAGAATGCAATGTTGCCAGTTCTTTTTTTGGCCTATGATCACTTCAATACCGCACAAAGACAAGATAGTTCAAGTTCAAACAGATACTGTTTTTTGTAAATATGCAGTCATGTTCATCTGGCCCCTTGGTGATGACTTTTCACAGGTTTACTGTTTTTTTTACAGATTGAGTCAGTGTTTTGGTTGTGCAAGGACAAATCTGGCAAAGATCCTCTGCGCCTCTGAGGTTGTGTGGTGAAAACTGGCACTGGAACACAGGGAGATGCAGGAGCATTGACCTGCTCCATCGCCACCTACAGTGCTGGGCTGCAGTATTTCCAATGCATCAGCCAGAGCAGCGAGTGGAACCAATGCTGGTGTGATTAGACTGGCTGGGGGGTAAACGAAAACCATTATCGAGGTTTTTCTCTCTGCCGCATCCTCATGCAAAGCACAGGAGAGAGGTGATTTGAATTGCTAAAGCGGCATTGGCGACGCACGTTTGGCGTTGGATGATCTCGATCTGCCTTTCTGCATGCTGACTTTGTTTTGTTTTGTCATGAGTCTTCAAATGAGCATCATTTTCAACTGCGACTCTCTTGGTGGGCTGATGTTCTTCTGGTTGGGTCCTGCAGTGCAGCCGCTTTGTAATGTTGGTAAAAAATGCGACAGAGGTAAACTACTTCTTTCTTTTCCATCAATGACTGAGAAGTAAATGAACTGAAAAAAACAAATATGTCTTCCACATTATCAGTTGGATACCTTATAATGGCAAGCTTATGTTCTCTTTGTATTTGTGCAGCTTTTAAATTAAAGCAAGAGTTCTTGAAGCACCTTGTTTAGGGACAAACGTCCATACATATTTAATGATCTACTATCTGAAACACATATTGTTACTGTACAGAAATGCCAAGTTTATGCCATACTGTTGGTTATCTGTGAAAAATAGACAAATAAAGAACTTAGGCTGCATATTTTCTTTTTCTAAAGCATTTCCCAACTCATAATGAACCTTATTCTTATTTTAAAAAGTGCTCTATTTTATTAATATGCTAGGCTCAATTATGATTCTAGTCAAAAAAATTATATTCAAAGTGAATTTGTGTGCTTGTTAAGAACCAGATATCTTTGGTTCTTAACAAACTTGCACCATGCAGGGATACATTATAGACAAAAATAAACACAAACACTCTGACAATAATAATAAATCATTGGTCCAAAACCACAAAACAAATTAACAAAAGAGCTCCTCTGCCATAAAAGCAAATACTTCATAGGAAAAACATGAATCTTAAGACACGATGTGTGCGCAACTATTCCACTTAACCCAAGTGTAAGAATTCAAAATGTACATTGTGAATAAACTGATGTGGCACAAATTTGCAGATGAAGGTCCAAGAGGTGATAAATGCAGTTTCAGCTCTTAAAAAATCCGAGCTTTCAAAAGAAATTATCTCTAGAGCTTTGTTTCCAGGGTTCAATAGTTCATTTCTCAAAGCTTTTACATATTACACAAAAAAGAAATTACAAGAAAAGCCATTAGACTAAAGGTAAAATGACTAAAGGTAAAAAACTGCTGCAACAGTGATATCAGCCTAATATTGAGTCTCACACATTCAGTACGTGAGTAGGTTGCAGATGCGTAACCAGCAACTTATTTGTATAAACTGTTATGAAAAAGTTGTACTTAATTGAACATCCAGAGTCTTATTTCCCAAATAATATTTTGGCTTATGTATATATAAGCATGTTATTCTCTTTTAATGAGCAGTGAAGCATAGCATGCTGGGAAAAGCTTAATAGTCCAAAAGGGACCTATTTAGAATGATGAAAGAGACTAATCCTAAAGACGACACACACTTCCAAGAGAGAACAAAAGCTTGTGCACGAAGAAGCCTTTCTTTGGCAAAAAAGCAACAGCCTGGACTCTATGCAAAACAAACTCATTGTTAGCAGGAGGGAAGGTATACAAAACAGCAACAATGTGTCTCAAACAATGCAAATTCTGTCTGGCTCCCCAGTTGTTTGGCTACACCTGTTTTTTGTTTAATTGTCACAGAGCGAGGGGCTCTTCCTCTTTCTCTTTCAGTCTCTCTTCTATTTTTAACTCCTCATATTCCCTTGTTTTCCCCTCTTCTCTTCCAATTTCATTGCCGGGCATTCTCCCATGTATAATTCATGTGTGACACGCTTGTTTTACACACCACGTACCAACAGCCATGTTGTGCCGCCCTGAGGGGTTCTCAACCGAGCCAGCCTGTAATCTGCTTACACACAGAGCAACCAGCTCACAGCTCTCTTCACCAATTATACTCAATTCCAGGAATGGCCCTCTCTCTGACACGAGGTTGGTTGTGATCATCATGTCCTTCAAAGAGGCCGGCAACGTGGCATACATGTTTATGTCTTATGGGGAGGTAATTGGTTGAGTGCTCAACTTTGGAGGGACCGAGCCTGGCAGATAAAAGCACCTCTCTGAATTTGACAGTTGGTCTACTCGATGCAAGGTTGAAGGGCCCAGGTAACATCAACACGCTGCCTTGACCATAGAGCTCATTCACCAAGTTAGACACTGAAAGCTATGCAGCTAACAGCAATTCACCTAAAAGTGCTCGCATTTTATTGTGCACAAACAAAATCATCATAAGCTGCGAGCACCAAGACACACACCTCGGTGCACGAGAGCACACACAAGCACGCATCCCCAGATATCGCAGGTAAATGGGGTAGAATGTAGTGCTGTGTAGTGGGTAATGAGTGCTGATTGTTTGTGACGGGGCTGTAGTAAGGCTGATTTCCCAGCTGAGGAATGGAGGCTTTGTACACATCACAGGACTGTCAGGGAAAGACAGAAAATGGGCACATGCTTCACCGCTCTTCAGAAATAGACAGCCAGAACCACATCACGATTTAGCTTTAGACAGCAGACACGGGCAGAGAGTGATGATGTGAGTATTTTAAATATTTTGTGATGTATTTCGAGTCTATTTGCATGGAAATGTGCATTTGGGTGTTATACATTTGAGATGCAGGAGGGAAAAAAATTCTGTTATTAAAGGGCACAGTCAATTACTGACTCACAGGCAGTATTTATGCTGATATTTGAAATGACACTTGGGGAGACATATAGCAGAAAATCTTAGTTTTTTTTTTCTTTTTTGGTATTTTAATGGTATTATTATCACCCCTGTGATTAAGTATTGATTTTTTTTTTTTAACATCGAAAGGCTTTAAAGCGCCACACATGCAGGGTTGCTTCAAAACAATGTGGGCATTTTACCAGACTGAAAATGTAAAAGGCTGCTGTGAAACGTGTTAAAGAATCGGTGCACTGTAAAGATGATTTCTCAGTTTTCACTTTTATTGTGCACAAGTTACATTTATATTTTGTCAGGGGGATAATTCTTTTGATTAGTAGCAACATAATGTTAATGGATTTTGTTTGCATACATTGCATTATAGCCTGGATTGATATCACTTTTTCATTAGGGGTTTCCTTACTTGATGACACATAGTCAATAATTCATTGATCTTGGTGTGTTTTATTCATAAGTCTTACAGTGTAGAGGGGATCATTAAAGAGACTTTTTGCAAGCTTTGACTTCCACTCAATGGAGGCAAATGATTCCCTCTGAATATGTGATGAGAGCAGCAGCAGCCTGTTGTGGTCCGGTTTACCTGATGGCCCGTAAGAGGCTGAGTTAAGATGACGTTACAGGCTAATCCACCCTCCAAATGCCAACAACAGAGAAACAATAAATCTGTTTGTGATTTGAGTTGATCTAATCACTCCTAATGACAATGTTAACAGTTCATGTGGAAACCTCTGACCAACTTTTAACTGTATACTATAACAATGAGAATAGTTGGGTCATTGGGTCATTTGAGACTTAAAAATGGGCCAGATAACTTGATTTTTTTTTTTTTGGCATCTTGACATTAGACAGAATGATGTAAATTTAAATAAGCAAGCCTAAAATCATGTTTTTTTGTTCTAACTGGCTGATCAGATAGAGGTAGGTTCATCTGAAATAGTCCAAATTAGAAAAAAAAATGGAACTGACTTTCAAACAGAGGCAAAGTATGTTATTTACATAGGTTTAGCTCAGACTCTGCCTACTAGAATTAAGCAGGGCTCTAACCAGGGCTGGGCGATATGGCACCAAATGTGATCACGAAAGCATTCCGATAGTGACTGTGGTTTAAAGGAACGAGTTAAACTTTAGAATCTAGTTTTCAATATGAAATATGCAGTAACATAATGTAAACATTTGAGTGTGCAAACATGAAATGAAACAGTTAATGTTAAGCCTGAGTTATTCTTTGGTTTCAACTTATGTTGTTCCAAAGCAAACCCAGCTCTTCCAAGTATTATGTTGTCTTAAAAAATGTTATGTTAGCAAAATACTTCCTCTAATGATGATAAAGCTGATGCAAATTATTGCATCAGTTTTGTGAGTAAATATACTTTTATGCTGCTTTGAAATTCCTCCCTTTTTCATTTCTGGGGTGGCATCTGTCTGATACACTAGCTGATGCACTAGAATAAGACGCATTATTTCCTGAAGTCTTCTGTGCCTGCTGAGAAAAAATCCCATGTGCCCTCTTGCCTAGTTCCCTGCTTGGTTGCCGCTCGATCAGGTGAAATCATGAGGTAATTGTGTGTGCCTGCATGTGTATGTGTGTGTGTATGTGTGAGGGAAAAAAGTGAGATAACATCCAAATCAACAACTTGTAAACTGAACAAAGGAACACGACAAAAAGATCACCACAATGAAACCAGCTGCACCATTTGAGATTTCAAGTTTCTTTCCTCAACAAATGTTCAGATAGATTTATGGAAAACATGCCGTCATCCAGAGTAATATCCATTGCAGATCATATTTAGCATCTGCTGATGACATCTGCAAAGTTGAACACAAGAAGGCCATTTAGCTCTGCAACACTGGAGCTTAGTGCTAAAAGCCTTCACTTCTGAGTAGATAGCAATAAAGCTGCTGCTCAATTATTTGTTGTTCTCAAAGCTTTTTTAATTGATATGTAATAATTTATATCATGAGAGTACACCTTTACTTTTTAATATGTGGAAATGGTACTGTGTGAACTCAGCAGTTCCCACATAGACCCCTAATCCCCCTAATCCCATCATTACTTCATCACTTTTGTCAATTCTACAATTCATCTTCAACAGACAAATAACTGCACACCTTCCCATGTTGCCTCTACTGTACATGCGGACATGACAATTTCATTACTTCTTTTCAACATGCTCATGATACATTTGTGATAACTATGCAGCATCTTACTTCTATCTGTAAACATTTTTGGTGAACTAACATGGGAAAGAATTATGAGAACTAAAGCAGGCTACAGAAAATTGCTGCCCATATCTATAATAGACTTGCCATATTTCAGACGATTCTGAAATGAGATTTAAAAGGAAAAGGATTTACTTTTGGGCACGGAAGAAAAGCTCAACCTGAGCCTTAAGAAAGATTAAGGCTCAAAAGAACTCACCTGTTTAGTTGTGTGTCTAACTGTATTCTGGGAGTATTTTTGCTTGACAGAAAGGCTGCACACAACTTTCCCCTTCAAGGGACACTAAAGATTTAGATTGACTTGACTTTCAGCTGATTGATATGCCTGAACAAGTTGGATTATTGCCATAAGTCTGGGCTCTGACAGCCGAGCACAAAAGGCAGAATTGAGCTTCACTCCCAGATAGCGTACACTGCCTGCTGGCTGGTGATGTATGCCCGTGATGACCCCTCGCTTGGGTAGGCGCAGTATCAGATGGGGTGTGTGTAGCATGACCCACTTTGGAGAGCAAGTCATGGTTATGAAGTCATTTAAGCAAAAGAAACATGTCATCAAGTAGCACTTAAAGCCTTCAAGTGCCATCTCCGCTCATTTAAAGAGGGTCTGGGAGGTTGTCAAAACTAAGTTAAATTGCCATCACTTATTTATGAGTTATGAGCTACAATCTGAGGAGAAAAGTGAAGAAAATCTGTCGGGAAGCTACTGGAACATGAGGTAAGCATGTAAGCCACCAGAACATGAAGTAAACAACTTTTAAGTCTATTGCATAAACCCTCACTTGGTTTTACTTTTTCCAGTAGTTCTTTTAAGCCTCAACTCCCACTCCTTAAGTGTGCACTCCTCCTCTGGCCATTTAGTCTACTCCATTTAGTCACTGGCAGGGTGTATGTGTGTGGTGTTAAGAAGATGCTGCTTGGGCTTGTGATGCTACTTTTCCTCTGTCATTCTGTCGTATTTAGTTAGTTAGGCAATAAATATTCGTACAAGAGCTGAAATGATCCTCACCTTAGTCTCCATGGTTGTCCTCAACCAGGCTGATAAATCCACAATAACAGTGATCAAAATGCAAAAACCGATGCTACAATTAAAGATCAAATCAAACCTCTCTCCAGTTTTTACCCTCTGTAAAATCCCATAAACAAATCTAATATGAGGAGGCCAATGTGTGTCGTGTGATCTAGTTAGTATGCATGTAGTTCCTTTCCCATTATCACAGGCTTTACCTTTTTCTGACATTTGCTCTACTATGCAGCCTTTCCCATTGCGTGACATATTGTTTGGAGTGTCAGTGCCCTGAATACTGTTAAGTGGTTTCAATTTTAGTCAGTCACATTGCGATCGCAATCCTTTTTTATAGTCATTGCCATGAGTCAAACTGTCCTTGGGGATGTGACCGGGGCAGAAGAGAATGGCCCTAACCTTTGTCACCATATGCCTCTCAAAAATATTAGTCATCTGCATTCATTCAGTGTAATTTTCCATATGGCTTCAACAGCAGGCCGACAGAATGTTGCAGGCCTCTGACTACCTGGTGACTTTTTTTATATTTATTTTGCTCCCTGGCGTCATACCTTCTTCTGACCCAGAATCGGCTGGTTGGTCTCTGACCTTGGCTCTTTGCCTGTCCTCGGTGTCTAATCATCCTTTAGCCATGGATTGGCTCTGCTCTTCTTCTATCTCACTTTCTCCCCATTGATTTTGGTCATTTTATACCTGAACACAGTCATTAATCTGATTATGACTGTGTCTGGGTCCAGTTCATTAGTCTGGCCCAGCTGTAATACAGGCAGATGCCTGCTGAGCCATAAGGATTCATCACAGAGCCATTGAGGCCTGAAGAACACACCATGTACAACTAGGACAGAACGACACATTTATGCACAGACAGACAAACAAACACTGACATTGGATTGAAGCTTTTCAGAGATGAGACCGGCAATAAGAGGAAGTTACATTGGGAATAATGATAGATAAATTATGAATTATGTTGCCTGTGTTTTTATTTCCATTTCATTACAGTTTGTGTTAAACCAGGGTTAAGCGCCAGCTGTTATGCTCCTTAATAACATGACCACATAATACAGAGGATAGGTTTACTATATTGAGTCCATGATTGTCTTTTACCGTTTGGTTTGTTTTGCTCATATATATTGGTTAGTTTATACCTTCTCAATTATCCAAACATGGTGCATTATCATAGTTTTTATCAGTTAAATGTGAGCTTTTTGATGTTTTGCTTGCAAATTAAAAGCACTTGTGTATTTTATTGCTATTCAAGAGAATTAAAAGCTTGATGTACTATGAAATAACATTAGTATTGACAGGACCTTTATTTTTTTTATGTCTATAGAAATCAAATGGCTTGCTGCAGTGGCTGAAGCACACCTGCCAGAAGAAAAACTTGGTACTTTCTAAATCAACCAAACACATGTAGTTGGAATTAACAGAATGTGTATGTGCTCTCATGCTTGACCACAGTGTCCAGCACCTTGGTTTCCCTTGAGCAACCCCAGCATTGTGATACCTACATTCCCCATTCCTTGTTCTTACAGACTAGGTAATGTAAGGAAGAGTAAAAGAAATACCTCATGCCTTAAATATTTCTGTAACTCTGCCAGGGAAATGGACCCACTACTAGAATATTCCATCACTGTCTCCTTATCAGAAAGCATGTCATTTGGGGTTAAAAGCTCCTCAAAATATCCCTTTTATCTCCCAACAATAGCCTCTCAAAATAGGATTAGTACTGCAGTACAAGGGTGGTAATGTAATTCGGTACATTTGCACGTCAGTGATTTTATTGAATGATCCGGACAGCATATGCAGTGTGCGGTGCTTTACTACTGTAATAAATTACTGAGAGGTTATATGATCTAGATGGCACTGTTGTGATAGTTGTGACAAGTATTCCTTCCCCTCTCGCTCTCTCTCTGAAAAGGCTGAACGGGAGAGAGGGGCCAGCTTTTTTTTTCTAACCAGCCTGGAGAAAGTGGCATTTATTATTAATAAGAAACCAGATATCACAAAATAACTATCCCTGAATATAACTAAAATAACCCAATATCCTGCAGATTACTTTCTTCCTTATTAATGTTTCTCATTCGGGGGCCAAGTTCAGTGCCAGTGAAATAAGTCATGAGATAATGATGAAAAGCTTTGCCCTGCTTTCGTTATTCACCATCTGGTGCATGTTTATGTCAATCATGCACTTCTTTTCTTTACTATTTACATTTTTTTAAAAATAACCTTACTCGAATTTCATCATACCTAGACTAACTCCCCTTCAAGTTAGCAGTTTGATGCACAAAGGTCAGGTGATATATGAGGGTAATGGGGGATTGTTTACCTCCCCCTGTGAAGTGGCTGCGCACAGCACCTCTGTACCTCACCTGTCAAAACTCTGATGGAGTGAACTCTGAAGAGACACTCTGTTCACTCAGAGCGCCGTGTTTACATAAGCCACTCAATTTGTATTTGCAATCATCATGATTTCAGTCTTGATTTAATGAAGCGGTTTTAGAATCCTTTATTACACTCATACTGTTGCAATGTGGTGTTGCAATAATTAATTCAATGATCACATTTTTTGTTGCTGGGTTGTAAAATAGAAACAGTCTTCTCACTGAGGGTCAGTCACATTGTGGTAACAACTTCATGCTTGATTTAGTCTTATTCGCTAAAATGTACAACACAAGTTTGTTTTTAATCATCAAGTAAGATATTATATTAAGACCATATTGTATAAGATAATGTATTCTTGTTCATAAGTAAGATCTACGAACATTTTTTTTTTCTATTATTAAGTTGAAACATATGCATATAACAAGACTAAACTAAAACACTGCAGTTGTATGCTCTAATTACCAGTAAGTAGCAAGTTACACTTTACATCAATGTGTGTTTATATTTCTGCATGTTGTGAAGACTTTGATGGGGTTTATTATCAACTAGTAAGCTTATTGTTTGGGAAAAAAGAAGTTATCGCAGTATCGACGTGTATGATTCTGAAAAACTGTTTCCAGTGAGAAACATGCCATCCTTGCTTAGAGACTATTTTTACAGAGGAGTGCAGAGGACTGATGAAGAGGTTCATCACTTTGTGCAACGGAAATCACCTGACACTCAATATCAGAAAAACCACTTAACTCATGGAGGACTCTAATGCTTCAAATATGAATGCTGCTGCAAAAAAAGCTATAAATTCAAAACTACGAATTCTTCACACACACCTTTGACCCAGCAGAGCAGAGGATCTATACAATCAGCACAGTTTCAAGGTGGATTCCCAAAATTAGTGCCAGTATCTGACCAAATGTGAAATAATGGTGACAGTCACTGCTCTTTTTCCTGAGTCATGGTGTTGATCATGGTCAGAAAAGAGATTTGGTAGACCAATATGACATTATAGAGAAGTTGACCTTTGATCTATGACTATAAAATGTCATCATGCATTTGTTTGAAATTTGTCATATATGTTTTTGAGTTATAACCAAAAACATATCTTGTGAGGTTGCAGTAATCTTTGATCATCAAAGTGAGATCAGTTCATCCAAAATTCCCTCAAAGTGTTCTTGCATTCATGAGAATGGGATGGACAGACAGGTGTTGAACTGGTGGTTGAACTGGTTGAAGAAATCTTTCAAAGGAGATAAAAAAGGCCTGACTACATCAGACAGGGAGGTTTCACACATGTAAGCGCCAGAGAAAGAGAAACATTAAATCTTATTAAATCCACATTCACAGTCTTCAAAGGAAGAAGGTTTCTGTGTGTATGAAACAACACTCTTATCCTTTTCTCTTTTCATTTTCATTCTGTTTAATCAATTCTGTCTGTCTCACTTATTTACATTGCTACTTTCCACTCTAATGCCTCTAGTTGATGGAGGTTATTGTCAGGATTTGTTGAAAAGTCTCTGCTGTAATGCCTCTATAGTTCTTTGCAGATTTTTTTTTTTCAAATTAAACACTTCATTGTTGTTATTTTAGTTTACCTTACCACTTTTCATACACTTAAAGGATGACTTTAAAGATTTCATGTGTTTTTCAGCAATTTCTCAAATAGCTGGAGGCCTTACTCCACCATTTTGTATCCGCGATAGAGGGAGTCCATAAATTGGGCATAGTGGTCAAATGATGATCCCATTTTGAATCAATAGAACACTGCACCCTTGCAACAGCTTTTTCATTTGACATTTTAAAAGGACGCGTTTGCTGGGTGGGCAATAGAATGGTGGCTATTGTTCCTTTGTGGTGCTCAGATTGTTTATCGACTAGGTGAGCGTGCACCCAAAGCCCGCTGTCAGTGTTCGAGTCCTCTGGAGACGACTGCGAACTCCTGTTCATCTGTGCGTCAATACACAAGTTGCATCAGGAGAGTGAGGGTGAGAAAACTTTCGGCAGTAACGCAAACACATACGTGGTGCATGCGCAGCCGTGACGTAAACACAGATACGTACAAATCTCTCTCACAGACACACACTCAACGGTGCACCTCAGAAAAAGGCGATTAGACCCTCAAGGAAGAAACAATCTCTCTCAGCCCCTGTAGTTAACCTGATGCAAGCATTGAGTAAAGCATGGTAACAAGCCTGAATGATATAATTCTATAACAGTATGAGATGAGACTTGTTAAGTCTAGATACACATTTGAGTGTTCATCAAGATTTTTCATTTTGGGTTTTGATGCTGGTTCTGGTTTTCACGTCCTGGTAATTGAGCCTGGTAATGATCTATTGTAGAACAGCTGAAATGTCTTAAATACTGTACATCATGCTGCCACATTAATAGTGCTGTGGCATCTCAGTCTTCACTGAGGTGCCTGCTTTCGTTTCCCTAGTCACCTCATTACCATCAGCGGCTATAGATGAGTTATACGCTGTTATACGCTGAAGGGATGATTAAAAAAGATTCCAAACATGCACCCACTCACATAATTACAAATTAGCTAGTATTAGCATAAATAAAGCAGCACATCGATTATTAAAACATACCTCCTGCCATGCCTATTCTTTATGCATCTCTCATGAATTTCTTTCATTTTGCATTCAGGACTGCATTAGGCAACTTCAAATTAATGCCATTCAACTCACAAGTCTAATCCCCAATATCATGATTAAAGTTCCCATGGCTTTTATTCGCCTTATCAGAGGAGCTCCATGTTGAGATAATGTGCGTCTTTAAAAACTCAGACAAAGTTGCTCTGCCATTTGCGGCTTCTCCTCTAATATTTGATAGTTGACATTCAAATGTGGTCTTTTCTACCTGGATGCCACCGCTCGCTGTTATCTGTTTCAGCTAGGCTGAGCAAAAAAGGTGCATAGGTTGGGGCGCTGCAGGCGGCGACGGATCTTCAAAACATAATGAGGGTTCTGCCATGGCGCCTCGGTGCCTGGTCCCTTTGCAGAAAAGGAGAAAAATTCTTTTATTCTTCCCGTCCAGACACAGAGGCCCTGCCTTGGGCTAATATGATGTTGTTTGAATACATGCAGATCACTCAGCAATTAGAATACCAAAGGTTTTGTCCTTTTTCTGTTTATTTCTTTTACTTCTTGTTAAATGAAATGAAGGTGCTGTTCCTCTAAGTTTGATTGGCTTTTACAGACCACAGCCCCTTGTTTTGAGTATTGAACAAAAAGGTAAGAGACAGGAGGACCTAAGACACAACCAAGACGCTGTACAAAGACTGTGTGTGTGTGTGTGCATGTGTGTGTGTTTGAAAGCTTTGATTGTTCTTACATGCTCGACTGCACAGGATTTTGGGTAGGCAACCTTTTTACTTGAAGCTCCAAGACTTCTCCCCTTATCTCTCCCTCTCTCCCTCCCTTTTGCTCTCTCTGCCTGTTTGTCATTCTTTTTTCTTTTTTCCCTCTTTTGCTCAGTGTATAAGCTGTATGCCTCAGCTATGGCGAAACAGCGTGGATGTGATTTTTATAGCTCTGTTGGAGACCAGCATCTCATCACAAACTGGTCTCGGCTGGTTGGGTGAGCGAATCAAATCCTGGATAGCACGACCGAAACGATTCCAGTTTGAGACTGGAGACCCTGCCTCACATCTAAGTCATTGGGGCACGTTCAATTGGATGCATTTGATTCAATTCAGCTCCATTCCAGGAAGGAAAAAGGAAAGCAGTGTTGAAAGACAGCTGAGGATATGAAACAAAAGCTTATGAAGGGCATGGAAACATATGGATTTTTATCAGTGGAAGCCTCTCTGATGAATGTGTCTGGAAGTCTCTGGTCTCTTCCACACAGACTTAATGGACAATGAACAAACAACACATTTAAACCCAAGAGACACTGACTAAAACTTGCAGCAAATTCAAAATCTGCAGAGCAGTGATTGCGTGCACTGAAAACTTAAACACATTCCTTTAAACTTATCTCAGAAAACTGTCATTTGAAGTTATTTAAGGCAGAATGAGTCACTCTGTGGCTCTTACCAATCCTGGAAGCCCACTCTGTATGACATCACTCCATTGCTACTCATATGCACAGCTTCTTGTATTATTAATTGGAAGACTTCTTTCCTCTGAGTGGTTAAGTGGCAGTTAAGTCCTGCGGGCTTCTTTTGCCTCCTGGTGTTTTCTCTCTTTACTTAGAGCTGCTGGTGCCACATCAATGGTGCTCCACCACTGTAAAAGACTTCTTACAACACTGGTACAGCAATACATCATTTTTTTGATACAATAAGAATAATTAAAATAGTATTTTAGGTTGCTGGAATTCATACTTTTATGTTAACAGTAAATCAAACATCTCTGTGTATAAGAAGGGGGTTGCTTATAATGACAAATAGGCGGAGAAAGACTTTTTTAAGTTGTTGTTTTGGTTTTAAGGCCTTCAGCTTTACTTTTTTGGCTAGTCTGAGTGCTCTCAACACATCATTTTTAGCAAGAAGAGCAGAAAAAAAAGCCTTTAAAATTCACTTGCATGCCTTCAACCTGCCGGGAACTACAGATTAAAAGTCAGCCTGTGTGGCCAAATATGTTACATTTACATGCTGGACTCTGATGCTCATGTAAATAAACGTGCATCATCCCTTTTTAAATAAATTAAATATAAACATTCTACATTACCCAACACCACACATCAAAAAGACAAAGTTTGCTGTAACTTGCTGGTAAACAAAGTGTGAGATTTAGTAGCAAAAGAGCCAGATATTCCCCTGAGGAGTTGGAAGAGAGAAATATATGCAACAGAAACAAAACTAAACATGGATGTCAATTTCACTTCATGTCTGCCGAATGCTCTATGTTCAAGATATAAACTTAAACGTTTCAGACTTAAGGTTTTTCAACAAGCAAATCACCAACATAGCTTTTTTAATTTCCCTTTTTTTATTCATGAGCCCAAAGATTTGCATTTTCTTCTGAAACTAATACTACAAAATTCAAGTGTTTAATATTGCTTTAGCATGCACATATGTTAGCAATGTTATTTAAAAGATTACTCTTCCAAGTTTTGCCAGTCCAAAGTGGGTGTTTTCGGTCTTTAAGTGACTAAACTACAGATTTTTCACATTCTGTTCAGACCGTGTGTTCGAGTTTCTGAAGGGTCCATCGGGGTTCTGTATATAACAGAGAATCTGTTGTGTTTTTCTCACAAAAGTATACCAAACAATGCTTGGAGTGCAATAGAAGCACATCTAAATTCTAGCAGAGCGCAGCCGATTTGTGATTTGTGTTTGGAGGACAGAGAGTAGGAGCCATGCTGACATTGGCCAGTTAGCTCGGTAAACTACAGCTATTCTCTGTGTACGTGTCTGCGTCTGTGTTGACCTTTTGCTGATTGTGAATTAAGTGTCTGTGAGTGCTTCAAGTTGCTGGCCTTTGAAGGTTATCCGGACTAACTCCCCCCGCTCTGCTCACTACTGAACCAATAAACAGCAAGTAAACAGCACAACCAGAATCTGTCTCATGCTCTTTTTCCTTTGTTCCCTTTGACCTCCTGTATCCTTCTATCTTTCTGAACATGGGATATCTTCACACCCTCTCCCTGGGAGATGGAGGGATGCTGAAAATGAAAAGAAAAACAATTAGTAGCGCTGATGGGCCTTTGTGAGGTAATGAAATTGCGTGTCTCATTGTAGCGTGTAATGGAGAGCAGTTTGAAGTTAATTGAGGGGAGATAGGACACTGGGCCACTGTCTGCCGGAGTATTGTAGTTGAGCGCCGGGTTTATCAGTGAGAGAATCACTGAACCCAGAAAAAAACAATTCCTTATCAGACCTCACAAATGGGAATTATCTTGCTTTAACAGACTAGATAGCGAGATCAATTGTTATTAAATTAAATTCATATTCTTTTCATCAGTTTCTGGGTCAGGTTCATTCGCTTGAAAGCACCCAACAGACTCGATATTTAAACCAACAAATGTCCAAATGTGAGGACATTATGTTTTCATTATTTCTCATATATGTCTTTCAGAACCCTTTCTTAAATGTAAAAAAAATATTCGATTCAGTTTATTGTAATACATTTCCATCAGCATTAAACAATCATAGATGTAGTTTTCATAATATGTTCTGGCTAATAATCCTTTAGAAACTTTGCAATCACAGCTTCGGTCTTCAGGTAGTTTTCAGAAGGAGACAGAGTGCCACCTTCTGGTGGATTGATGGAATGATGTGCAAGCTCTGCTCCACTAGCTTATAGTTAGGGTCCTCATGAATGTGGCACCAAGAAAAAACGAGCAAAACAATTTAAAAAACTGCCAAAGGATGGTTGAAATAATTCAAATAAAGCACGAGTGCTTGAACTACATATACAAGTGGTGCATAAAAACGACAGTCTCATGGTTCAACATTAGAAAAGCCATTTCCAAAGTGCAGTCCTCTAAGATAACTTATGATGCTACACTTGTGCTTCTTTTTCACTCACAGTCCTCTTACAAACAGGAAACTGATTCTACTTTGTTCTATTTCCACTCCTGGCTGCAGTTCTTCCTAAACTTTAGTAATCTTAGACTTGAGTCACAATTTTCATGCCTAACAGAGTTGGATGTTGAAACAAGCTGCGTGTATTAAAAAGCCTGATGAAGGATCAAGAAAGGAACAAAGACTCCGGTTTGGGCGGATTTATGGGGTGGTGGGGGGGGGTGCGGCATGTTGACAAAAGACAATTAAACGCAGCTTGACTACAGTATTGATCTTGTCTCCCTGATAGGCAGAGCAGAACCATGGCACCTGTATTCATTAAACAACCTGTTTAGCAACCACGCGGCGGAAGGAGAAGTCAGGCTCTGTTTGTGAAACGAAGCGCCACAGGCCAAGAAACACCTGCAAGATTGCACGGAAACTTTTCACTGGAGCGTGACGGAGGGAAGGAACAGCGAGGGGGGGGGGCAGCTCATGACCTTGTCTCAAGAAAAAAAAAAACAGGAGCAGAAAAATACAGAAACAAACACACCAATTCATAAAACTAAAAACAACAAATATTAAATTGGTTGTGTTCATTGCAATAATAACTGGAATGCGACAGAGGTTATTTAATGCTTGATTGCTTTATAAACACATACACTTTTGAGGCTTGAGGGTAAAATGTTAACAAGTTTGACTTGTCCCCGTGAAATTAAGAAATGCTTTGGCAAGTCAGATGATTCAATGAATATTAAACAGATGCCGCGCGTTGAGGTCTAATTTGTTTTGATAGACTTGTTTTATTTTGAAAGAATGAGGAGATTGCTTTAACCTATACCTTGCCTACTTTACATTCCACAGAAGGGCCTTCAACTGCTTTCCTTTCCCCTTCAGTGAAAACTCTTCATTCTCAAAACCTCATTGAAAATAGGTCATTTTCCAGCAGACACACTATAAATGGCAGCTCCTGTAAAATGTGCCCATAAATAGTCAAGGGATTTAAAATGCAGTGTTATAGACCCACTTAAGCAGTTACGTACGTCCTCAACATTCATGTACCGATGTAATTTACCACTATAATTACCAGTAAGGCTCACAAGCACTCAATCTTCTGCAGTATTTTGAAGGCCATACATTTTGTTCGATAAACTTTCAAGGAGTGGAAAAGAAAACCCCATGCAGAGTCAAGAAATGCCGAAACGTCCGCACATGCACTTCAAAGCTACTTAGAGCTGTATTTATATTCCCCTGGCTGTGAAATGGGGCATCGACAGAAAAGCTCAAAGATTTCAATTAAAACCTGAAACAGGAATGAGAGCCAGTGGTCCAGCCTGCTTTCCCACTGGTCTCCATCTGTGATGACCTTGACCCTTCACTGGATCATTGGACATTGCCTCAGACAGCAAAAAGAAAAAAAAAAAGAGCGGCGTGATCCCAGTTGGCCTTATATAATTAATATATCTAAAGGAAGGGAGTGAGTAAATGAATGAGAGCTCAATAACAGTATGTGCTAAAGCTGTGACATGAGGGAGAGCTTAGTGTCTGCCCTGTCTTACCCAGTGTTATCTATCAAGTTTGACCTTGACCTGCTGCTGCAGCTGAGGACATCTCCAGGGACTGCAGACTGCAAAGACACAAACAAAGTGGGAGGGAGACGGAGAAGATTTTCATATGCCATTGACTGACCTATTCGTAGATGAAAGGCTGCATTGTGGATTGATTTTTTTTTTATTGTTGTTTTTTTTTTTTTTTTCCTCCAGCAGGGGTGACCTTTGGGTGCAAGCATGGTATGAACTGAACTCTGACAAAGAGGGTGCTTGAACTGAGATGGATGGAAGACAGTTTTCAAAGATTAAGGGACAAAAGTTTTTGCAAGGGACATACAGGCTCAGAAATCTATTATTTGTTTCTCAGGGTCTGACCATGTCAAAAGGAGCAAGAGTTTAAAGTTGTGCAGAATCGCCACACTCAAAGCAAGGTTAAATGTCCAGACTCGTAAAGAGGGACATGAGACCTTAAGCGAAAAGTGATGCATATTTTCAGACAGACATTCTCTCATCAAATCTTGCACTCCTTAGTGCACCCCAAAATTGACAAATAGTTGTGTCAAAGGTGCAATATATGTAACATTTTTGTGCTGATAACAATACAACTCCTTGAAACTTTTTTTTTTTTTAAGTGTGGCTTAAAATTGTGCCAAAATCTATTGCAAATCATCAAATCAATGCTAATAGATGATCACAATACAAAACATAGTGTGTATAATGATAAGGTCCCATATGATATAGCAGTTAGGAGATCGCTTTTCATCTAGGGGAGCCGCATTTAAGCCTGCTACAGGAACAGTCTCACTGTGTTTAATGTTTAAAAATAACACTCAACTCTGTACATACAGTTCACAGTTCTAATGCATTTTCTATGTAAAAATTGCAATGTGATGGGTGCTAAGAGACCTTGCAAGCTTCCAAAATTTTTTATTGCAGCCCCCCACCCAAAATCCGACATCAGGAAAGTGTGGAAAAGTGTGTTTTCCAACTGTGCCACCATATGATAAGCACTACTGTTGGGGCATACTGACCCCTTCATTAGGGATGGCTTGATATCACTTTTTCACATACTGATCTGATA
Organism: Acanthurus tennentii; assembly: GCA_029783805.1. Taxonomy (NCBI): domain Eukaryota; kingdom Metazoa; phylum Chordata; class Actinopteri; order Acanthuriformes; family Acanthuridae; genus Acanthurus; species Acanthurus tennentii. Next base: position 10,734,625 of record JAPZDZ010000004.1, on the reverse strand, counting down.
CCGATACTGCAGCCTTGAGGATCATATAAATATTGCAAAAGCATTGCAAAGCTGCAATAAATAATTTTATGAATTAACATAAAATAGGCACATAAAAGACACACAATC